>CM076570.1:441756410-442356410 GCA_034641835.2 Pinus albicaulis
ATTATTAACTAACTAAAATATATAATTAATTCTAATTAATTATTATCCAATTAAAATTTAATTAAGTTACAAAATTAAATTAATATACAAATGATTTTAAAAAAAAATTAATTTAAATATAATTCAAATTATAATTCAAATTATATTAAAATTATAATAAATATTATAATTATAATATAATTATTATAATATAAAAATATAAAATTAATTTACAAACCATTGGAATCAATCCACATCCATTAATTTATAAAACAAACCATTGAAATCAACCATAAAACATATTACTTCATCTATATGAGTTTGTGGAGGGATGTGGTGAGTGGAGTGTGAGGTGAGGGTGACGTGAGGGTGAGTGAGGTGGAGGTACGGGAGGCATAAGGGGAAAACAAAAAACTTTATATTAAAAGCTTTTAACACATCGCATATCGCCTTATCGCAATATCGCATTTTGTCAAATGTGCATTATATAAAAATTGAGATGTGTTCCGATATTGCGATATTGCGATATACGATGTAAATTTTATTTTTTATTTTTATTTATTTATTTGTTATATATATTTTTTTAATATTAAGTTTTAATTTTAATTAAATTAATTATATTTTATTATAATAATTAATTTAATTAATGTTTAAAATTTAATGTTAAATATCAGTTCTTTATTTTTTTATTTTTGGTTTTATTATGATGATGTTTAGTTTAGTGATGAAATTTTCTAAACTACAGCCACTCCGAAAATAAATAAAAAGAATAAAAATAACATTTTTAACCTAGACTAGATAAATGATGGGACTTCAAAGGAGTGCCATTTTCAAACCAGTTGACCAAATGAGGTGAAACAAGTGTCAATGGGAAGCTTATAAAAAATCAATTCAAACAAAGAAATCAAAAAAAGAATCCAAAGAAAATGAAAAATTAACAAAAGCGTAGGATAATCAGCTAAATAAAATCCTAAAATGTGCTTAGCCAAAATTTTATAGAAAGGGTCCCCATTATTTGAAGTGAACAAGTCAAAAATGGGGGGGTTGTGGTTTTACCAACACGCCCTTATGACAAGACAACCAATGTAGTCGCATCTTCACCTCCGCAGGCCAATCAGCGGAAATTTTGTCTGATTTAGAGCATCATCTAGAGTGTCTGACTCTAGATATTCCAGAGACGGACATAGATGAGATCCCACTCAGATTGCAGAGATACGTGATTGATGTTCCAGGACTTTTTAGAAGGTTCCTGTGTAGGGTGGCTCGGGCAGTGGTTTCTTATCGTGATCACCATCAGTGATGGGATGATCGTGTTGTAGACTTATATTTTGACTTTTTGTGTTACCATTTTGCCAATCATAAGGTGTTTCCAACCTATGATCGAAGACGATGTATATTTTTTGAAAACTTTCTATGCTATGATATATCACTATTTACCAGCTATCTGTATACATATTATGGATGTTATTTGTTTTACTACTTTGATCATTGCAAATGTCGATTTATCATACTAGAAGCAACTGCATCCGCTAATGTATTTAAATGTCTTGGAATATGTTGATATTCAATGTAATCGAATTCATGTTCCAAGAGACGAACTCTTAAAAATAATCGTAATAACACTAGATTTCTAATGGCATAAACTCGGTTCAATTGTAATACAACAAGTTCAGAATCCAACCTAACAATCAAACTCCGAATTCCAAATGATATGGATTTGGATAATAACTCAATCACTGAACTATAATCGGCAATGTTATTTGTTGTTTGACCAAGGCTTACCCCATGCATTGATACTAACTCATCAGAGGGTGAATAAATAACCCAAGCTATGGAAGAAATGTTTTGTGTACTACGACAAGCACCATCAGCAAAAACAATGTAGGTTTGAAGAGACGTTGACATCTGCAATATTAGGAGTAAAACTCAGATAAGCAGGAATAGTGATAAAAACACACTTCTAAACTAAGCACACTTTTCTAATCTAAAACACACCAGCAGTAAAGAAATCTAATCTAAAAAATATCTCCATACCAAGTGAAGCATAGTATCGCTTGAGATAAAGTCCATTTCTGGGTTTATCTAAAGGGACACTGTCGAAATCTATCAGCTCATAAGCCCCTTTAGCTAGCTTTCGCTTGACAATAAAAGGGCCATGCCACATGGGCACGAATTTCCCAGCTCCTAGCTTATCGTTGGCTTGATCATAAACTAAGACTAGGTCTCCTTTTGAAAAATTCTGAGGAGTAACATTTCTATCATACTGAGCTTTTATTCGTTTAACATGAGCCTCGTTTTCTATTACAGTATTTCGTCGATTCTCATCCAGCTGAGCTAAGTACAGGAAACATTTCTCCTCCTCAAACGTAGCTGGGAGTAATTCTATGGCTAATTTCAGTGACGGAATTTCGCATTCAATCGACAACACAGCTTCCAAACCGTAAACGAGTTGAAAGGGAGTGAAACCAGTTAATGTTTTTACTGAGGTTCGATATGCCCAAAGTGTTGAAAATAACATGGAATGCCAATTCGTTTTGTCAATACCAATAATTCATCTAATCATGGTGACTAAAACTTTATTTATGGCTTCAACCAGACCATTGGCTTGTGGTTAATACGGAGTGGAACTATCGTGACGTAGGCCAAGTTGATCTGTCAGTTCCGTCATCATGACATTGCGAAAATGACTTCCATGATATGTAATAATGGCTTGAGGAATGTCGAATCTAGAAATTATGTGATTAAATATGAAAGTTGCATCAGTCTTGCCGTCAGCCGAAAATGTAGGCATCGCTTCGGCCCACTTAGTAAAATAATCTACGGCTAAGATAATATATGCATGCCCCCCGGCCGAGTGAGGGTTACATGTTATAAAATCGATACCCCATTTCGTGAAAGGACCAACAAAAATTATGGGATGAAGAGGAGCGGGTGCGCGCGCATCTTACAATCAAAAAGTTGACAATTGTGGCATTTCCAGATTGCATAGATACAATCTTTGAATAACGATGCCCAGAAATAACCAGCGCGCAATATCTTTTGGGCTGTGGCATACCCAGACATATGACAGCCACATGCTCCAGAATGGCAATCATTTAACACCTTTTCAGCTTCTTCATGAACAAGACAGTGTCTGAAAATAGAATCTGCTCCACGACGATAAAGTGTTTCACCAATGATATTATACTGTTGGGATTGGAAGCCTATTTTCTGTCGCTGAGATTGTGAGATTTCAGGCCGAAAAGATTGGGTTTGGAGATAAAAAATGATATCTCCATACCATGGATCTAGCGTATTGATAAGAAACAGAGATTCGTCTGCAATGGGCGCTTCTGCCACAGTTTCAGTATCAGTAGAGGGAAAATCACACATCAGTTCTGCAAATACCAAAGATTTCTTTGCCTTGGATTTCTCAAACTCCAAGTCAAATTCCTGCAGGATAACTATCCATTTGGAATACTTTCCCCCTAGCAATTGTTTGGTTAAAATATACATCATAGGGTTGCAATCAGAAATTACTGTGGTTTTACGTAACAAGATGTAGTGCCTAAATCTCTGGACAACTTGAACAACTGTCAATGACAATTTCTCCACATGTGTGTATTTGATCTCGGTTGGATGCAGATTCCGACTAAGATAGTAAATCACATGTTCAGTGTGAGGTTCATGTTCCTAAACTAACACCATCCCAATGGTGGAATGAGAAGCAGCGAGATACAAAATGTAATCCTGGTTGTAGTTGGGAGGATGCAATAATGGTGCATGGGTCAACGCGTGTTTAAGTGCATCGAAAGATCGATCAGCGATCTCGTCCCAAAATAATTGAATATTCTATTTCAACAACCGGGTGAAACCCTTTGTAAGCTCGGCATAGTTAGGAATGAACCGACGTAAAAAGTTTTCTTTCCCCTGCAAACTTTGGAGTTGGCGTAAAGTTGAAGGAGGAGGTAATTTAACAATAGCTTCGACCTTCGACGGATCGACGCGAATGCTTGATTTCGAGACAACAAAGCCCAGTAAACGACCCGACTCTACACAAAAAACACATTTGTGTGGATTCAGCCTAATCTTATAATGCCAGCATCTCATAAAGATAGCTCGTAAATGAGTGAGATGGTTGGCCCTGCGTGATGAATGAGCAGGTAAATCATCAAGATACGGCTGCACAATGTGCTTAATGTCATGAAACGCATAAGACATTGCCCTTTGAAAAGTTGCTCCAGCGTTCTTCAAACCAAAGGGTAGTTTGCGATAAGAAAATGTCCCCCATGGACAAATAAAAGTTGTTTTTGGCTGATCAGCAGGGAGTATGTTTATTTGATTATACCCGGAAAAGCCATCCATAAAGGAAAACATTTCGCTACCGGCACAATCATCGATTATCTAATCGATATAGGGAGTTGGATAATTTTCTTTGGGACAGGCTCGATTAATATCCCTATAATCGATACATACTTGTATCGTTCCTTGTTGTTTAGTCACAGGAACAATATTTGATACCCAATCCGTCAAGGGAATTGGATAAATAAAACCTGCACGAAGTAATTTTTCAACTTCTGCTTTAATAGCAGCAACTTTTCTAGGATTTATTTGACGTAAACGTTGACGAACAGGTTTGGCATCTGGGTAAGACTTGATTTCATGTATGATGATTGACGGATCAATTCTTGGCATTTCTTCATAAGACCAGGTAAACACATCACGAAATTCTTGAAATAGGGCTTTATAAGCTTTAATTTCATCTTCAGTATAGAAAACACCTATATGAATGTTTTCAATTATTCCTGGTTTTACTGAAATGTCAATTGGAACCGTTCGAGAAATATTTTCCAAATTTAACTCAGAATCAAGATTTTGCAATGGATTCAGGGGTTCCTTGACATATTCAGCTGTAAAAATTGAAGCTAAATCATCTTCAAAATGATCTGGTTCAGGTAAAAACGAAGATCGGTGATGCAGATCTTCCCATGGTAAATCATCAACAGACAAAAATTCACGAATCTACTCATCAGTATGAACAATATCCGGAAATGTCGTTGTGGCTGAACTAGATATAGAAAGTGATTCCTCATGGATCCCATTCATTGGATCAATTCCGGTTGAAGAGGTGTCTGAAAGTGACTGTACGGCCTGGTATTCAATTTCAAATGGACTCAAAGGCATCATGCCATCAATTGAATCTAACTCGGATTCAGAAGGTACGATCCAAGGATCATCAAACATAATAGTATCTGACGAAATCATGTGAATAGTTGCAACAGCAGGCGATACATTAGGAGGAGGAAAGGAAAAATTTCCTAGTAGACCAGAATCTTTAACCAATCCTACTCCAACATCCTTATAAGGGATAGCCACTTTACCAACGTGCTGGATTGTTTCTGTAGGGGCTGGGTCGGAAGAGAAATAAGTTAACTGATCTATTGTGACGATCTTTCCTTGATATGGAAATTTTATGAGTCGAAAGACCGAAGAAACAATAGCAGTCATCGCATAAGACCAACTGCGACCTAGAAGAAGGTTGTAATCTAGAGGGGCATCAACCACTTCCACATCTAGATTTACGGTTTTACCTTCGACCCCTATGGGTAAATCCTGCAAAATACCAAAAGGGTGGAAACCTCGACCATCAAAAGCCTTAAGAATCGTCGGAGATTGGTTAAGTGTAGGAGAACCAAGCGATTTCCAACATTGAATCGACATAATACACGTTGAATCTCCCTCATCAATCAAAGTCCGATAGATCGGTCTGTTTTTTACTAACACTGGTATCTGGAAAGCCATTTGATGAGGTAGATGAGGTGTACTATTTTCTAAATCGAAGATTATAAGATTAGAATCCCGAACGTCTACAGCTCCTATAGCAGACAAAAGCAATTTACGCTGTGCTGGGCATGATTGCAGCACTTCCAAAGCCGACATTGCTGAAGGGGAAATAGCTAAGTCTTCAACAATGTTGTAATTCTGAGCAGCTCTCGCATGTGGATTGAAAGCTGATTTACGAAGAACACCTTTAGCAGGCGGTTTGATTATTAAGTCTGGATTTTGTTTCTCGATCTGTAGCGGACCAGAAACAGGAGGAGGTGTAGTTGATGCGTTTGCATTAGAAGATTATGCTTCTTTCCCATCAACAGGATTCTTAGCACCATAATCTTGCGATCGCGTCGCAATCCTTACATGAGACATCATCAAAATAGGTTCTTCTGAAGCAGTCGAAGTGGAACCAACCATCTTGCTATCTGAGTCGGAAAAGGATCCTTCAAGACAACAGGTTGTTGTGAACCTTTAACGAATTTTGCAACCTCTGCACAATGTGGACATTCCTTAGTGAAGTGATCCTCTTCACAAATGTAACAAGGGTAATGAGGTTTGCGCTTTTCATCATTGGATTCATTTTTATCAGTTTTCTCTTTCGAATTTTTCTTGTTTTTACTCTTCCCTTTCTTTTTACCACCAGATTTGGATTTAGCCGTAGATGTCTCTACGACATGAATGTCGGCAAAAATTTCGGGGGAATATTATCTTTTCGGGGAATATGGTAAGGTTATAATAGGAGAAGAATTCTTTGAAGATTTCTTCTTACTTTTCGTATTGACTGTACCAATCATGCCATCAGCAGCATGAGACCCTGAAGGAGGAGCAGCTATCTGACCTTGTTTTGGAAGGTCGGGGATTTTTTCGTGTAAAGTACCTGACTGCGTGTAAACGAGGTCAAGGTACTGAGCTTGAGCAATCACTTGCTCTTCAGTAACAACACCGGCCTTAGCTACATCTTCAGTAATCTTGGGTAACAATGATTTAACAAACCATTCTGCCAAAATTTGATCCGGAATATAAACTTTCACCAAACACCTTCTACGTCGCCATTCATGAATATGATCAGAAATATACGTAGACGTAGATTGCTTAAGTGAAGTTAATAATTCCGTGCCATTGTCGTATCTGACAGGCAACTGAAAGTGAGTCAAGAAGGCAGTTGCTAACTGACTGAAATTATGAAACGAGCCTCGTGGTAACTCAATGTACCATTTGGCTACAAGACCAATAAGAGTTCTTTGGAAAAGACGTAAGCGAATCGAATCATCAATAATTGAATTAGACGCACACCAGAGGTGATAAGTCATGACATGATTTGATGGATCCTCTCCTGACTTACCTTCGAATTTGGGTATATCACTGGGCAACTTATGCGGCATTGGCGGCCAGTACAGATAATAGAAAATCGGATCATTCGTAAGGCGCGTCAAATCAGGTAAATCCAAAGTTGCAATAAATGGTAACTGACGGTTAGGGTCACGAAAACCTTGAGTAGCCAAAGCAGTTCCAGGAGGTGGATACCCAGGATAACTAGGAATTGGATTTGCGTTAGGAATTGTGTAACCCCCTAGAAAACCAGGATTAACCGGACCAAACTGGGGTTGTTGAGGCTGCTGATAAGTGTAGCCAGGGTACGGTTGATATTGATAATTTGGATTTTGTGAACCGAGACCGAATTGAGGATATCCCTGGTACGGTTGATACGTGAATTGCGGTTGACTTGTGACAACTGTACTTGTACCAGCTTGTCCTCTAGGCATCTGAACCGAAGTCTGAACGAAAGGCCCCGACTGAGGTACAGATACTTGAGGGATTTGCACGGATGCAGGGATAGACGAACTCGGCGTTATAGATACTCCAGAAATAGGTGTTATAGGTTGGACAGACGTAGCAGCAGTTGCAGCAGTTTGAGGCAGAGTTTGAGGTGTACTAGGCGCAGATTTTTGAACAAAACTAGGTGCAGGAGTTTGAATAGTAGGCTGGAAAGGTTGCTGGGTTGGACCAGAAACCAAAGGTTGTCCAGGTTGAAAAGGTAACTGCACATTAGGCTGCATAGGCTGTTGATATTGGGACGGATCCCACACCATATTCATTCCGGGATATTTTCCTGCAAAAGGTTGAACATAAGGACCATAACCTGGTTGAACGTAGGGTTGATAAGTAAGTGTTAAATTTTCGGCTCCTTGAAAAGATGACTAACCAGAAGGCTGTTGGTAACCTTGAATTGGGTACTGACCTTGAGGTTGATAACCCTAAGGCGCGTACTGAAGCTGGGGTTGATAAGGACCCTGAGGAGCATATTGAGCTTGGGGTTGACCCTGGGGTGTGTACTATCCTGAAGGTTGATAACCTTGAGGTATGTACTGCCCTTGGGGTTTTCCCCCAAAATAATATGATTCCACAGTTTGTCCTGGGAAAAAGCTACCTTGAGGTTGACCCCCAGGTGGTAACTGACTTCCTGAAGGTTGCCCCCCAGGCGGTAACTGACTACCTTGAGGTTGCCCCCCAGGCGGTAACTGATTTCCCTGAGATTTCCCTCCAGGCGGTACCTGACTGCCTTGAGGTTGCGGATTCGAAATATTACCAGACATCATAAAAATTTTCCCTTTGTTCGACGTTTCAGTTTTAATTCCACTTAAACCAGATGATAACACGCTTTCAATCGGTTGAGGAGCTGCCCCCGAGAAAGTACCAGACAGAGCCTAATATCCCGAAGGAACAGAAGGACCACCATGTAAAAATGATTCCGGTGTCTGGGAAAACATGGATGATTCTCCTGCCATAATGGATGATGGATAATAACCTCTGGGTGTTGGATGAAATGGAACTCGAGGTGGAGAAAAAGCAAGACCCGGATTCTCTAAAAAATTCGTTAAGGATAAGTACCAAGCAGTAGTTCGAATAGGGCTGTAGAAAATTGATTCACGTTCCCTAAGATTTAACGACTGAGGGGAATTGGGAAGAGATAACTCTTCGTCTGGATTAGTAAGTTCTTCAATAGAAATTAGTCCAGATGGAAGATCGTCAGTGACAATATTTCTTATCCTAGGTGAACCAAGATCGCTAGAAGTTGGTGAAATAAATCCCGAAGATGTTTCCAAAACAGAAGGTTCAGTTTCAGTTTCAGAGATTTCAGGTTCGTCAGCCCATTCACTAGTAGGAGAAATACTACCAGTAACTTCAGAAACTGAAATCGGCTCTTGAATGTGTTCTGTTATGGGTGTTTGATAATCAGGATGAACCACTATGGATGAAGTTCCAACTTCTGTTGATTTAATCCTACCGCTACTAGACGATACCAGAGCACGAAGCCCTTCAAGCTGACTTGGTGAATATTCAGGGGGTTTCCCTTGTAGTCTCCGGGATTGTCTTGGCAATTCCGCCACGATTAAATATTTAACTAATCACACGCAAACAAAGAAAATTTCAATGAAAACACCTAAGGCCTCTAAAAAACAAACAACTGAATCACACGCTTAAAAATCTAGGAGTTCAAACCACACACAAACAGTAACTTCCCGTACTAAAAACACTAGTTGGTGATGAAATCCAACTTAGTAGAAATTTAATACAAAAAGGGCGGTTGGAATAGTTACCCCGACAACCTGCTTAATGAAACAGACTGGCACAAGTTTCCTCACAAAACCATCTTGTGTGAAGAGAACCCCCCAGAGAGTCCAAGTGAGTCTAGTCGACGTCTGCTCCAGGTACAGTGAGATCTTTCCTTCACCGTCACCTTAGGAAATAATATTAAGTTTGTAGACACTAAGGTTACCAATAGTAACAAATATAACTGGGGGAACAGTCTACGATCCGATCTCATGCGCAAGGGTAGAGTAACAAAGCTCAATCCCCTTGAAGGCTCCTCGACATGGTTAATCCGAGGTTTACCAAAAAGTGACCCCAGGCTCCTCGACAATGGTTAATCCGAGGTTTACCGTTTGTAATACGCGCAGAATCTTCTATCTTCCCCAATGAAACAGAATTGATTGTCTCAAAGGTTCGGACATGATCTCGTGATTGACTTCTTTAAGAGAAGCTTCCCAGATTATACAAATTACGATTGGGTTTATTTCCTACCGCAAGATTTTTCTACTTGTTTGTTTTACTACCTTGGAGAGTTAATTACTCCCTACTCCAAGATACTAGCCTAAGCTATGTTGGTGATAAGAGCCCTAGAAAATAAAAAGATTGCTAGATGAATTTTAATTAAGCGTTACTTTTAAGAGCTGTTTCTTAAGTCAATGGGTGCGGAAATGAAACTCTGATGGTGTGAAGACTCGACTTCCAAGAAACACTAAAAATGCACCTAAAAATGATAATCAGATCGTTTCCTTTCAATGAAGTTCTAATTAAGGAAAAGTTGGAGAATGCAATTCTTTTAATGAACAATTCCTTTTTTAAACATTAAGAGCAATTGAAAGAAAATATTTTTGTCTTTTCAGCAATAACTCCAAATGAAACAAAACTATCAAAGCTCATAAGAAAAATCCTTTCACTTTCAGAAACTTGAAGCTACAAAACAAGTTTTCTTCAAAAGAGATCTACAAAATTCTATGAAAAACACTCAAAACTATCAAACTAATTCTAAGACCTACAAATTTTAATAATCTAATTGAATTAAAGCTTTAAGAAATTTTTTTTTTTGAAGAAGGTTTTACTTAGCTATTCAGCAAACTAAGGATCTTTTCATTCAAAATAACGAACAGATCAAAAACACTCAATTATGTTTTTATAAAAAATTAAATTCAAAAACAAAGTTTCTTTTCCAAGGTTTGCAAAGAAACAGGTAACTCTATTTCTTAATAGAGGATGACCTCACAATCAGGCTAGATTCAGAAAAAGACAAAAGACCAATGTAATCTCAGGTATTTTAAACAGTCAATGCTTTGAATCGCTATAAAGACCAAGTGAAAGACAATCCAAAATGAAAAACGTCTAGAAAATCATCAAAACACCAATACTGCTAAGATTCATTCATAGAAAGCTTTTGGTAGAAACAGTCATCAATCTGGGCAGAAACCAAAAACTCTAAATCACAATAAAGATAAACTAAAGAAATAAATCCAAAGTTTTTTCAAAATTTTAACAGGGTCCGTAGGCTTGCAAAAGTAACAGGTGCGGTACCGCACTGTTTACTAAAGCAAAAATGCGAAACTACCTGCACTGTGAAAAGAAGGCAAAGTGCGGTCCCAGGAAAAATTAGAGAAAAACATAAAAGATCTCAAAATTTTCAAAAACAGAGAAAACCTAAGCTACCCAGGCAGATGTCTATCAATCAAAAACTAGGAAAATGTTTCCTCAAATCAAAATAAAAGAGAACCAAAAACAACAAGTTCTTTCCCCAGTGGAGTCGCCAATTTGTTGGAGGATTAATCTGTCTTGCGGACAAGACCGATCTCCCTAGTACTAAAAGTATCTAGCAACAAACAGCCAAATAAACTAATCTTTCTCTAAGCATATATGATCCATGAAAAGCTCTATTGAGGTGTTAAGGACTTACCATTTGTCCAGTGCTTGTTTGAAGTCGTTGTTGTCCCTCGCGCGCTTGAAGGAGTTTTCCTCGTAAACCTGCAGTCACAAACAAGAAAAATATTACATAGCACCTGTATAGAAATCATCATAAACCATGCTTATCATAGCGATCAAGGAATCTATGAAATAAACCATTGATTGAAAGCTTATTGAGAAAAATGAGTATATTTGTATTAATTTCAAAAGAAGAAAATCCTTACAACCTGAGCCTTGATGTTGCACAGGACTTTCCGGGGTCCGAAGCAGGAATCTCCTTTACTTTGATAAGCTCTGCACTCCTCAATAAAGACAAATAGAGGTATGTAATCTTTCCTCACAAAATTCTTAATCAACTAAGTCTGAATCTCAACAGCACTTAACTTCAAATATTCTAAAGCTTCAACTCCCTTTGAGGCTACCCAATGCCTCTTTTTATAGTAGAATAGAGGAGGTTTTCTGTTCCAACTATGAAGGGATAGAATCCTCCTTCAAAGGGATAATCTCCTCACATCAAGGGGTTAGCTCCATAAGGTAAGGGATACATGCACCTCATAAGAGCGGTTCTATCACCGCAAGATATTTTATGGAAGCTTCTAGAATTCACTTTTATTGAGCTTTTTGGAAATTACCTACGCCTTTTTTATCTTACAAGGATCCACACTTTTAACACAGATAAAGTGCGTTCACGTACGCCGGATAGCTGAACATTGGGTGCGGGACCACAGGCAAGATAGCGATAAAGTGCGATACCAAAGTTTAGGAGACTTATAGGAACTTTTCTCTGATTTTCAAGGCTTGACATGAGGAACTGATATGTTAGACTTTCAAAGGAAGAAGTATGAGTAATAATGAGCTCATACACACGGGCAGCACGTCGCATGACAATTTCGGGCAGCAACAAGGTCTACAAAGAAGCCAGCACAACAGAAAACAAAGATCCATGGCACTCGCCTGGCCGTGAGGCCGAGTCCATTAAACCATGACCTAACCACGGTGTCAAGGGTGGATGAGGAAGATCCCGGCCTGGGTTGTCTTGCCCACACTTAGATCCATCGTGATATATTGCAGATAATCGTGAGTTGCATTAAACCTCCCTGCTAATCCGCATTTCATGATAGATTCAAACATATTGACATCCGATACCATTGTTTGGTCTCAATCTAGTCTCCTAAATTGAGCTCATTTAATTGTCAACCAGGGTTGGTAAACTGCTGAAGTGAAGTGTACCGTATGTACCTAGGTGCTTGTTTCTTAATGCGTTGTGTGTAGTGTTTTGTGATTTTTTTGGTCTTTTGTGATGATTTATGGTGTTTTTGGTCTTTTGGTGATTTTATGTTCACAAGGAAAATGACTAGAAAGCTAATGGAAGGAAGCTAATGATTAGAAACAGAGTGAAACCTAATTGGTTGATGTCAAATGGTAAATGAAAATGCAATATTAAAATAGAATCAAATCTAAACTATGACTAAGGAAAAACAAAGCTTGATAATGACTTTTAAGCAAATGATTCAAAACAGAAACTCAACTTGAGAAATGATCAACTAAACATGCAAATCCTCCTAACTAAACAGTTTAAACAACTAACTTATAATGATGCAACATTTTGTCCTTAATTAGAGATTTGTTGAAGTATGTTTGGAGTAAAACATTGATACCATCATAAGATATTCTACTCTAAATCTAGTTCTTAACTCTATTCTGCAACTCAGTTTTATAGCACTACACTTGTCTCAAAGGTTATAGATTTTTGAAATAGTCTTTTGAGGAAATGTTTGTTTGTGAGATGATAAGGAAGTTGCAGAAGTACTTCAGGCCTTAAAATGACATGGTCTTCTGTTCATATGGTTATGAATCAATTATGGATTTTAGAACAAGAAGAGATTTCTGAATAATGAAGGCTGTTTTGTTAAATTTAACAACTGAAGTAATCTAGTATGCAGTGAATGACAACTGAATATGGAGTGCAAATGCAATGAGTTGAACTACAACCAAACCTAAAATGTCACTAGCCTAAAACAGTGTTAAACTACAAGTCATTATCAAACTTAAAGCAAAACAACTGAACATGAGTTAAGTGCAATTAAACTCTGGAGTATCCTATCTAAGCTATCATGCATTATTCTATGGAATTATACAGTCTGTTTGTCCATCATGATTGGTATTTTGGAAGAGTTCCTTCTTTTGGAAGAGTTTTTAGAACAATCCTGACTATGTAATTGAGTGCAAATGCAAACATAAAGACTGAAAGCAATGAAAAACTAAGATATCATAACCATCTCCTACCCATCATTATGATATTTTTGACAAGCGTTTAAGAGCAAGAACAACTATGGTACTTAGTGAAAACACACAACTAAAACGTTCAAGATCACAATCATGCTTAAGATAGTATAAAGATTTCTTGGAAGAGTTTCTTCTTGTGGAAGAGTGCTTATCATAAGTATAACTGTGATGGTGAATAAAAGAGACTACAATTAAATCCTACAATACTATAGCCATTCCCCATTCATCATTATAATCTTTTGGAAGAGATTCTTCTTTTGGAAGAGTTTTTAGAATGAGTATAACTACAGTAGCTAATGAAAACAACTATGAATTCAACTTCAAATCCTACAATACTATAGCCATTTCCCATTCATCATTATAATCTTTTGGAAGAGCTTCTTCTTTTGGAAGAGTTTTTAGAATAAGTATAACTACAGTAGCTAATGAAAACAACTACTAATTCAAATTCAAAAACGTAAAGGCAGCTAGAATACTTATCTAAATTACGCAAATAAATCCGTGCAAGAGGCAGGGGCCCTCTACCACCTGACGGAATCTAACTCCAAATCAAATCAACGTTTTCAAAACAACACTGTCTGCTTCATTAAAAGTGAAATAACTTGAACAGAGCACTCTGCGTCTTCAGAAATGTAGCACAGAATCTAAGCAAAATCTAGAACAAAATCTAGCCTAGCTCTCGGTTTCTCAAGTGTTTATATAACAAATGTAAATAACAAGACTTGCAACAATTTCAGGAACATTGTCTTTCCTTATCGGAATCACATTAGGACTCTTGAAGTGGCTGCGTAACAAGGAAATGGACATCTGGACTAAGACAGTCCTATTAGAAGTCTGTCTTCTTAAATGTGTTCCCACGTTCCAAAACCATACCCATAATTCGTTTCTTCCTTCATGGTGAGCAACGAACCATGTAGACATGACGTGGAATATGCCCATATGCGGTTTTTCTTGAGAGGCCACCTGGAACATACTCAAATGTGAAGACAACTGCAGAATCGCCGGTTAGCTACGGAATGTCTGCATTCTGCAGCTAGTTCCGGTCAAAATGCTTTACAATGGCAAAAATCACAAAACTTAGCAAGTCAATCATGTAAATCATTCTAGAAGTAATTTTAACTATATTCATTGATCAATTGGGTCTAGGATAGCAATGGAAAAAGGAAAATGAGGTAAAATGGAATGAAAGAAAGCACAATTTTGAGGCTCAACATACCCCCACTGCTGTCTCCTTGCATGTCCTCATGCAAATTATCCTATGAACTCAGAGGCTTCTGCAAGAACATCTAATCCTCTCCTTCTCCTTTGTCTGGAAGCTAAAGATCTTCTGGGTTTTCTGATAACAAGTTTGAACCTTAGGTTGGTAAGTGCCCTGATTAGCTTTTTGCTCCTCTTCTTCAACTTGTCATTGGTCTTTTCCACTTTGTCTATATGTAGGGATAAGGTTGAGTTCATATCAGTTTTGAGCTTGACTTGATCCTTGAGAATTTCATTCTCATTTTTGATGTGTCTATTAAGTATTTCCAACTCATATCTATCCCTTCTTAATACATCTATTTCATACAGTGGAGGACTAGGGGTTCTCTCCTTACTTTCTGAAGCTCTCTTTTCCAAAGTTTCCACATAGTCATAAATTTCTTGTTGAGCAGGGTCAATTTCAGGGGTCCCTTCATTAAAATCCTCTTCAACATCTTCTTCAATGGATGTTTCCTCATCTTCTATATTAATCACCCCTGTTTGTTTGATTTGAGTTTTCCTTAGTTTTCCCTTTAATCTATGGCTTCTTCTAGGCTGAGAAGATCCCTCTCCTTTCTCCATGGCAGATTTCCTGATTACCTTCTCTTTCCTAAGTTGTCTCTTGATTTGAGTCAACTTCTCTGAGATGATTTCCTCACTACTTTCTTGGACTGTTTTATCAATTTCAACTTTTGAAGCCCTCCATTTCCTGCTTCTCTTTGTAGGCTGTGGTTCAGGTGAGGGCTCTTTTGGCTCTTCAAAATGATTTCTTATCAATAAATTGTCCCATGTATCATTTGTTTTGGCTAAATGGTGTTCAATCAAAATTTTAACCAAGCCATGATGATATAGGGTTGTCTCTAAAAATTGAACCCTTCTTTGAACACAGGAAGCCATCTTTTTCAAACTTTGAAGCAAGAAATAGGGTAGGTTTAAGTCTTCCCCCAGAAAATGCATTATCAGTCTAATGTGGTAGACATAAAATGTGCCATATCTACCCTCACATGTAATAAATTTTTGCAGAAGAAGTAGTATGTTTCTCCATTTATTTTTTCAATGCAGAACTTGGAATTCCTTTCTTAAATACAGTGACATCCATACCTGGTGATTTTAGAATTTGCTTCCAGGATTCATTGTGGAATTCTCTGTTTTTGAACCATCTCTCTCCATTTCTGAGCAACCCTGTAGCTTTTGCAATGAAAACTTCAGTGACAGTAAATTTGACATCTCCCACTTCAACTTCAATTCCTTGAAATGATCTTGCAAATGTTTTAGTGACTTCTTTGTGGAAGCCATTAAATTTCTCCAAAAATTGAAGCCATCCTATCTGTTGCAACATTTCTTTACATTGAGGGTAGCCTTCTAAGTATTTTGAACCCACTGGTTCAGTTCTTACTATGAAACCCATAATTGTTTCTTCAATGTTCAGATTAACACTCTTCTACCCACAGAAACAATAACTTTCACCTTCGAATTGAAATGGCTTCAAGTTCTTAATGACAATGGCTTCAAACTTCGGAATGACATACCTCTGATTGACAGTGACAACAGCTTCAAACTTCGAGCCGATATACCTCTGGTTGACAATGAAAACAGCTTCAAAACTTCGAACTGATATGCCTCTGTTGACAATGGAACTTTTGACTGATATGCCTCTGTTTGACAGTGACAAATGGCTTCAAATTTCCCACACTACTATACCTCTGTCTCTCGGTGGAAAATAGCTTCAAATTCCCATACTGCTATATCTCTGTCTCTTGGTAACAAATGGCTTCAAATTCTTCAATGCTATACCTCTGTCTCCCGGTGACAAATGACTTCAAATTCTTCTCTGCTATACCTCTGTGTTTATAGTGATAATGCTCAATATCTGCCCACAGTGATACTTTGTCTGCCCACGGAATCAAATGGCTTCAAATTCTCACGCTGCTATACCTCTGCGTTTACCCTTTTGCTCTGCTCTCGGTGGTAAGGATATCTCTGTTTGCGGAATGAAGTGCCGGCTACAGAATGGAGTGATGGAAGTAGTCACGGAATGGGGTAATGGAGTGAGGTGGAGGAAACGAATTAATGATTGAAAAGACGGCGGAGATTTTTACAACGGCAAAGAGAATCATCATTGAATGATTTGGTTAAGAGACGTGAAGAATTCAAATACTTCGGCCATTTCAACCGCTTAAATGATGTCGGATATGGAATTTGAAATGAGAGATTTTAATCCAAAGTCTGTGGAGGGTTTATTGGTATTGATCAATAAAAATAATTAAAACAACCTTTTCGAACAATTCATAACTAGAACTATGCTAAAATTTATGAAATGCCATTATAATCTAAACTTGTTACCTCTGCTTTTCATTTGATTTTTGTAGTCTTTGTCTTCTTTGTTCACCTTTGGAAGAGTCTTAATAATCCTTCTTGATGCTTTTTATTCATGGATACACTGGATCATTTTGTTGCAATTCTAATGTCTGCTGACTAATGCCTTCAGGATTTGTAGCTGCAGAATGTCTGGCTAGCTGCGGAAAGGCTGAACAGCTGCAGAATGTCTGTTAGGCTGCAGAATGTACCTGTAGAGCATTTTGATCATGGAATGGAGTGGTTTGGGAATATAGGTGAAATGTTATATGGTATGAATGAATATGGATGATGAGACATGATATGTATGAAGTGGATGATGAAGTGGAATGGATTCAGTTTATGAAATGGAGTGGAAGAACATGAGAACTGCCCTGCAATCCATGACATGTTTTATTCATTTACAGCAAGACATCAAACTTTAAATCTTGACATGAAAATGAGATGGATGGAATATGGAATGAGATGAATGAAACATGGAATGAAGTAGAATATGAATGAATGAAATGGAATATGGATGGATAAGTGAATGAAGTGAAATGAAATGAGATGGATCATAAGCACTATGGATTTGAACTTATGATTTTGTAACAGCTGCTTGCAAAAACAAAATGGAAAAGTTAGAGTGTCAGAGAGACTCTGATTTTCACCCTATCTTTTTTGTATAAACATGCCAATCAATGATTGGTTTTCATGTTTATACCTTTATTTATTTATTTATTTTTCAAAAGAGAAATGCTTCAGAAAATTTAATCAAGTTGATGAAGAAGAGAGATTCTTCTTCATTAACTTCACATCACTGCTTTCTTGGAACTTCTTGACAAATTCTTCTCTTGAGAGTGGTTTGTGATATAGCTTCAATCTATGACCATTCACAAGAAAAGTGACCTTTTCTTCATCTATAGTTCTGATTTTTACTGCCCCATTATCAAAAATTTCAACAATTTCATATGGCCCAAGCCAATGTGTCTGAAATTTACCTTGAAAATCCTTGAATTTTGAATCAAACAAGAGAGCCCAGCCACCCTCTTTGAATTTCTTCTCTTTGATGTATTTGTCATGCCATCTAGCCCTTTGTTGTTGGACTAGACTTGTTTTCTGAACTGCATCTTGTCCGATCTCATCCAATTCATTAATTTTCTCCAGACTATGCTTTTGTGCCTCCGTTAAATCAAGTCCTAGCTGAACTGCCATTTTGAAGGTTTGAATTTGGAACTCTATGGGAAACAAAACTTGCTTTCCATAAACAAGCTCATAAGGAGTATGGCCTGTTGTGTTTCTCCATGTAGTTCTATAGGCCCACAAGGCTTCAAGAAGCCTATCTACCCAATCTCTTCTATGTAAATGAACAATCTTTGTTAGGATTCCTTCAATGATCTTATTAGTAGATTCCACTTGACCATTTGCTTGTGGATGATAAGGAGTAGATTTTCTATGTCTGATTTTGTACTTCTCCATCATTTGCTCCACTAGCCTTGATGTAAATTGAGCTCCTTGATCCGTAACAATTTCCCTTGGGACACCAAAACGAGTAAAAATATCCTCAAAAAGAAAAGTAACTACAGATGCTTCATTAGCAACAAGTAATGGTTTAGCTTCTACCCATTTAGTAACATAATCAATGCAAACTAATATATATTTCTTTTGTCTTGATGGAGGACTAATAGGTCCTACAAAATCCAAAGCCCATTTTTCAAAAGGTTCAATATGTACCTGAGGTTGTAATGGCATCTCACCCGAAGGAGAAGGTTTCCCTACCCTTTGGCAACTGTCACACCTTTTGACATACTCTTTAGCATCTTTAAACAAGGATGGCCAATAATATCCTAAATTAAGGATCTTATAGGCCGTCCTCTTATCTGCAAAGTGTCCGCCACAAGGTTCATCATGACATGCCTTGAGAATCTCAGGCATCTCATCTTCACGAACACACCTTCTAATGATCAAATCTGGACCTGTCTTGTACAACTCATTAGCAACCCATGAATATTTTGCACTATCAAAAATGATTTTTCTTTTATCCCTTGCATTCATAATTGAAGGAAATTTTCCTGAAACTAAATAATTAGCAATATCAGCAAACCATGGAGTTTGAGTAGAGATTGCAAAAAGATATTCATCAGGAAATTGATCTTCAACTAGAGTGTCATCTTTGATATTTTGGAGTCTAGATAGGAAATCAGCTACTGTGTTTTGTTTTCCAGGCCTATCTAGAATAGTAATGTTGAATTCTTGTAAGAGCAACAACCATCTTATAACTCTGCCATTAGTGATTGATTTATTCATTAAGTATCTAATTGCAGAATGATCAGTGTGAACAAAAGTTTCATAACCTGTTATATAGTGTCTAAATTTGTTTATGGCATGAACAACAGCTAAAAACTCTTTTTCAGTTACAGTATAGTTTAACTCTGCAGGAGTCAAATTTTTACTGATATAATAGATGGCATAGGGAATTAAATCTTTTTGTCCCAATACTGCTCCCAGAGCTGTATCGGAAGCATCTGTCGAGATATGAAAAGGTAACTTCCAATTAGGTCCCCTTAATATAGGTGCTTCAGAAATTTTGGTTTTCAGGGTTTCAAAAGCTAACTGGCAATCAGAAGTCCACTTGAATTCACAATATTTGGTGAGTAATTTGAAGAGTGGAGATGCTATCTTGGTAAAGTTTTCTATAAATCTCCAATAATACCCTGTAAATCCTAGAAAACTTCTAACATCTCTTTGACAACTTGGAATGGATAGGTTAGAAATGACTTCAACTTTTGCCTCATCAACTCTAATCCCATCCTCTGAAATGTGGTGCCCTAAAACAATACCTTCAGTAAACATCATAAAACATTTTTCATGACTAAGTGAAAGGTTTGCTTCTTGACATCTTTTTAAGACTTTTTTCCAAGTTTTCTAAAGCCTCTTCAAATGTATTCCCATAAACTGTGAAATCATCCATGTACACCTCTACACAGTCATGTATTAGATCCGAAAAAATTCCTAATACTGCCCTTTGGAATGTTGCAGGTGCATTGCATAATCCAAATGGTAATACTCGATAAGCATAGGTACCCCAGGGACAGGTGAATGTGGTTTTGTCTTGGTCTTCAAGTGCTACTTGGATTTGATTGTAACCACTAAACCCATCTAGGAATGAGAAGTACTTTTTACCAGCTAATGTATCTAATACTTGATCTATGAAAGGTAAGGGAAAATGGTCTTTAAGAGTAGATTTATTTAGTTCTCGGTAGTCAACACACACCCTCCATTTTTCATTTTTCTTTGGCACAATTACCAAAGGAGAAACCCACTGACTATCTGAAATAGGATAGATGAAATTAACATTTAACAATTTTTGCAATTCCTCTTTAACAATTTCCCTAAGATTTGGATTCATCCGTCTTTGAGGCTGTCTGATTGGTTTGCAATTTGCCTCTATATAAATGTGATGAGTACAAGTCTTGGGACTTATCCCTTTCATGTCAGTGTATTCCCATGCATATGCAGAAGAATGTCTCTGTAATACTTTGACTAACTCTTCTTGTTGAGATTTTTCTAGGTTCTTATTTATGTTCAAAGTTTTGCCTGGAAAAATTTCACTTGTAGAGCTACCAAATTTGTCCATAGAATGAAGAGACATCTGCCTAGATGACAAAAATTCAATATTGGATCCCTCTTGAAATGATTCATGTTTGTGTTCTGGAGAGGATTCAAAGTTTTCTAGAGTATTCAGAATTTGATTATCTTCACTAATTTCCGAAATTGTGAAGAGTGGTTGTAAATCTTCTTCATCCTCTATCCATTGAGTGTCATCTAGATCCGTAATTGTCCTAGCTGGAGGATATAAAGTGAATTTCTTAGTTGAACTACCATCAGAAATATACATATCATCGGACCTACAACTAATAAAAGCATCAGCTGTAGCCAACCAAGGTCTTCCTAATATAACAGGATGGCCTCCTAGATTATTCTTAGGAGTTAGGATCATGAAATCCACAAGGTATTCCCAAGAATCTAGGGACACTGGAATGTCTTCTATTACCCCATCTGGTTTGATCACAGATCTATCTGCTAATTGTAATAGTGTGGGTGTAAAGAGAAGATTAGGAAGTTTAAGTTTGTCCATGATTTGTCTACTCATGATATTTATTGCTGCTCCTAAATCAATGAGTGTGTTTTGAATTTCAATTCCATTGATGTGAATTTTGACAACTGGATTTCCGGGGTCAAGATACTTTGGAATAGCAATCTTGCCCATCATAATGTCTGCTATTTTTCCTACCAGTTGAATTTTCTTGGTTTCTCTTATTCTTTTTCTTGTTGTCTTCATACTCAACTCCTTTATTGTTTTGGCTAAAATTGGGATTTCTTTGATGGCTTGCAATAATGAAATTTTAATGCAAACATTTCTCAATTCATCTAAGAAATCATAATTAGGCACCATGATTTGTTTTTCTACACCTCTATCAATTTGTAATCTTTCCGGAAAGGGAGGTATAGAAGTAGATGTGGATGGTTGCTCTAATACAGGAGTTTGATTTATTGGATCTTTTTGTTTTAGTTTTTCAATGTGTGGGTCTTGAAGGATGTGTCTTCCTCAAGACTTTTATTCACCCGTAGGGAGTCTTCCTCAGAATTATCTTGTTCTTGTATGATCACAGAAGGTTTCCTCTTTTCAAGTATCCTTCCAGACCTAAGTTGAACATCACTAAGGTCTAGAGGAGTAATTAAATAAGTTGGAAATTGTTGGCCTTCTATCATGTATGTATTTTGAGGGTTCTTATTATTGGGGTTTGGTATGGGTTGAGCCGGCAATTGATTTGATTTTTGAGGGAATGGTAATGGAAGTGGTTGATTTTGATGTGGTTGGTTCTGATGATGTTGTTGAGGATTTTGAGGAAAATTTTGTTGAGGATTTTGAGGATAAAAATGTGGATATGGTGGATAGGATGGTGGATACTGATAGTATGGAGAGTATCTTCCATAGGGACTTTGTGATCCTTGTGCCCAAGCTTGAGATTGATTTTGAAATTGGGGCCAAGGTTGCTGCCAAGAATTCCAAGGTGGAAGTTGATTATACATTTGATCATGGAATCCTTGTGTCTGAGATCCCTGCCAAGGTCTTCTAGATACAAAGTTAAGAGATTTTGTGGAGTCTGTAGGAGTTTCTTCCTGAAAAACATCCTTGAGACCAGGAAGAGAAGGAAAATTCTTGGTCTCATGTTTCTCAGAACAAATAACACAGGTTTCTACAACTTTTACATCTAGAGGACACTCTCTCAAGGCATGTTTCTTCCTACATTTGGGACAAAAGATTGCCAAGGCATCAGATTCAGCCTTTTGTTTGTTTTGTATCTTGAGGGTGTCTATTTGTTCACTAAGACTCCCTAAGATGTCAGATTTAAAATCATCAAGCATGTGTCCTATTTCTGATCTACTTACTGTCCCAGAAGCAGATTTACTTGCCCTTGCAAGAGCAGGATCTCTTGGACCTTTGACAGTTTTAGATTTCCCTCTTGAAAGGTTAATACATAACTCCGATATTTCAGGTAATGTAAGTTGTGATATATCCCCTTTTTCCATCATGTTAAGAATATCCAACCATTCATCCCTAATTGTTTTCAACAAAAGAGCTTTTAAGGTGTCTTGATCTAGATTTTCCATTTTTGCCCTTTTGATGTTGTAATTAAATCTTTCCAACAAATCTTCTAAGTTTTCATCTTCTTTTTGTAACATCTTGAACACTTCTTCCTTATGATTAACCAACATACAATAATCCAAATATCTCTCTAGAAATTCTTGTTTCATGTCTTCCCATGTTCTAATAGAACTACTGATTAGACTCATAAACCACTTCAATGCTGCTCCCTTTAAAGTTGAAGGAAATAATTTCAGTTTTTGAGCATCTTGTAAGTAGTCATAAGTTCTACAAAGCACTTCAAATTCGAATAAGAAGGTTTCAGGATCTTCAGTTTTAATTCCATAGAAGTTTGGAAGGACAGAGGGTGAAATATTTTTCATGGTTGTATTGGTTTCTTCATCAATTATAGGGAACCCAAAAGAGCTTCATATTCTACCTCTTCCTCCATCTGCACCTCTACCTCCTTCTCCTCTACCTCCTTCTCCTCTACCTCTACCTCTACCTCCAAACAATGTGTTTTCTCCATTAAAAACTCCTCCTCCTCCTTCTTCTGCCATGGTTGACTCTCTTGTGGAAGTGGAAAGGTTTGTGTCCCTAACAGGAGTTTTTAGATCTTCTTCTATGGCAGGTTCAGTGGATGAAGTGGAAGGTTTTTCTAATGGGATATCTGATTTTAGATCTTCTAGAAGTCTAGGATCAAGAAAGGATGGAATATGGGTATGAGTTGAAGGTGTACTAGCTCTGGATCTAGATGAAACAAGTGGTGTTCTAGAAATCAAACTTTTGACTCTGCTGCTTATGAATCTTCCTCTTGAATCTCTCTCCCTACGCATATAATTTTTTTTGGATGCTAAGAAACAAAGGTTACCTAGTTTTCACTTCCCCGGCAATGTCGCCAAAATGTTTGGTCTCAATCTAGTCTCCTAAATTGAGCTCATTTAATTGTCAACCAGGGTTGGTAAACTGCTGAAGTGAAGTGTACTGTATGTACCTAGGTGTTTGTTTCTTAATGCGTTGTATGTAGTGTTTTATGATGTTTTTGGTCTTTTGTGATGATTTATGATGTTTTTGGTCTTTTGGTGATTTTATGTTCACAAGAAAGATGACTAGAAAGCTAATGGAAGGAAGCTAGTGATTAAAAACAGAGTGAAATCTAATTGGTTGATGTCAAATGGTAAATGCAAATGCAATATTAAAAACAGAATCAAATCTAAACTATGACTAAGCAAAAACAAAGCTTGATAATGACTTCTAAGGAAATGATTCAAAACATAAACTCAACTTGAGAAATGATCAACTAAACATGCAAATCCTCCTAACTAAACAGTTTAAACAACTAACTTATAATGATGCAACATTTTGTCCTTGATTAGAGATTTGTTGAAGTATGTTTGGAGTAAAACATTGATACCATCATAAGATCTTCTACTCTAAATCTAGTTCCTAACTCTATTCTGCAACTCAGTTTTATAGCACTACACTTCACTCAAAGGTTATAGATTTTTGAAATAGTCTATTGAGGAAATGTTTGTTTGTAAGATGATCAAGAAGTTGCAGAAGTACTTCAGGCCTTAAAATGATATTGTCTTCTGTTCATATGGTTATGAATCAATTATGGATTTTAGAACAAGAAGAGATTTGTGAATAATGAAGGTTGTTTTGTTAAGTTTAACAACTGAAGTAATCTAATATGCAGTGAATGACAACTGAATATGGAGTGCAAATGCAATGAGTTGAGCTACAACCAAACCTAAAATGTCACTAGCCTAAAACAATGTTAAACTACAAGTCATTATCAAACTTAAAGCAAAACAACTGAACATGAGTTAAGTGCAATTAAACTCCGGAGCATCCTAACTAAGCTATCATGCATTATTATATGGAATTATACAGTCTTTTTGTCCATCATGATTGGTATTTTGGAAGAGTTCCTTCTTGTGGAAGAGTTTTTAGAACAATCCTGACTGTGTAATTGAGTGCAAATGTAAACATAAAGACTGAAAGCAATTAAAAACTAAGATATCATAGCCATCTCCTACCCATCATTATGATATTTTTGACAAGCGTTTAAGAGCAAGAACAACTATGGTACTTAGTGAAAACACACAACTAAAACGTTCAAGATCACAATCATGCTTAAGACAATATAAATATTTCTTGGAAGAGTTTCTTCTTGTGGAAGAGTGCTGAGCATAAGTATAACTGTGATGGTGAATAAAAGAGACTACAATTAAACCCTACAATACTATAGCCATTCCCCATTCATCATTATAATCTTTTGGAAGAGATTCTTCTTGTGGAAGAGTTAGAATGAGTATAACTACAGTAGCTAATTAAAAATAACTATGAATTCAACTTCTAATCCTACAATACTATAGCCATTCCCCATTCATCATTATAATCTTTTGGAAGAGCTTCTTCTTCTGGAAGAGTTAGAATGAGTATAACTACAGTAGATAATTAAAACAACTACTAATTCAACTTCAAAAAAACGTAAAGGCAGCTAGAATACTTATCTAATTTACGCAAATAAATCCGTACAAGAGGCAGGGGCCCTCTACCACCTGACAGAATTCAACTCCAAATTAAATCAACGCTTTCAAAACAACACTGTCTGCTTCATTAAATATGAAATAACTTGAACATAGCACTCTGCGTCTTCAGAAATGTAGCACAGAATCTAAGCAAAATCTAGAACAAAATCTAGCCTAGCTCTCGGTTTCCCAAGTGTTTATATAAAAAATGTAAATAACAAGACTTGCAACAATTTCAGGAACATTGTCTTTCCTTATCGGAATCACATTAGGACTCTTGAAGTGGCTGCGTAAAGAGGAAAAAGACATCTGGACTGAGACAGTCCTAATAGAAGTCTGCTTTCCTAAATGTGTTCCCACGTTCCAAAACCATACCCAGAATTCGTTTCTTCCTCCATGATGAGCAACGAACCATGTAGACATGACGTGGATTATGCCCATATGCGGTTTTCCTTGAGAGGCCACCTGGAACATACTCAAACATGAAGGCAGCTGCAGAATCGCCGGTTAGCTACGGAATGTCTGCATTCTGCAGCTAGTTCCGGTCAAAATGCTTTACGATGGCAAAAATCACAAAATTCAACAAGTCAGTCATGTAAATCATTCTAGAAGTAATTTTAACTGTATTCATTGATCAATTGGGTCTAAGATAGAAATGGACAAGGGAAATAACAGAGTAGTAAGATGAAAGAAAAGCACAATTTTGAGGCCTCAGGTACCATCATATCGGATATTGTGTGCGGTGGAAGATCATCTTTGCTTTCTTATTTCCACGGAGGATCGGGATGCGGATATTCGTGAAGGCGTTTACGGAGAAAATTCGAATACCATAGAGACAGGATCGGGGTGGCAGATAATACCTATCTTTTTGAGAGGAAGTGTTGAGATTCAACAAGATGATGAGCTTAATGAAAAGAGTCGCCTTCATTAAGTGGGCCCGCAGGCTATTTTTGGCGCAAAGTATATTTTTGGACTATGTCTATTTTTAGACATGTCGATCATATTCTATGAGTTGCAGGATGCTATTTGTGGATGGTTGGTCAAGTTGGAAAAATAGATGGACTTCTATTTTTAGACATATTGGGCGGAATCTATTTTTAGATTGCCAGTCTAAAAATGGATATGTCGAATATTATTAGCTCTTAATAATATTTGGACTCTAAACATTATCTTATTCTCTTGGAGCACTTCAGTTAAGTGCACAGATGTGGCACAGGAGCTGACAGAAGGAATTACGCTATTCCTTAGGGTTAAGTGGAGCTATTTCATGGAGACTTCAGTTAGGACTCATGTGACAGAGTTTTGTGGAGTTATTGAGGTAGTTGGTGAAGTTGTGTTCAATTTAACTGAGTTAAACATAGTTGAGCTAGTTGTATCTAGCCTAACTAATTGATACACTAGTGAGAGTGGTGTGAATTAATTATTAATTAATTCACTAATTATTAACTCATTAATCAACTAAAGAATACATCAGTTAACTACAGTGCATGGACATTTTCAGTGGAAACCAGTGAAGAGGTAGGTGAAAGGGAAAGATAGTACGGTTGTGACTATAGTGATGCATTGATTGCATCCAGCACTTAGTAGAGATGCGAATGAGGATTGCGCGGTTGCGAGCTAGGTGAATTCGAGTTCATTGAGAGCCATTCTTCGACGGGGAATGCGCGGTGGGCGAGGGCTAGCGGGTGGCGAGAGATCGGTGCATGGATTTTCTAGATCGGGCTTTGATTAGTGTGTAATTGTATTGTGTCTTGAGAGCTTGACATGTTTGGCACTGTATGAGGATTTTACTTGATCTCTATGACATATATTGTATACATATAGTTGGGGTTTTCAGCTTCGGGCTTTCGTTAAACAACTACGTTAATGTGTTTGAGTTTACCTTAGTTTCATGTGTGCATTGCAATTGATTTAATTTCCGCATGTGATGATCAATGGTGGAATAGATTCTGTATTGTGCATGAAGTTAAATATTGTGTGATCAGGAGAATCTTGGATATATAACACATAATTTATATAATTTCTACACTCTTTTGAGCAGATCTCATTATTTACATTCTTCTGATGTTTTGGGGATGAAAAATGCTTTAAGGGGGGTGGAATGTAGTATACCTATGGGTGGATAATATGGGGGACCTAGGGAGGTACCCAAGACAATAATGTGATGTAAATGTAATAAGCTCATGGTATTGGATGTATGGTATTGAGAACTCATGGTATTACAAATGGTATTACCCATGGTATTGTATGCGTGAAGCCTATATAGAGGCTTGAGACTCTCCATTGGAGAGATGTCAAGTATTGTGTTGTATTGACAAAAAATGGCTTGTGTAGTGTTCTCCTTCCTTAAGGAGTAATATATGGTGTTATCCTACGTAAAGGGTCTATTTACATATATTAGTGTTATTTGTGTGATTGCTTTTGGACATATATATTATCAATTATTTTAATATATTTGTAGGTTTATAAAAATTCCCTACTTCAATGTGATCTACATTGGGTGTCTCGCAAGTCTCTAACAAACCCTGAGTTGACAAATTAAATGATCATGTTTCTATCAAGATATCGTAGAATTAGGAAAATTATATAAAACACTGTCATTTTTGGCACCATTGTAAGGGAGGCACTCATAGAAATAAGATTTTAATTTAGGTTAGAGAAAGATAGCAAGCCAAGGTAATCATAGGAAATTGTTGAATATCCTTTGAATGCCCTTGATCTATGTATCTTGCATCAAGCCATGATTATATGCATGAGGACGAATAAGACTTGATCTTTGTAGTAAGAGTAATTAATCATACTAACGCACTGGCAGGTAGAGAAACCCAAAAAACCCGAACCAAAGAAGGAAGAAACAAGGGTTGGAGAGAGACAAGGTCTAAGAATCTGACCCAAGAATCCAAAATAACAATTAGAAACCAATACTACAAGTGTTCCTCTTAAACTTGAATCAATATCTAACACAATATTCAACACTCCAATTTTAGGATCCCCTAGGTTTGAGGAGGAAACCCTATAAGGGAATTAGAACCCTCAATTAAATACAATGACTCAGATCTTTGGGATGGATTGTACATAAAGATGGGAGAAAAATTTGAAGTTCCAAAGTAAATGGAACCAATTCTTGATTTTTTCATGTGTAGCATTGGGAGGTATTCTTGCATGCCAAGAGGTTACACAAGTCGACCTAGAAGAAATGTGAAATTAAAATATTTTTATTTTTATTTTTTTGGGTGTCGTGTAGGCTCCAAAAGGACAAGTTAGCCTCACCATGAAAGGATGTGTCCCTTAGTAAAATTTCAACACATTCAAATATTATATATACATGATGTGGCACTTCATTTTGATCATTTATCATCACATTGTCTCTCTTCTAGAGTAGCAACACGTGTGACAAAAGGAGTCTGAATTGACTTGAATTTGACTGTGTTGAAGGAGGATAGATTGACCACATTTGATTGTGTTGTAGGAGCCACACTCAACTATAGTTGATCGCAAGATCCGCAAGGCCGAAATTAGTTGTAAAACTAATCGCAAGTCTGAGTTTAACTACGCTGGTTTGACTGCAAACTTTGGGTAGTTGGACCACATGGAACTTTTTGTGGATATGGTCGGTCTTCATAATTTATATTTTATACCTTGTAATGTATAATGAATTTGTAAGGCATGTTATTCATGTAATTTTCATTGTTTATCCCTTGAAACAATTTATATAATACATATTCTTCATGTTAGATTTAAAAGAAAAAAAATTGAAATTTGAATTTTGAATCTTTTGCTCCAAACTAGTCAAGTCGCCCCAATAAAGAGACACACCCATTTTTGATAGACATAGCACTATATATAGAGCATTCAACCTCCTCCACAAGGCAGATTCGACTTCACACAACAAAGACATCTTCTGATAATCCAAGCAAAGGAGAATAAGGACAATAAGGACAAAGAAGGACGAATATTATGGATTTTTCAATCTTCTATCTCGTACATGTGTTTCTAATTAGTTTCTGAGAAACATATTCTGGGGAGGCCAAGTTTCTGGCCACATTATAGGAGGCCAAAATTCGGTCTAGGCAGATCATAGAGGACAAAATTTTGAAGGGTAGGAGTTTGAGTTGGCTTGACTTGACTAGAGGTATTCTTGACCAGGTTTGAACATAACTTGTTGGTCATTTTGATCGCATAGTTGACTAGTTGCATTAGATGTATCTCTTGTTCAACTGAAGAATTTATCTAAGGAAAATGTTGTTGGGTTTCCCCCAAGTGGGTTTTCCTAGGGTAAATCTTGTGTTGCATTTGTGCATTGTGATCTCTACTATTCTTATACGTTTATGGTTGAATTTATAAAGTGTAATTGATTAATGATAGGATGGAATTGTTAAAAGAAGATCTACATCATTTGAAGTAGTTATCGGTATTTAAGAAAATTTTTCTTGTATATATTTCACTTAAAAAATAAACATGGAATCATAGCTTTGGTGACAAAAAGGACATTGAGATCACTCTTGAAGAATACTTGTAAAGGGAAGAGAATTGAAGAAGACCTCATCCATTATATTATCCATAACTACTAGTTCCTATATGAAAGAAGAAAAAAAATTGGAAGGAGCTACAAACCTTAGGGCTTAGAAAACAAGGATTGATGTTCTCCATGCTAAGAATGATCTTTTAGGTATTGTGAAATGTAATGTTACTAAGTATGCAAATGATGAAGGGAAAATGAAATATGAGAAGGAAAATATCACCTCTAGAAGCATCATTGTGGATTCTATTAGAGATCACTTGATTCCCTATGTTGCAAATATTGCATTTTAAAAGCATATGTATGATTCCCTAGTTGGATTATACACTATCAACAACATTGGTCAAGCAATGAGCTTGAAGAATGAGATCCGTGATGTTAGAATGATAAGAAATGATACTATAGCCTCATATTTCATGCAGAGTTATCAATTAAAAAATAAAATTCAAGCAATTGATGAAATCTATTCTGAAAAGGAATTGGTGACCACAACACTTAATGGTTTACCCAGATCGTTGGACTCATTTTCATTAGGGATATGTGCCATAAAAGAAGCTCCAAAGTTTGATCTCAAGAAGAATAAAGGCTCATGCCTAAAGGGAAGATTTAGAGATCTAAAAAGGGTCACTCTCAAGCATATAAAACACGTTTCAAGAAAGGTGGAGGGAGAAATATATTTGGTTTCCAAAGAAGAAATGAAGGAAGAAGACCTAAAGGAAAAATATTTACTCCTCAAGGAAAGAGAGATATGTAAAAAGTCCAATGCTATCATCGTCACAAATTTGGTCACTATAGACATGATTGTCATGAAAGATAAAATGATATAAAGAGAAAAATAATGCAACAATAAACCAAAAAAGTCTTTGAAGAACTTCCAAAGAGACCCAAGTATGAAGATTCAGGTACCAAATATTTCTTTTATTTTTTTGCTCTTACAGGTTCTAATATGATAGTGATGATTTTTGGCTAGTATATAGTGGTGCCTCAAGGCACATGATGGGAGATTGTGACAACCTTACTAGTCTAATGGAAATGAGGCTATTTCAAAAGGTAAAACTTGGAGACAACAACACTTATGTGTAAAAGGCATTGGGATGACTTCCATTAAGTTGGAATTAGGTGAAAAATTTCATCTTAAGAAAATATTATATGTACCATGTTTGAAAAATTAATTTGGTTTCCATTTCATGTTTGGAAGATAAGGGAGATAAAGTAGCATTTGTTGATGGCAAAGTTATTGTATGGTATAATGGCTCCAGTATAGATTCTGTTAGGGTAATTGGAGTTTGTGAAGGAAGGTTGTATAGGCTCTTGAAACAACCTACTCAAGTATTAGTACATAATTACATCAATCCATGTGAACTTTGGCATCAAAGATATGTACACCTTAACTATAGAGCTTTTCTTGCCTTAAAATAGATGGTTTCAAGTGTTCCAGATTGCATGTAGAACATGAAGAAGTGTGTAAAGGATGTGAAATTTGGAAAAATTTTAAGAAGCCATTTCCAAGCTGGTCCAAAGAATTTTGAATCTATTGCATTATGATGTATGTGGTTCATTTTGGTAGTAAGTTTCTTCATCTCTTTTATTATTATATATTAAAGTGATAGTGAAAAATCGATATTTTGAAATTGATAAAAACAGAATATACCTCAAGGAGATATTATTTCCTTTTAAAGAATATGGGATTAATAGGGAGTTGATAGTCCCTTCCAATCCATAGCAAATGGAGTTGTTGAAAGAAAGAACAGAACTATCGAAGAATCTCTCATGGAAATGATGCGTGATCATGACTTACCTATGTTTCTATGGAGTGAAGCATCGATCACAACTGTTTATATTCAAAATAGAAGTCCTCATCAAATTTTGGAAGACAAGACTTCTGAAGAATGATTTACCAGACATAAAGCTCTGGGTGATCATTTGAGAATATTTGGTTGTCCAATTTATGTTCATGTACCCAAAGATAAGAGGAAAAATCTATATCCTTAAGGAAAAAGGAATATTCATTGGGTACAATGAGTCATCAAAGGCTTATGGAATCTATGTTCGAGGAAAAAGATAGGTTGAAGTTAGCAGGGACGTAACCTTTGATGATAATGTTTCTTATTGGAAATATTAATAAGTTCCAATGGATTTTTATGAGGACATAGAACATAAAGTTCCCAAGGAAGGAATTTCTTGTCCATCTAATCCTTCAGAGAATCCCGCAGATCGTAAAGAAGATCCAAAAGGGCCTATATAACCAATGGATTTGATTGTTGTCCCTGAAATTAGGAAGAAGTGTTACCACATAATCTAGCAAGGCCCTAAGGAACGGAAACATAAGGGAAAATTACTAGACTCAGTGACAAAATGGGACAATGACCCACTGTCACCTCACTCAAGGTCCCCCTACGGACTTTCACCGATGGGAGGAGTCCTTGTAAGAAGGGAATCACTTAGGATGGATAGATCAATGAATTAGGTATGAAGTTATTCGACCAATCCCATTCAAGGAGAGACAAAACAATGGCTCAATGATTCAAGGAAGCTAACAAACTCTCCAAGAAAAGCTTCAAGATGAAGAGATCAAGACCTAGGGTTTTAGATATGATGATGATAATAGGTATTCCTAATTTCAAGACTTGAGGAGATAAGGTAGGACCTCTCAAAGGAGATTTATTTGATGTTATGAAACTTCCAAAAAACTCTTCACTCTCTTTGAGAGGCCTAGGAAAGACTTGCACTAGACCTAGGGTTTTATGAACAATCGTGGGAAGAAACACTTCCAAGGTTTTCCCTCTTGGAGTGGCACCTAGGGCAAGAGATTTTATGGTTGAAACTTGGGCAGATGCCCACCGAACTTGGAGTATAGGTAACCTAGACCCTAAGCATTATGCGTGGACCCTATAATTCCTGAAAAATCAACTCCCTAAAATTTCACTGCAACCCTTATATTTCTTCTCTACTTTTATGGTACCAAAATTTAGGAGTAAATATGGAGAAGAGCAAAGTTTATCACCAAGCCTATTGGACTAGTGCCTAGTCCTTTGGGCTATGGAGTCTTAGATTATTTAAAATTGGCCAATACTGTCCTTAAGGAGGATAAATGTTAATTCCGTAGCAAGCAACCTTTAACATTCACCCACTCAAGATTATAGACTTTTATGGAAGAAATAAAAAATTTCATCCACTACATTCATCAATTTCCATACAATGAGTAACATATGAAATTTCCAACCAAGAAGCTTTCCAAAAATGATTTTCAACAATTAGGGCACAATAACATTAATCTAGATGCAAAAATTCAACGCATTAAAAATAATTTCATGAAAATATTAAACAAGAAGCACTTACAAGATGAAAATATGATATATCCATCCACAATCATGAGATAACTCCAAAGAAGATAAAAATTTCAACTTCAAATGTCAAAATGCATCTAATAATCTCAAATAGTATCCAAAGAAAAAGTGTGAGTTATTTTACAAGAGAATAATCCATGTGATGATGATGAGTTCTCACAAATGAGACTCATTTCTATTTATACGAGTATATCCTAAATGGAATTAGCCTAATGAGCGAAAAAAATTATAAAATAATTTTCTAGATACAAGTCTTGCTGACAAGCCTATTCCCAAATCTAGCAGGGCCCTAAGGAAGGGAAACCTAAGGGACAACTATTAGAATAAGAGACAACAATTGGACAATGACCCACTATCACCTCAGTCAAAGTACCTTGACCTTTATGGAGTTTCATCGATTGAAGGAGTCCCGGTAGGAAGGGAATCACTAATAATGAATAGGTCAATGATTTATGTGTGAGGTAATTCCATTAAGCTCATTCTAGAAGAGACATGATAATGGTTCAAGTCCTCAAGGAAGCTAAAGGATCTCCAAAAAAGACTTAGGAGATCAATACTTAGGGCTTGATATTTACAATGATAATAGGTATGCCTAGGGTCAAGACTCTAAATGATGAGATATGACCTCTCAAAAAATATCTATGTAATGCTTTAACTCTTCCAAGAGGCTCTTCATTCCCTTTGAGAGACCTAGGAAAGACTTGCACTAGACCTAGGGTTTTATGGATAATCGTGGGAAGAAATACTTCGGTGTAAGTATGTTATGACTGACATGAAAGGGGTAGGTGGATAATGTACGAGCTCCGACCAAGGGTGACTGGAAACTTCTGCCGGGTATAAGACATGAAAATATGAGTGGGGAACTTTTTCCTAAAAAATCTTTGTACACTTAACGAAAAAATGAAAAGGTGGTTTGGATGTACTAACACAAATACAGGTGCCCCAAAAAAAATGTTGACCTACATAAGGATGTAGGGATGGTGTATTTTGTTGAGGGTGGGGGTCCCATTGGCTGGTCTCGGTGTGGGGTTGATGAGGCAGATGAAGTGACACAAATGGACTATGTGAATGGAAGGGTGGTATGACAAATGTGGAACATGATAGTGTGTATTTCTTGATCAGTCACAAAATACAAGGGGTGGCCTAGGAATTGGGTTGGTAATTAATGAGTGAAGAAGAATGAGGTTGATCTTCAAGGCATGCAAGTGAAGTGGTTCCCGAGCCTGAGTAGATGGTCATGGATCCCACTAGTATGTGGGGGTATATAACATGAGGTGATCCATGAGTGTGAAGGTTCTATCGAATGACGTGGAAGTTTACCACATGCAAGGTGAGGTGGTGGTAAAAATGGTCAAGATGATGGAGCCTATGGTGCATTTCAAAGAAATGATGTCAGGATATGCAAAGCTTTGTAGGAAGATTATCTTGCTAAGTGGTGAATGATACCTTCTCTATCACTTGTCCATCAGGGTGTTGATCGTGGCAGGGTGTTCGTGGTGTACCTACAATTTCAATGGCCAATACCCCAACTGAAAGCATATTTTTTGAACATATGAATAATATTAAATCGATTGAACAAGATGAATAAAAAAAATAAAGAAGGCGCACCTGAAGTGATATTTTCGGCGTGTGGTAGGTCTAAAAATGAGTTTTGGAAACACATTGAATGAAGGGTACCATGATAAAGATGATGTGGTGTTGATCCTTGTGTCTCTCACGGTTTTGAGAATGGAGGTCCTGAGCTCCTATACTGGGCTCAGAAAGGTGTCTAAAAGGGCGATATAAAGGGTAAAGGGGGCCCTATGGCACCTCATTTACACTTACTATTTTGGGAGACCAAAGCTGATCCAAGATTTGTTTCTTACTGTAGCGGTCAACCTGTGTACTAGGGAAGCACACATGGAGAGACAGGTGAGATAGTGAAACCTAAAGTTTGTGAATTTAGTAGTGTTAGGTTAGATAGACTGTATAGGGGTACCCTCTATGCCATTTTTAGGGTGAAATAAAATTGACAATGCGAAGGATCTGGATTCAGCTGCGCAGTCGCTACAGGAAGTGGGCTAATAGGCGCACGGTCCATGTGACTGAAACGCTGAAAGCCGCGGCGTTCCCGGAATGGAAATGCCATGGCTCGAATTCCTGACCTCATGTTGCCCACGTGTCTGTAATTCGAACACACACACACATAAAGCGCGTATGTTCTGTGAGTAGACACACAGTCTCCTGGGTGGGTGCCGCCGTGACTTTTTTACTTGACAAATATGCGCACTGTGTGTTTTTTCAAATAATAGATACGTGATACATGCAAATGTAATGGGAAAATCCGTGCGTTGGAGTAATTTTTGATATGGTAGCCTAGGAGGATGACATTTTTTCATTTTGACATCCTTGATGGAAGGATAGGGATGCTGTGGCATGAGCGGGATTGGGAGCCATTGTGGGTGACTATTGCAGGAGACAATGGGCTTACATGACACTAGCCGGGTCGGGGTTATCGAAGTTCCTTAAGAACCCCATTTTTAGGTCGCAGGATGGGTTCTTGCATTTTTTGATTACTATGTGAGACATAGATCGACAGGTCTTTGTCATTAGGAGAGCATATCTACTGATTACTTCTATGGTAGACATATATTTTGTGATAGGGATGGTACGTCGTGGAGAGGTGTTTCCGCATCCCTTGATAGCTGGGAAGGTAGATATTCAGAGGTGGACAGATGAGTATTGTGGGCCCAATCCCTTTGAGGATGGGTGCATTAGGGTGCCTTCAATTTAGATCTCCCTGAGCGAGCAATGCTAGAGATGATTGTCTAGTTGTTAGGTTCAACGTCCCCACACTGGGTGTTAGAGCCATAGACTGCCATTTTGTAGAGGCTGCAAGCAGGGCATTTTTTGTGTACAGGGGGATGGTCTCCCAATTGATGGAGGTTCAGGAGGGAGGCGCTCAGAGGTTATGTTATGGCAGTATCTTATGTATAATTTTGTATGAGAGGGTCGTGATGCTAAGAAAATTTATAGTAGTGCCTCCAGGTCCTGCTAGGGACCCCATGATTAGAAAATGGGCACTCGTGATGCCACAGGTTGGTGGTGGTGCAGTGGGGCATTACTGGAATGCCGAGGTGGATGGATGGTTTAGGTCCAACCCATAGATTATTCTTGAGTACCCGTATCGTGGAGTGAAATTTATGGGTGATTCAGATATGGGGCTACCTCCCAGTGATGCTTTGGGGCCAGCAGGTATGTTACTTGTTATTTCTGCATTTCAATTTTTTGACAGATATGTTTTATGATTCATTTTTTATATGAAGTTGATATCATGTCTTTGTAGTTTCAGATATGGGGTTGCATGGACAACCATTGGCCTACTTAATAGGAAATGATTATGACATATGGGAGTAGCTGGTGGTCTTGCTGTACCACTACGACGATGAGATGCTTGGGAGGAGGAGGAACTTGAGAGGCCTACACAGCGCCAACGACTCAAGATTGGTGGTCCCTTTGGGGAGGGGTCCAACTCTTCAACTGCCAGGGAGATGGAGAGATTTCGAGAGCGTGCTGAGGTGGTGGAGACCAAGTCAAAAACTTTAGTGATAAAACTCCGTGACTATGAGGATGCTTGGGGCATAACTGATGCCTTGAATAGAGGGATGCCTGTGGATGGATGGGCAAGGCAAGGAGAGGTGGTGGTGGAGACGGTGATGGAACACGATCGGGCACAACAATCGGTTCTTTGGCGCATTGCGATGACGGTTGCCACTGTCCGTCCCATTTTTACACTCGATGCGGAGGTTGGACCTCAAGAGAGGGTGCGAGGTCCCCAACCCTAGATATAAATTGTTTGATATATGTACCAGGGAAAGCACCCATCATGAGGATGCTCCCCTATTTTTGACGACTTATTTTATATGGCCTTGAGCCAGTGGATGTACAGTTATTTTTTGTATTCAAATATATATTTTTGATATGTATATAGGAGCTGAGGTTTTTGGCGGCTCTCATGATGTGTTTAGTGTACATGCTTATACATATGATGTATATGATGTATGTGTTTATATATGTGATGGATATTATGCTGATGGTTCACATTTGATGGTATATATGTGATGAATTCCAGTCTAGGAATTGATTAGCTATGCGATCAACTATGTGATTTTTATCCCTTGATATATGTGTAAATGAGATATGATAAAAACATCAAGCTAACCATTGGGCATGCAGATATTTACGAAAGAGATATGGATCACGAACCTAAAAGGTTTTATTCAACTATGACACAACGAGTTGGGAATAAAGGAAGACATACAGGAGAAAAATTCCTGGGAGGGAGGCATTAACCAAGAGGCCTATGAAAACATCGTATTCAAATTGATTATTGGTGGCTCACCCAATACATAGCCCATTGGTGAGACAGGGTGTCCGGTCAGACGAGTATGTGGCCCAGGCTCCTACTGTAAGGTTTTGCGATCATCAAGAGACACCATCAACAAATCTGTATTGATAGACTGGCGAATGATCCATTTGCGACACATGACGAGAGAGAAAATTTAGAGTGGATCCATAATGAGGTTATCATCTTAAAATAAGTCATGGTGCATACATGAAAATTCTAGGGATTCTTGAGCATTCTTATGGGTGATTTTTTTTGAGGTAGAGTCCATTGATGAGATTTTTTAGGCAAGTACCATCAGGCTCTGATAAGATGCATGCCCCCTTGAGGAGGAAATATTTGACAATGTATGAAATCTTCCATAACTTCTCAAACTTTCCCAACCCTAAATATTCTTTGGGAACATCGTAGTAGAGAACTAACTCGCCTTCGGTGAATGTTCGAGGGGTGATGTTGCGATCAAATGAGGCTTTGATCCTCTTTTTGTGTGCTTTGTTATGCTGGAGAGACTCGCATCGAATTTCGTCAACTAGCTCTAGCTACACCAACCTATTCTCTAAAGGTCTGGGGTCAGTGATAAGTTTGATGTTAAAGTGAAGGGTGGGAATATCACACTTAATGGGAAGCATAAATTCCACTCAATATAATAAATGGAAGGGTGTGAACACTATTGATGCTTTGACCGCTATGCGGTATGCCCAGAGGGCTGAAAACACCATGCAGTTCCAATTGGTTTTGTGATTGTTCACCATACGTTGCAACATTGTTTTGATAACTTTATTGAAAAATTATTACTAGTCGTTGGATTGAGGGTAGTATGGGGATGATAATTCATGAGAGAAACCAAGGTGTTGGGATAATTCCTAAAATATTTCATTCTCGAAATGTTTCCCATGATCGGATACTGATTCCTTTGGAAGACCAAACCGTGTTATGACATGGTTGAAGAAAAACCACGTGATAATTTGTGCGATGTTATTATACGTAGGAAATGATTCTTCCCATTTGGCGAAGTAATAGAATACAACCACGATGTTCTTATGGTTATCGGATGATGGGGGGTTGTAGGTCATGAAGTTGATGCCCCATTTGTAGAAGGGGCCAGCGACGATGACTGGATGTAGGGGAGTTAGAGGGGCTCTAGCATTATGAGCATATTGTTGGAACCACTCACATTTTTTGACTGCTTGGACGCAGTCGTGAAAAAGGGTGGGCTAGAAATAACCAACAACAATGATTTTTTGAGCAGTAACCATCCTTGAGAGGTGACTACCACAAGCTCCACTGTGACAATTATATAGTACCTTCTTGAGTTGGCTGTGAGTGAGGAACCTACGAAGGATGGTGTAGATGCCTCGTCGATAAAGGATATATCCTTGAAAGAGGTAATGGGGGACCTGATGGCGTATGCACCTCCGATAGTCATGAGTAAGTTGAGGTTTTAAATTTTGAGTTAGTAAAAAGAGGAGAATATAACCATACTAAGGGTCGTCTGTTGATACTAAAAATAAATTCTCATTAGGAAGAGCATCATTAATGAGAGATCCTTGGGTCTCTGTTGGGAGATCAGTGATGAATTAAAATAGGATTAAAATGTTTTTTTTATTTTAGGGGAATTAAACTGTAGATCAAATTCTTTCAGTATAACTATCCATCAAGTGTATTTGTGGTTCATCATACAGAGGGTGCGCAAATATCGCATGGGGTCGATAGTTGCTACGATGGTATTGGTCCAAAGGATGATATAATGTCGAAGCTTATGTATTGAGTGTAATAGGGAGAAGACATTTTTTTCTTCTGGCTCATACTTTAATGTAGACCTAGGTAGTTTCTTGCTCACGTAATAAATTACGTGCTCCTTGTTATCTGGTTCGTCCTAAACTAACACCCCAACGATGGCTAAATATAATGTTGATAGGTAGAGGGTATAATATTTATTGTGGTTGGGTGGGATAATCAAAGGAGCTTCAGATAATGTATATTTTAAATATTCAAATGATTTTTGGGCTTATTCATCCCATTGGAAAGGAATATCCTGACGAGGGAGGCGCATGAAGCCTTGCGCACAAGTTGCGTAGTCGAGCACAAAACATCATAAGAAATTGTCCTTACCCTGTAGGCTTTGTAACTACTTTAATGTTCTCGGACGTGGTCCTTCCTTAATGGCCTGGAATTTGATAGGTTCAACTCTAATACCTTGTTGGGAGACTATAAATCCCAATAGTCTTCTGACGTTGAAACAGAAAACACACTTGAGTGGGTTCAAGCGTAGGTTGTATTGTCAACAGCTCTAAAAAAACAAGCAGAGATCCTCCAAATTGTTGGAACACTTGTTGGATCGTATTGTAAGGTTGTCCAAATAGGCAAGGATGAGATGAGCCAAGTCGTGGAATTTGTAATTCATGTGCCACTGGAAGGTGGCACTAGCTTTTTTAAGACCGAAAGGCATAACCTGATATGAAAATGTACCCCAAGGGGTGGTGAATGCAGTTTTATACTGATCCATATGGCGAATATGGATTTGGTTATACCCAAAGAAACAATCCATGAAGGATAGGGCATCATGACTGGTGCAAGCATCAATGACCTGATCAATGAAAGGTGTAGGGTAATTGTATTTGGGACAAGATTTGTTCAGATCTCAAAAATAATTACAAACATGAATGGTGCCTTGTTTTTTCATGACGGGTACACGGTTAGAAACACAACAAGTGTAAGCAATTAGATAGATAAATCTAGCTTTATGGAGTTTATCTATTTCCTGTTTGATTTCTTTTTCCTTAGAGGGGTGTAACTGACGTTGTTTCTGCGGGACAGGATGGGTGTCAGGCCACGTGTCAAAAAGGTGTTCCACAATGGTGGGCTGATTCTTGGAATCTCTGAGTAATCCCATGAAAAAATGTCTGTGTATTCTTGGAACAAGGCTGTGTATGAGATTAACTCTTCTAGAGAGAATGCTGCCCCCAGGGAGATTTCTTCAACCTTTCGAGGTTTTCTTGAAATATTTACCTTAATGGTAGGTGAAATATTTGCCATGTTCCCCTCCTCAAATGCATCTGATGATGGTATGGGAATTTTAAACCAAACTAATCTTCTTTATGGTAGTAAGACTTTAGATTCTATGGTGCAAATATCATGGGTTTGTGCGTCGGTAGGCACAAATTGTTTTTTAGGTAGAAAAAATGAACGATGGTGCATGGCATCCCATGGAAATTAGGGTTCTGTCATGGCTTCTAGAATATCTTCTTCTGAGTGAAAAATTTATCTAAAGTTGAATTGGATTGTGCGAGGCTGCGAGGAGGTGTTTTGGGCCTAATGGTGCTAGTTGACAAGAAAGAATATGATTCAATGGCTGATGCCATGGAACCAAGAGAGGTTGAAAATGTTAATATGGGATGGGTTTGCACCGTTGGTGGTATTAATACTGGTGTGGTGGGTTTAGTGATGTCAACACCAAAAAATTATGAGAAAAAAACACGAATCATGGTTCCTACGGATGAGGAGATGAATCGTATGTGATGTTGCGTGTCGTCAACATTAGGTGGCGGAAGAATTTTCGTAATGGATGGTTTATAGTGAGTGGGAGGGAGTTCTTGCGACATTGTTGATGTACAAGGAGCAAAGGTTTCTTATCCAATAGGAGGTTGACGTTGAATCATAAGATGTCGAAATTTTTGTAACATATGGCATGCTTCTACACTATGAGAATTATTGGTGCAAATGTTGCACTTAGGGATGGTACTAACCAAGTAGATAGTGTGTGAGTTGGTGCTGATCATAGCATAATATGGTGACGCATGGTTAGGGTCATGAGATGGGGCATCTATGAGTGCTTGCCACCTCCAAGTCTTATTATTAGTGTGGCGTGACTCTCTAGTACGGGTTTGGCTTAACACTTCTCTTTCTTCTTTAAAACGTGGAAGGTATTGACCGTTCCACGTACGATGTGATTGAGAGAAGATGTGAAAATAACAATATGTGATTTTATCTTGGTTGAAGAGATGAATTTGAGTAATTTGGGCCACTAAGCGAAAGAAATCATTAAAATTACCCAATTCCCGACATTGATTCACCAGGTGGTTTGGCTTATCGCATAGGGCACATGCAAGGGATGGTTTCAACCAGGTGGCTTGAGGTCATTTGATATTTTTTCCTGATATAGATCGATGTGGTGAGAGGAGACATGTTGGACTACAAACCATATTTTTTCTTCAAACACACATAAGATGGGCCTAGATGCTTCATACCCTTGTGATGTGGTGTTGTCTAAAGATTTGGTGTTCGATCCGACTAAGTCAGAGTTTTAAACGATGAATCAATGTATGAAGTCTAAAATAGAGAAGAATTGGGAAAGATGAGGGTAGTGTCACACATGATGGTTTCTTGCACAAATATGGAAAGTACAACATCTATGGTAGGACATGTTGCTTTGGGAAACTTGGTTGACTAGGTACGTTGAATTCTTGTAATTTGGGGCACTGGGTGATCAAATAGTCTGGTTCATCTCACAAGGCACAGGCTGGGGCAAGAGTTGTGGACTCCGTTTGCCTTCTTTTATTCTTGGGGTTGGGTGAGAGGAGTACAAGCATGTCTGGTTCTTATCGTACATAAAGGATTTTTTTGGACCCATCATCAACTCGATACCTGGCTAGTACTGATGGGGTCACTGAATTGGCTTGCACAAGTGCATGTAATGAATCTTGGTATCAAGGGATTTTAGGGAAATGATAAGTGTAATGCCCATATTACACACAGATAGCGCATGCATGGTTAGTGCGCAATTCCTTGTTGTGTATTGTTGCGACATTTTTTGTAATTGGTAGAGCTGGGGTCACGGTTGTTTTTGGGGCATGAAAAATAGTTTTTAACTCTTCTAAGTCGGGGAAGATGTTGGTAGGGTGGCCGAGTACTCTGCAAAAAGAACAGGGTGGAAGTGCCCTGGAAGGCTTTGGGGTGTCCAATTTCTTCCCTTTCTTCTTGTCCCTCTTGGTGGCACCAACTAGTGTTGAAGCAGGAGCTTCCTAATTTATGATGGCCTCTTGACGGGATATAGGAATGACGTTTGCAGAGGTGACACTTGAGTTTGCCAACATGGCCGGACGGGCCAGATACCAGACCAGTATCACGAGAGCCATATTTGGCAATGTGAGTGTTGCCACGACTTGGTGCGAGATAAAATTAGTTGGAGGGTATAAAAAGGGGGTTTGGGTGATGACATATGAGAGGAATGTTGGGTTAGCAGCGACGACACTCGGGGTGTCAGATACTGGTACCTAACTCAATTGGGTTTTTGATGAACTCATCATGCACACCGAAGCTCTTGTGGTTGCTAGAACAACTTCCAACAATAGAGGGGGTTCTCGAGGGTATGTACCAAGGAGAGTGGATGGTTTGAACTGTTCGGGACTGAACTTAGTGTACATTGTAATCAAATCTGGAGAAGATCCTACATATGGTAGGAATCCATCAAGGGTGGTTACTGTCTTCTTCTCGTAATACGTGATCTGGTCAACTGTAATGACTTTCCCTTCATGGGGAAACATCATTACCCTGAATACAGAGGATGTGACTAAAGTAATTTCATACATATAAATCTGACCAAGAAGGATGTTGTAATCTGTAGGTTTTAACCCTGTACATAAATGACCCACAAAAAAATTCTTATAACAAAAATAAACAATGGCGACAACATAAAACATAAAAAGAATATAAACAAATATTTTCCCCTAGATCCCAAAACTGAAACTAGAAGATTGTTTTTTCATTATATTCCTTTCAATGCTTCAACACACACACACACACACACATATATCGAAGCATTCATAAACCTCAATCCATTAATCATGGATTAGAACATAATCATAGTTCCCTTGATCGGATCTACAAAATACCACGAATAGAAAACCATCATTCCCAAAACCATGTGCGAACCCATGCACAAGACCATAGGTAGGTCTGACCACCTATTGTAGGGTCCATTTTTATTTTTTATTTTTATTTTATTATTATTATTATTATTTTTCCGAGGGTGCTGCCCTGGACCTAGGGGGGATGTTGCCCCCCCTTGTGTGGTCCCCTTGTTGTGCCCAACACAAGGAACGGGGAATACCCTCGCCCCCTGTGACCACCTCGCGCATGAAACTATTCGTGGAAATAATATTACACACACCTAACATTCTCCCACTTGTTATTTTTATTTCCACATAGGGGGTCACAAGAGAGCTTAGTCATTGGTTTCAGCCTTGCAACACCCATTTTTTCTCTGAACAAAAAAAAAATTCTCAGTGTTCACAGAGTTTGTCAATGCATATATAACATTCTTCAAAGTGTCCACCTTTACTTGAAACACCTTTTTATCCTCAACCATATCCCTCACAAAGTGATATTGAATATCAATGTGCTTTGTATTTGAATGATGAACATGGTTGTTTGCCAAGAAAATTGCACTTTGGCTATCACAATCTATCCATATAGCTCGCAGCACCAACCCCATAATTGAACACAATCTATGCAACCAAACTGCTTCCTTGCTTACATGAGTAGTTGCCATGTATTCAATCTATGTATCCAATTGACTGCTCATCCAAATAGGTTAAACACATACCCAGTTGAAGATATTCTATGATCTATATCTCCAGCCTAGCCTGCATCAACAAAGCCACATATGTACAAAACTTTGTCCATTCCTGGTCTTCCTTGGTAGCACAAACCATAGTCATTAGTGCCACGCAAATACCTGAAAACACGCTTCACTATTGTACAATGGTTCTTCCCTGGTTTTGACATAAACCTACTCAATACTCCCACTGCATGTGCAATGTCTATTCTAGTACAAACCATTGCATACATCGGGCTATTGACTGCACTTTCATATGGAACACGATACATGCACTCTTCCTCTTCTTATGTCTTGGGCCAACATTCAGTAGATAAATTTGCACCTACAGGAATATGAACCTTCACCAGTTTACTATATTGCATATTAAACCTCTGCAGTATTTTCTTGACATACTTCCTCTGTTTTAACCATAACTTCCACTTTTTCCGATCTCGTTTAATTTCCATGCCCAAAATATAGTTTGCAGCACCAAGATCCTTCATGTCGAACTTGGCGGAAAATTAGGTCTTTAAATACTAAATAATTTCTTTGTCATTTCCCATCAACAACATATAATACACATATAAGACCAAATATGTAACACGGTCACCAATTAATTTAAAATACACATAATGATCTTCTTTGCTTTTGGTGAAGCCAAGTCCCCGCATATATGTATCAAATTCCTGGTACCACATCTTTGGTGATTGTTTTAATCTATACAAAGACTTTTTTAATCTACATACCAATTCTTTCTTACCCTTCACCGCAAAGCCTTCAGGTTGCTTCATGTATATCTCTTCTTCCATATCCTCGTGAAGAATTGTTATGTTCACATCCATCTGTTCTACCTCAAAATAAAATGTAGCAATAATAGATAAAAGTAATATAATAGAAGCTACCTTGGCAGGGAAAAAATATCACCAAAATCAATTCTCGACATCTGGGAATACCCTTTTGATACAAACTGAGCTTTGTATTTCTCCACCTTGCCTTATGCATTCATCTTCTTCTTAAACAACCATTTGATTCCAATGGGTTTCCTTCCAGCCAACAACTCCATCGGATCCCAAGCCTCATTTTTGTCCAAAGATGTCATTTCATCAATCATGGCCACCTTCCATAGCTTTCCATCATCTGAATCTACTACCTCCCTGACAGTTCTGGGATGATCATCAGTAATAGATAAAGAAAAATTTGAACAGAAAGAAGATGAACTATACCTTTCTAGTTTCCTTCCTCCTTTAGCTCAAACTCTATCTTCTCAGGTTCCTTTGGTAGGACTTCATGTTTTATAACATATTTCACCTCACTAAACACCACATCTTGATTTTATAGAACCTTTGTTGTTTATGGGTTCCAAAAATTATAACCTCTTAAACCATCCTTATACCCAATAAAGATGCACCTTTCAGATTTAATATCCCACTTGTTTCTTTTCTCCTTTGGAACATGTACATATGCATCACAGAAAAATACACTCAGATGTGAAAGAGAGTATTTATTACCAATCCATACCTCATGTGGATTCTTCTCCTCCAACGCCGATGAAGGCGGTCTATTAAACATGTAACATGTAGTCTCCATCGCCTCTGCCCATAATTCCTATCCTAACCCGACACCACTGAGCATGCTTCTTGCCTTTTCCATCAATGTCCTATTCATTCTTTTTGCAACTATGTTTTATTGAGTTGTGTATGGAGTATTATTCTATCGTTCTATACCACACTTCTTACAGATTTCTTAAATTAATTCCTTCAAAACTTTCCTCCATTATATGTCCTCAACACCTTTATATTCTTCTTTGTCTGGTTTTCCACCAGACCTTTAAATTCTTCAAACCCGTCAAAGACTTCAAACTTCTTCCTAATGAAATATATCCATGTATTCCTTGTGAATTCATCTATAAATGATACACAATACACAGACTTACCTAGTGATGGAATTGACACAAGTTCAAGCACATCACTATGCACAAGCTCTAATAATCGTTTCACCCTTAGCACTAGAAGTTAAACTCACTCGATTCTGTTTACCATATACACAATGTTCACAAAAATAAAAATCAAGAGATCAATTAGACATACCTTCTACCATACCATTACCATGAAGTATTCAAAGGCCCTTCTCTTCAATATGTCCAAGCCTTTGATTCCATAACATGGTATTTTCTCCACAGACCACAATGTTTTCTGCCCCACTTTCAGGAACCAAAAAACTGTTGCACCCATCAATAACAATGCTACCTAGAAGTTTGTACAAAGTTCCACATTGAAATCCTTGCATCAATACCAGTGCTCCCTGAACCATATTGCAAGCATGCTTCTCGAACACTATTTTTACACCTTCATTATCCATATTTATTACACAAATAAAGTTTTTGACCAATGTAGGAATATGCAAAACACAAGAAAGTGTTCTAATCCTTCCACCTTGCAACTTCAGCTTGACTTTTCTACGTCCAACGATTATGGCCTTCCTATCATCCCCTAAGAAGAAATCACCGCCATCATACTTATCATACTCGCAGAACCACTCCCTATGGGGAGTGAAGTGAAAGGATGTACCTAAGTCAATCAACCATGCCTCCTGATCTACATGTGTACTTGAAGAAGAACCTAAGTACACATCTCCACCTTCATCTGAGGTGGTTTTTGCCTCTGTAGAAGGAGCATCATCAGATCCATTTCCTTTATCAGGAGCTTTAGATCTACAATCCTTTTCCAAGTGTCCTTCCTTTCCGCATTTCCAACACACCTTTAAAAATTTTCCTGGAGATTTATATCTCCATATGGATTTAGATGTCCCACTTGAGGACTTATTTTTTTTCTATTCTATTGGTTTAGTCCCTGGATCTATCAAAATCCACTAATATTTATCCACCAAGAGATCCTCCATCTTGAGCTTCCACAACTCAAAACTATGACCATTAAATTTCTTGATCTCTATCTTTCCACTACTCGCATATTCTTTTAATGCAAGAATAAAACCTATTGATCTCCCATTGAACATGGTCTACCACAGGCCTGAGCAAAAACCCTCAACAACAAAGGTGTCCCCTTGAAGCCGAAACAAATATGCTACCAAATGTAGGTTTTAATCCTTTACAAAAATTACCTATAAATGAATTATTATAATAGAAAATAAACAATGGCGACAACATGAAACATAAAACAAATATACACAAATATTTTCCCCTTGATCCCAAAACTGAGACTACCAAATTGATTTTTCATTATATTCCTTTCAATGTTACAATACATATATATACATGCTGAAGCATTCATAAACCCTAATCCATTAACCATGGATTAGAACATAACCGTAGTTTCCTTGACCAAATCTATAAAATACCATGGACAGTAAATCATCATGCCCAAAACCATGTGCAAACCCATGCAAAAAATCATAGGTAGGTACACCCACCTACTATAGCGTCCAAAAAAATTTCCCGGGGCGCTACCTCGAACCCCATGCAAGGGGGCTACTGCCCCTCGACAAGGGGGGCTGTATCCCACCGTGAATCCCCTGTTGCGCCAGATGCAACAAACAAGGGGGGTCTATCCACCCCCTTGTGACCCCCCCACGCACACGACTAGTTGTGGAAAGAATATAACATGCAACGAACATAATCCAATTGTGCGTCCAAGATTTCAATGTTAATAAGCACCATTTTTCCACGCGAAATGTACTGATACGTCTTGGTACATATGTGAGGGGGTGGAAGGACACCCATCATATGATCTGAGCATAATGTCAGATGGCTTGAGTTCCTGAGACCCTAGTTTCTGCCAAATTTTTTTGGACATGATAGATGTGAATGCTCCTTCATAAAATATGCAATGATGAATGGTGATGTTCGGGATTGAGACCGAGATTTTGAAGGATACTAACGAGGAGAGTCATGGGCCAAAATTATCCAGATAAAAAACCATCAAGCAAGAATCATAAGGTTCGATTGCTCCTAATGCGAAAAGTATGGATTTCCATTAGGTTGGGAATGATTGCGGGACTTCTAATGTTGACATAGCTGAAGGATATTGAGCTAAGTCGTCAACTATGTTGTAGGTATGAGAAACATTTGAGTTATTCACTATTCATTGTAAATCCCCCTTGACCATTTTCAACATAGGTTCTATAGGAATCCGATGAATGGTTAACAATACTATAGGAGGTTCCATGGTCGAGGTGGATGGATTGGTTTATGGGGGAGTTTCATAATTTATATTTCACGAATGTAGGAGAATATCTTCCCCTACCATGTAAATGTCGTGATTAGAGTTATTATGGGGGTTCCAGCCAGGAGGATTTGACTGGGACAGTTGTTTTGTTTGAGTATTAACCACTGCATGATGGGGGAAAAGATCCTACATTACTACAGTTTGCTGGTTTTTCCCTCCCTGTCCCCTATTATCTTGAATACTTTTCAACTTAGGGAGTTGAGGAAAATTGTGGGTGTATTGACCATATTCCACGCAGATGGAACAATAATAATTTCTCCATAGAATTGTGTTATTTTTTTGTATTTATGAGTAGTTGTTGGTATATTCTTGGTTTTTATTCTGATTGGGGTTCCCCCCCAACCAGTATCCGCGGGGGGAAATTCTGATTGTTTCCCCCATGGCCAAGTTATCCTAGTCAAGTGATGACTATTATTGAGCATGGGAGGGTTTCACTATATTAACCTCTGCATTATTTTTCATTGATGGGTTATTCTATTGTTGTGCGGGGAAATGAAAATATTGGTTTCCTTTCCTATGATTGGCATATGGATTCTGGGAAGAGGACATTGCATTTGTATTCCTAGAGGAGTATTTGTTTCCTTGCAGGGGAATATGTGGTCCTCCATGCGGGGGTTGATATTGGTCAACCCTATTAACCGTATTCGACATCGGTATGGGTGGTTCAGAATAATATCCTGGTGGTGCAATTTGCATAATGTCAAATTTTGGGTTACTGAACGAGTATCCAAGATATTGGTAGGTGTTGCTGGGTTGGTTTTGGGTCATGGACCCTATAAATCCATCAACGCCAATGGATGTGCATGGTTCCTTCTGTTTAAAGGTTCCGGTGGGGAGTGTATGGAAGGATGTGGTAGAGGTATACAAAATGAGTGTAGATAAGCTATAATTGTTGAGCTTTAATGATGGATTCTTCCTCGTTTTGTGGGTTTGAATTAGCCATGTATTTAGAGATTTCTGAAGTAAGAGATCTCAGAATGAGATCGAGGGGGGTTTTTTCCTCAAGCTTAGATTTACACAATCTTCAACATTTCTGCCATTCGTGGATATCGTCTGATATGTGTATAATAAGTGTTTTCTTGAAGTGAGTAAGGAGTTCCAGGCCCATGTCCTGTCAGACTGGGAGCCAGAAGAATGTGAGGAAATAAATGGCTATGGAGCCAAAGTATACATGCATCCCGAATGGCTGAAATATGTACCATTTCACCACGACCCCCATAAGGGTGCGTTGAAACAAATGTAGAGGAATATTATATTCTGTGATACTATTAGAGGAACACCATATGTGAAAGGTCATGACATGATTTCTATGATATTCTCCTTATTTTCCTTCTAATTTTGGAACATAAAAGGTAATTTGGTAGGCATGGGTGGCCAATTGGGGCCATGTGATATAGGCTCATTAGTTAACTGGCTTAAATTGGGTAGATTTAAGCAAGCTAAAAATGGGACCTGAAATTTTTCGTCATCGCAATTTTTTTTTGAACAACTATATGTAAAGTGGTCCTCTATGGGGAAGTGTGAGGAGAACCACCTTGATGGGTGTCTCATGGACTTTCTGGAGGAGTTATATGTGGGATCCCCAAAGGGGTAGCATGTGGAGACCCTTGTAGGGTTGTGAAAGGTGTGATTTGATGGGGAGGGGTCTCAAGAAAAGTTGCATCGATAAAGGAAGATCGTATAATGGTGGCTGTGTGACATCATCTATGCCTAAATTGGGAGAGTCCTAGCACAACTCCTGGTAATGGGGGGAGGTTTAAAAAATTTCTAGATCAACGGGGAGCCGTGGGGTCCCCTATGGTGTCGAGTAGCATGTGCATTAATTTGTGACGAAGGGGAGGGGATAAATATCAATGCAATAAAATCACATACATAAAATAAAGTGAAAATAGAATGGTTGCTTTCCTTTAACAATTAAGCTATGAGATCAATCAAGCAAAGAATGGTTTTTTGTTTTTGGGTAAGATAAAAATTCCTAAGTATACCTAATCATCCTTGATACTCTCAGATTAACTGGGCCTTGTGAAGATATCTTCTGATGGGTACTGGGGCAACATCTCGAAATAACTGGTGATGATTTCCACTAGCCAACGAATAAACCAAGGTAATGGATGAGGCTTAACATCTCGAAATAACTGGTGATGATTTCCACTAGCTAACGAATAAACCAAGGTAATGGATGAGGCTTTAGTGCTTCACACACCTCCACCTATAGGGAAAGGATTCTGTAATGTCCCTTTTTCAGGAACATGCTGCTCCATCGGGAACATCTTAGATGTTCCATTTTTCCTTCTTCAATGAGCTATCACAAGTCCATTTCAGAGATTGATTGATGGGGAATTTACAGGATATGACTCCTTCTAAAGAAGGGAGAAATATTGAGGCTAGCTGGCCCTTCTCAGACTCTACCTATGGATATGCAATATTCCACCTCGGGAATTTCTGCTACAGGGTCCTTGAGGACGTTGTATAAGGAAGATGCTGCATAAATAAGGCAAACCAGCACTGGGATGCCCTAGAAAAACTCTAATAAAACTCCCCTGCAGAAAATGAGCTCAAAGAAATAAATCTAGATGGGTCATTCAGATCTCCCCAATCTAGGTCTCTAAAACAATGCTCAATGAGAGAGCTTACAGCAACATATGAACATGAACATGAACTCTGCAACTCTGAAATACATCATAAGAGGGAAATGCTAAAGCCATCATGATATTAAGATATATCAGCAGGAATATACACGAAATAGTTGAGGGACAAGCCACTCAAACTTTAAGATCAAACCTCCAATGAATAAACAATGAAATACATGAGTAGTTGCAACTCCACAAAATGTCGGAGTAGCTGCAACTGCGCAGTGTATATGAAGGCATAACTACTGAATATGAATAAAATACATATGTGGTTGAAGGAATACAAGAAATAAGCCCAAGAACAAGAAATGGGCTGAAATACATGATTTCTAGCCAATCTATGAGAGATTGCTAGAAATGTCGGAGAAACCAAAAATGTGACAACCTAGTTGTCATTGCAATTGATACAAGATGATAATGAGGCTATGGCAGATTTGAAATGAAAATTCCCTCCTCTGATAATGCCTCCAATACAAAGGGATGATCCCTTTGCCTCAAAAGAAACTCCTGATGAGCTCCAGAAACCCCTCTCTCACTGCCTCCTCCAAAATAACGCAGTTCTCCTCATCGATTGCACAATGGGAGATGATAGAAGTGTGGCCTCATGCCACTGATATGAAATAATTCCTGGGAATCCTCCTTGTAGCTCCTCCAATGAATAGATCCCTCCATCACTGAAGAAAACAAGCTAAGAAGACTCCATGAGTTCCTCTCTAGCTGCACCCAGCTACACAACGTCCTCTCTGCTGCAGAAATAACGCTGTAGAATATGAATGAAGCTATGGCCAATGCCGGATTGAGGAAATGTAGCTCAATCCTCATCCTTCCTTGAGGAAGAGGTAGGGATTCCTGACCGGGAACACCCTAGTGCCCGAGGGCACCATCACCCTGCTAAACAGCCCGGGGATGCAAGCTCTTGCAGACCCAAAGTCTAAAATCTAAAACATAGCATAATGAAAATGGGCTGCCATCTCCTCCATATAAAGTGAGAGAAATCCTCTCCATCATGGTCCCCACCAATTAGGGTTTCCACCCTCACATGAATAGCTTCCCTCCAAAACTGCTCAGCTTCTCTAGGAAGCTTCTCCTCTATAGGCAGCATTGTTGACTTTAGTCAAAGATGACTAATCCAAGTGAGCTGGGTTCCATTCACACCATGGGTTTTTATTTCAGCTGCTTTATTCACCCCTCTTTCACATTAGGAGTGTTATTTCTTCATCTAGAAGGGCTAAGGTGTCTCCTTGCCCATTTTATTAGACAAAAATAAAATGTTCAACTATAACGTCCATTTTAGCTTGAGGCTAAAAATTCGGGACATTACAGTCCTCCCCTCCCACATGTTGCTTGCCCTCAAGAAACTACATGAAGAGAAAAAAATCTTCTCCCCCTTCTTCTCCTATGGCCTCCTCATCAATGGTCCCACCACTGCTCAAATATGCTGCAATGAATCTGTCCTCCAATGCTCTCTCCCAAGTATGCAAGCTGACAACAATGCTCCTCATGGAAATATAGAAGGTGTAGTGGAATCCTTCCTGCTATGCTAAGGCCTCCTTAAGGTAGGATTGAGGATATGCATGGGAAAATTCTGCTCCCAATGATGATCCTTTCATCCATGCAATCATCCAAATGAAAATCTCACCCCTGATTTCTGCAATGAGTTGGGGCTAAATGGAGAGTGTGCTTGAATTCTCATGATGGCCCTCTCTCCATATGCTGCTCATATGGGGCTGATTCTGTCCTTGGGCTTAAATGGTATGGCCCAAGCTACCCCATCAAGGAATCTAGCCATGAAATGCCTCCTCAAATCCTCCAAGTGGTTTCTCCCACAAGTAGAGACAAGTAATAATGTGGAAATCATGGTTTGCCCATGGTATCTCCTACAAGATAAACATATACAATGGGGAGAATCATGCTCCCAATGGGCTGTACATATAATACTCTCCAAATAATTCTCCTCATGAGTGTACAAACATCAGAAATACATGGAGAAATATACAATAAAAGCAAGTTTCCAAATGACAATCGGAGAGTGGTTCAAAGTTCCACTCATGGAACTACGCAGTGCCTCCTTGGCCTGCCTCAAAATAAAAAATTTCAAGTGTTGTACTAGCCACTTGTTTGCTGCCACACATCTCCTTATAAGATGAAAAAATGAGAATACAAATTGGTGCCAATGGTGCACACCGAGAAACATGTGGCTTCCCCCCACAACCATCACATAATTAGGCAAATCAAGGCTACCAGTAGCTGCAAGTACATCCTCATGAAAAATGCAAGAAGGAACAAGCCTCCTTGATACATCATGCTCCTCAATCAATGAAAATAAGTACAATACAAAATATGAAGTTGTACCTCCTCCATCATGCACTAGAGCTCTTGAGCTGAAATGGCTCAATTGAATGTTTTCCCTCTCCTCCAATGAGTAAGGGAATGGTTGTGCCAACCTCTCCAAAAAAAACCAGGCTATGAATCTATCCATATGCTGATGAAGATCATGAAGAATGCCCTCCAAAGTGAACTCCTATAGCAAAGCAAAGTATGCATCCAAGTGCATAGCTAGGAAGTCCTCATGTGCTGCATGCATAAATTTCTCCTTGAGACTAGAAACTCTAATCAAGAAGAGTCTACCATGATGATAGATGCTCATATCATCCACTAAGTGTCCTCCATCTCCATCAAGGCCATCAAGAATCATGCATGCACCAAGATCCTAGGACCTCTCAACCAGAAACTGAGTCCTCCAACATGGATCAATCCTCCACATAGATAGCGCTGGTAATCTACAATAAAGTGCTCCCATCACGCTGCTGCTTTCTACCTTGACATCCCCTCATACCAAAGTCATCCTCCAAGTTGCTTCCATGCCATCATGCAGTTTCTCATGCTCGAATAGAAATAAGGACCTCTAAAAATGAGCCTCCTATGAGAGACTATCATCTCCAAAGAATCTCCCGATCCTGGGCAATGTAAGCATGAGTGGCCTCCCTCTACTCCAATGCATGAAAGAGTCCTTCCTCAAAGGAAGTGACCTCTCTCTCACCAAATCCATGGAGCAGACATCCTGCATCAGGAAGATGCTATCCTACATCCATACAAAAACTCTATCTACGCAGTGAAACTGATGAGAATGGGTGACATTGAAAATGAGAGAGTATATCCCTCTTCCATGAGCTTACCCCCAAAATATCTGTGCTGTAATGGAATCCTCCCATGTCTCCACCCCTTCGGAATCCAATGAGTGGTGAACCAAATAACATGATGCCTCTCATCATCTCTAGACCATGTGAGCTCCCAAATGGAAAACCACCAAAAAGTGAGACATCAAGATCTGAAAATAAACTGCATGTATGAGTGGAATGATTTGTCCCTCTCTCCTCTATGCAGTGCAGTCTCTTTTCCTTGTGCAGAAAATTTCTGAAATAGATAAGGGAGAATGCTCTTCATCCCTCCATGCTGATCCTTCTGCTCTTCTTTCTCCATCTCACAATCCCCAACCAATGCTACATATGAATATGGAATTGTGTCTTGGTACCCACATGCAAAATATTTGGAACTCCTTGCAAAGACACAAGGACTCCTCTAATGGAAGCAATGGCTCCCCTTTCACCTCCATGTGGTGATGTATCTCCTCATAATGTGACAACGCTGTTGGTTCTTCCCAGTGTATGCAAAGTGTTTGTGTTTATGACACAATGAGTTTCACCAAGTTTTTTCCACCAAACCCTTAGTGAATGTATCACAAGTTTTTTCATTTGCATGTCAATGAAAAATGAACCCCTCAAACCAACAATCATGAGCCATACCTTGAGTTGCAGCGCTGCTCCTCCCAAGGCCTCATTTCTTCCTCTAATCCCTTACAATGCAAGTGAACAAAGGACTGCGCTGTGGATCTGCATGTGTGGCTAAATGTCCACACCCTTTATGAAGTAGCTAGGATTTGTCTCATCCACAAACCCTTCTCAGAAAATTTCTCCAAATTTCCCTTTCATCAAGATCTTCAATAATCTCCTGGAAAAGAAGAAGGGAAACCTCTTCTTCCTTCATTTCTCTTCCTTGTTTCCTCTATCAATCTCCTCTCCTTGGATAGAGAAGCTCCTCTTGCAGATGGAAATAGATCTTGGTCACAGGCTGAGCCAAGATCATGCTCTGATACCACTGTAATGTCCCTTTTTCAGGAACATGCTGCTCCATCGGGAACATCTTAGATGTTCCATTTTTCCTTCTTCAGTGAGCTATCACAAGTCCATTTCAGAGATTGAATGATGGGGAATTTATAGGATATGAAACCTTCTAAAGAAGGGAGAAATCCTGAGGCTAGCTGGCCCTTCTCAGACTCTGCCTATGGATATGCAATATTCCATCTCGGGAATTTCTGCTACAGGGTCCTTGAGGACGCTGTACAAGGAAGCTTCTACATAAATAAGGCAAAACAGCACTGGGATGCCCTAGAAAAACTCTAATACAACTCCCCTGCAGAAAATGAGCTCAAATAAATAACTCTAAATGAGTTATTCAGATCTCCCCAATCTAGGTCTCTAAAACAATGCTCAATGAGAGAGCTTACAAAAACATATGAACATGAACATGAACTCTGTAACTCTGAAATACATCATAAGAGGGAAATGATAAAACCATCATGATATTAATATATATCAACATAAATATACAAGAAATAGTTGAGGGACAAGCCACTCAAACTTTAAGATCAAACCTCCAATGAATAAACAATGAAATACATGAGTAGCTGCAACTCCAAAAAAATGCCGGAGTAGATGCAACTGCGCAGTGTATATGAAGGCATAGCTGCTGAATATGAATAAAATACATATGTGGCTGAAGGAATACAATAAATAAGCCCAAGAACAAGAAATGGGCTGAAATACATGATTTCTAGCCAATCTATGAGAGATTGCTAGAAATGCCAGAGAAACCAAAAATGTGACAACCAAGTTGTCACTGAAACTGATACAGGATGAGAATGAGGCTATGGAAGGTATGAAATGAAAATTCCCTCCTCTGATAATTCCTCCAATACAAAGGGCTGGTCCCGTTGCCTCAAAAGAAACTCCTGATGAGCTCCAGAAACCCCTCTCTCACTGCCTCCTCCAAAATAACACAGTTCTCCTCATGGAATGTGCAGTGGGAGATGATAGAAGTGTGGCCTCATGCCAATGATCTGAAATAATTCCTGGGAATCCTCCTTGCAGCTCCTCCAATGAATATATCCCTCCATCACTGAAGAAAACAAGCTAAGAAGACTCCATGAGTTCCTCTCTAGCTACACCCAGCTACATAACGTCCTCTCTGCTGTAGAAATAATGCTATAGAATATGAATGAAGATTTGGCCAATTCCAGATTGAGGAAATGCAGCTCAATCCTCATCCTTCCTTGAGGAAGAGGTAGGGATTCCCGACCGAGAACACCCTAGTGCCCGAGGGCACCATCACCCTGCTAAAAAGCCCGGGGATGCAAGCTCTTGCAGACCCAAAGTCTGAAATCTAAAACATAGCATAATGAAAATGGGCTGCCATCTCCTCCATATAAAGTGAGATAACTCCTCTCCATCATGGTCCCCACCAATTAGGGTTTCCACCCTCACATGAATAGCTTCCCCCCAAAACTGCGCAGCTTCTCTAGGAAGCTTCTCCTCTATAGGCAGCGCTATTGACTTTAGTCAAAGATGACTAATCCAAGTGAGCTGGGTTCCATTCACACCATGGGTGTTTATTTCAGCTGCTTTATTCACCCCTCTTTCACATTAGGAGTGTTATTTCTTCATCTAGAAGGGCTAAGGTGTCTCCTTGCCCATTTTATTAAACAAAAATAAAATGTTCAACTATAATTTCCATTTTAGCTTGAGGCTAAAAATTCGGGACATTACAGATTCCGTAGATTTTCCCACTAAATTACCTTCGCCCCAAGTGAGAATTCAAGTATTTAGCTTCTTGGTAGTAAATTAACAATACCGAGCACAAGATGGGTCGGGTAGCCCCAAATAGTACCGTACGCACTGGACCTAAGCCGAACCCCCTCTGAATTAGGTCTTTGATATGCTCAAGTATTCTTTTCTGTGGGATGAATGGAGGATTTTAAGCTCCCTAAAAGTCAACTTATATGTTTTATAGATGTAACATGACCATGGCGGCTTATCGGGTGCCTACCCATAATAGTCCTAACCTGAACTATAAATTATTTTGTGGCCCCTGTAGGGAGATTTAGTTGGTTCAAGTTATGTTTGCTTTTAAGAGTCTTAATTGTCTTAGGGTGTTAAATGGTAAGAAAAAGTAGGCTAAGTAAAAAAAACTTTGTAAACCGGATTCCCTCGTATACGATGCCTACAAACATTTCGTGTGTGGCAAAGTGAACATACAAAGTGTTATAAGATGTAGATATACACTGATCCTTGACTATATCCCCCTAATTACATTGAGTTTTGGTTGTTCCTTGCAAAAATAAATGATTTGCGGATAATGGGCTTACTCCTTTTTCCTATTACGCTATGTGGATTTAAAGGGAGATAGGAAACTCAAGTGATTTTAAGAAAGCATTCATATGCAAGCCCAGGTTCACCAAAAATACACAAGGGAAGAAAATATTACTTACTTTTTGTAATGACTCTTGGCCCTAGTCCCAAAAACTAGTGAAATGGAAAAAATTCTTTGTTCCACTTACTCATTTACTAATTAAGCTATGTGATTTTCATAAAATTTAGAAAAATTGTTTGAAAAACATATGTGGAATTTGACCACTTGCTTTTCTCCCTAATTAAGCTATGTGTGCATTGAAAATATAATTGAAAAATAATCAAATTGCTCCACTAATAGTGGTTAGTAAAGCAACGAGGCCAACTAAATAGACTGTCAAACAAATGCAGAGGTGAAGGAAATTCACTAAAGGTTTCCAATCACCTAAGAAAAGAGAAAATACAAAGTAATTTTAGCTCGCTGGAAACCACATGGGTTTAGCTATGCGGTATGTCTGATAAAAATATACGCGGTCAAGCATAAACAATGAAGTGCCAATATTCTGGGCTCATAACAGGTCCAAGAGGTCGTACACAAATTTTAGAGAAGTGTTGGGAGCCTTATAAGGTGGTTAAGCAGAGAGGAGATCTTGCAAATAAAACTGTTAGAATAAAGAAATGAAACCAATGGAGTTTCCAATTCTGTGTTAGTGTTTTTGTGGCAATGGAGTACCAAATAACACCTCCTTAGTAGTTGCTTGTTACCTACAAAGGATCAAAGATAGAGTTTTTGTTGTTAGTGTACATACTTAGATAAAAAAATCATTGCAAATGGTGAAAACTATCCATCTACAAACATAAAATAAACAAAGAGATAAACAAATAAACTAATGCTTAATGAAGCGAACAAGTCAACAAAATAATGGAAAAAGGCTTCCTTTATTGACTGCTGGTGGTGGAAGATGAATACAATAGATGAATACTAAACACTTGAAGAGAAATCTTTGAGCTATGGTGCTAAAAAATCCTCAGCAAGGAGGTCCATTTCCTCAATCTCTTTTCAAGCTTCTCCTCTCTCTCAAGAGAAGTATGGAGACTCTCTCAATGGTGGACTCTTCTTCTCTCACTAACATGATGGTTTGCTTAGAAGAAATATGGCCAACGTGCTAGTGCTCTTACTTCTTCTATTTCAACATTGAAATGTGGTGTTTCTCTGATAGCAATTTGGCCAACATAACATTGTCTCGTGTTTTGGGTCTCCCATGGCTTGTTTATATATAATTTTTTGAACCCATATTCCCTCTTTTGGTTCATGAATGATAGTGACTAAAGAGTAGGACAAGATCATTCCATTGAGGGATGCATATCTTCAGGGCATCTCAAACTAGGCTATCCTTTATTGGCACATGTTAGGGAATCAACCTCCAAGTGTGGGAATTGGTCTCGAATCTGCTGAGTTGCACTTTTCCTCGACCACGCAGATTTCGAAGGAAAAGTTTCGCGGTCGCAATTTTTATCTTCTTGTATGGTGAGCGATCCAAATTTTTCATAAGCAACCTTAAAAGAAATTGAAATTTTAGAACTTCCATAATGTATTCATCTAGAAAATATTTATCTGTACATTTTGCTGGACAACCTTAGGTGTCTTTTTAGAGTGTATGATTTTATGGTGTTAACACTACCCTCTTTTGAGAGGAGAAATAAACTCCTCCTTCAAACTAGGGAAATGAGCCTAAGGACATGCATCTATTTCTTGGTTATCATCATCAATGACATGCTAAGGGATATGTTGCTTGAACATTAAGAACCACACTTTTTTTATGTCATCATAAGGAGAAGTATCCTCCTCAATCCTACTAAGGATATTAGATTCTTCCCTAACAATGGAAACATCCTTTTTGGTAGGATTTGAATAATTTTGAAACATAAATAAGAAATAATTTCATTCATCAAGATAGGCTTCATGAATTAGTGTCTCAGGGGGTGCCTCATATTTGTCAACATTACCCTCCAAAAGGGACATAACATTCTCTTTTCCTTGATCAACATATATTTTCCCCCAAATTGCAGAACAAAATTAATCCATATAATCCTCATCTGCTTTAACATCATTCTCTTTGACATTTGCATTCTCAAGATCATCCAATTATTTTTTATTTATTTCATGATAACTAGGCAGAAAAGGCTTCTCTTCCTCCTCCTTTTCTTGGACGATATCAGACAAAGTGTTTACTACATAGTTTTGGTAATAAAGCTCTAGGATAAGGGTGTATGTAGGATTCTCTTTATATTCACATTTCATCTCATAGAGCTTTCCTCCTTGCTAAAAAAAATGGAATAGTAGATCTTAGCTTCACATTATTTTATTAGTTTCTCATAGTATTTCGTGTATTCATTCATACTCTCCTACAATATTCATATTCTTTTGGGATCCAGAATATCGTCATCATCCTGGGAAGAGATACTTTCTAGCTCACAATCCTCTTCTTCATTTAGGTATCCATCAATGACCTCAAAAAAGGGATGCCATTGTTCCTCTTTTCCCTTATCACACTCATTGAAGGATCTCTCAAATTTTATGTCCAAGGCTTGACAAGATTCTTAAATATTTTGAGAACTTAGTCCTTTATGCAATAAGAAACATGAAAGTAACAGAGAGAAAGAGGAGATGCTCTTGTGATTACATGATATAATCCAGTTAGTATTTGGAGAAATATATAAGACAAACAATTCCATTATGTCATGAAATTAAGTTATATTGCTTCTTGAAATATAGCTTATGAAAGTTATTACATGATTGGCTGCTGAAATTGGATCCCCATCAAATGTTTGGATATCCCTCGAGTCTTTGAAACCCGACCATTGTGGGATACATGGTATATCTAAGGCGTAATTTTTTGGATCAACATGTTTTCGTTTCCTATATATTAATGACACAAGAGTTTCCAGGGTAAATGAAAAATTCCTTGAAAATTCTTTATTCACCCTCCAAGCATTAAAATTTGAAGCTCAATGAAGAACAAGGGATTTTTTTTTCCAATGGATTTGTTAGAAGAGGGTCTATATTTTCATCAAAGGAATCACCTCTTCAAATATTAGAGCAAGAAGGTAGACCTGCTTCTTCCTCAACGATGATGCCAAAAATGCTACCACACAGTCTAGTAGGGCCCTAAGGAAGGGAAACCTAAGGGACAACTATTAGATTAAGTGGAAATAATGGGACAATGACCCACTGTCACCTCAGTCAAATTCCCTTGCTCTTTTCGAAATTTCACCAATGGGAGGATTCCTGATAGCAAGGGAATATCTAGGAATGAATAATTTAGTTATTTAGGTGTGACGTGATTCCATTAAGTCCATTCAAGGAGAGACAAAATAATGGTTTAATTCCTTCAGGAAGCTAAGGCTCTACAAGAAAGGCCTAGGATGATATCAAGACTTGGAACTTGATATTTAAAATTATAATAGGTTTGAATAAGGTCAAGACACTAAATGATGGGATAATAGCTATAAAAAAATCTCTATGTGATGCTTTAACACTTCCAAGAGGCTCTTCGCTCCCTTTGAGAGACCTAGGAAAGACATGCGCTATACCTAGGGTTTTATGGATAATCATGAGAATAAATACTTCCAAGGCACTCCCAAGATAAAGGAAAGAAGAATAAATGACTTACTATGATTTATTCCAATGAATACTAAGCTCATACAACCCTAAAAAAAGTCCCCAAGGTGAGAGAGAAATACCTAGGTTTTCCCTATTGGAGGAGCACCTAGGGAAATATATTATATGGATGAAACTTGGGAAGATTCCCACCAAAATTGGAGAATATGTATCCTATACCTTGAGCTTGATGTTTGGACCCTCGAATTCCTGAAAAATCATTGCCCTAAAATTTCACTACAAGACCTATATTTCCACACTACCTTTAGGGGAATGAAATTTAGGAGGATAAAAGATGGAGAAAAGATGAGTTTATCACCAAACTTCTTGCACCAGTTCCTAGTCCTTTGGGCCATGGTGTCTTTGATGATTAAAAATTGGCTAAAAACATCCTTAAGGAGGCTAAATATTGATTCCATAGAAACCAAACTTTAGAATTTACCCATCCAATATTTGTGGAGTTTCATGGAGGGAAAACATAATTTCATCCACTAGGAAGATTCACCATTTGTCATATAATGAGTAACATATGAAATTTCCAACCAAAAAACTTTACAACAATGATTTTCAACAATTATGGCACAATAATGTTAGCCTAGTTGCAACAATTCCATTTATTAGACAAATTTCCCAGAAACTATTCAATAAGAAGAACTTGCAAGATGATATATCCATCCAAAAATCAAGAAGTAGCTCCAAAGAAGATAAAAAATTTCAAATCCAAATGTAAAAATTAATCAAAGAATCTCCAATAGCATCCAAATAAAAAGTTGGAGTTCTTTTACAAGAGAATAATCTAAGTGATGATGGTGATCTCTCACAATGGGATAAATTTCTATTTATATGATCGTCTAATATAATTCAAATTAGCCTAATATCCCCCAAAATAATAAAATAATGTGAAAATAACATGTCCTTGGTGACAATCCCACCAATTAGCTCATAAATTAATGAATAATTATCCATAAGTGAGTGAAAATGATGAAACCATGGTTTAGAAGGGTTGTTGGAAGGCCGAAATGAGTCCTCAAGGTGCTATAATGAATGATAGGGATTTATGAATGATGGTCAAGGGGTTGGATCATTAATCTCTATGTAAAATATCATGTGGTGCTACAAAGTGGCTATGGGGAACAAGTAGTGGTTTCATGGGTCACCTAATAAAAAATAAGCTTGTAGACTGCTCCAAATGAGGGCACGAAAGACGTTGCTTCCCCTCCCTTGTCTCAAGGATGAGACAAAAATCCTTTGAGACTCAAATTAACTATCAAACCCTGTATATAATTCTAAGATGGTTGGGGTAACTACTATTCCAAGTGAATCATCTCACTTATAATTTGGGGCAATGAATAAGCTGCTGAAGGTGTTGAGGCTACCCATGGCATGCGATAATGCTATGTCACATGATGGAAACCCATGGCTCTCAACGCTTTCCCTATAAGTGTCAATATGATCATATGGTGGGCTTATGCCTTATTTAATTTTCCCAACCCATGATGAAACCACCTTCCAATCCTGTATAATATCCAATGTGTCTCCTCACCTTCAAGTATCATAATTAATTAGTGCATCTAAGTGAATCAAGCTTGTTAGTTAAGAACACAAATGAGACTTCATAATGGGTTTCCATTCCAAATTTGGGAATTTAAGCATGTAATGTGTTACCTCCCTGGGTAGGATTGGTTAATAAACAACCCTATTAGGTGTTCCCATCCCCTAAATAGAAGTAAATGTCCAAGTTATATCCTTCAAGTGCGAGCTTTCATGTGGATATTGACGAGGTGGATTGGAACACAAGGGTGTCAAGGCCAAATGATATGGGTTCAAGGGTCGTAATGATGAGGGATATCCACATATTTAGATGTATGAATTTAGGAGGGAGAAATCATGGTACATGAGTTTCCTCAACCTTTGTTTTTCCACTCTACTTCATTTTCCTTTTTCCTTTTATTTTTTTTTCCTTTATTTTACTACTCGGGGCTGTAGGGGATGAGAGTATGATGCGTATGTTATAGCAATGATTACCCCCTCAGGGTGGAAAAATTCACCAGCCACCATGGGTTGTGTTATAGGTCAATTTGGTCATCATTCCCAATGACCTGGTCAAACTAGACATCATCCCAAAGACCAATGAAATAGGGTCTATCATCCCCTATCATTTCAGTTGCTACATGCCCTAAGACAAGAACAAATCATTCATGACTTCTATTGCAAGGTTTTCAAGGTTTGAAGTATATGTTGTATCAATTATGATCTCACCAACGTAGCCTCTCAAGGGACTAACTACTTTACATATGCAGTTACCTCCATTCAAGGGTTCTCTGCAAAACACTTCCCGACATTCAAGAGTGCGTTGGTCAAATGGGAGTGAAATTCTCATTGTTCTGGAATCTCCACATGGCTAGTGCCTTCTAGAAGAGTCCATATGTGTCAAAATTTGAATCCATGTGTCCAAATAACACCTCTAACCTTTGAAACATAATCTTTCATATTATTAGAAATTCATTGATTGATAAACTACTTTCATTTGCCCTATAAATTGAGCACAAATCCTAGTGCTAGGGAAGGAAGAAATTTGGTAAAGAAATGATGTTGGATTCTCAATCGAGTGTGTGATAAGAGTGATATGCTGTTGGTGAGATTTTTATTGTGATGAGGTTGGGATGATGCTGGAGCTGGTGACATCAAATTTATCATTGGTTGTAACCTCCCCCTTCTACTCATTAATAAAGATTGATGTTCATTTTCCCATATATGTATCTGTTTATGTTTCCACTTTTCATATGATAGATTATTAACTGATATATATGTTTCATGTTCAATTGATTTAACTGATTAAGATAAATAGGCATCTATATATTGCAATCTCTTTGCTGTTTAGTTTTTATACTTGCAGGAACTAGTTTGGCGATCTAAGTTGGATTGGAAGCTACAACAAAAGCGACAGAAGGAGAATAGGAAGTGCTTGGATCACAAGTAGGTTCCTCTATATTTTTGTGTGTCTATTTAATCTATTATCACCATAGTAATTCTTAGGTCGTGGGATTTTGGTTTATAGTTAAAGAAAACCAGGGGTAACCAAGAATCTCTTTTGAAATCTAGAATCTAGCCTTCCTAAATTCCGGAGAGGGATCTCTCCTAAAGATTTAGCTTGATTTTTGTTATAAGATTTTAGGCTAGGTATGATTGGACAATTTTTTTGGTTTGAATGTTTGGTGGGAATAAAAGGTACTTCAAGGTAAACCACAGAGGGCTCTACCAGACCATTGGGCTATGGAGTCAACTTCTTAGCAAGCAGAGCTAGGAAATAAGGTCAAAAGAGAAAATGTACTAAGGGCAGGGTAGATGACCTTCAAAGGGTTTTGAATAGGTTTTTTGATGAAATGGAAAGATCTGAACAAAAGGGAAATTAAGAATCCTTAAGTTATAGAAATTAAGATGAAAGAAAGGGGTCAAACATGGACTAAGAGCATTTAAGAATTCTTAAGTCTGGTTATCAGCAGAAAACAAATCAATGAATAATCAGTAAAAAACAAGGAGCTTTTAATACTAATCCTGTTTAAGATTTCCTAGTCAATCATTAAAGACAAAAAAACATTTAAATGTATGTATGGAAATTTGAAAGATAAACAGTGAAAACAAGAAAATACTTGACTTATCTGGTCAGCACAAGAATCCTGAGTTATGATGTCTGTTTGACTTAGTTCCAATCTGCTGCTTTACAAATCGACTCACACAAACTTCAATATATCCAAAAAATTGTCTATAGTAGTCTTGACAAATTTTATTCCACACCTAATACTTCAAAAAAGAAAAGTATTTATACAAAAATTATTACAAAATATTTGAGAGACATCTAGGAATATCTCTAGGAAAAATTAAAGATTATTACATAGAAAGAGGGATAGCTGCAAAACAAACTGGAAAGCTGTCCTCTTATCAAATAAACAATAGGACTAATTATCTTAACTTCTTGCTTTGTTGTAGCTGCTGGAAATGCTTGCTGGAAATTTGGAAAAATATCTTTGGAAGATAACTTGGAAGACACTCTTTCCAATTCACATCCTTTAACCTGTGCTTTATCTCTGATACTCTTTACGATTTTTCTTTACTGCTTTACTGTTGTAAAATAAGGAATAATCTGTATTAAAAAAGTGTTTTGACTGATACTCTTTGTTACACAGTAATTTGTCACCGTCCCGGCAATTCCCATCCCGCACATTGGAGGGCTCATTTCGTGACCTGTGAGCAATAACATGGCTTGAAAATAATTTCATAACATCCCTCTGAACATGAGCTATCATTGCCTTGAAGACATTTCCTTGTGAAAAACCCTAAAAATGGCCCTTTTTGCATTGGTGCGAGCAGACAGTTCAGTACCTGCGCCAATGGGGAAAATAATTAAAAGAGGCCGCGCCAGTTGGCGCTCTGTCCTAGAGTCGCACTCGCGCCAACCAATTTAAGTAATGTTTTTTAAAAATAAATGGCGGAAGTTTCGTCCTAACTGATCCAGGAACTTATATCTATCTTGAGTTGGGAGGTTTGGTTACGGATTTCCATAGGGGGGAAGTAGTTTGCCACCTCTCATGGAAGCTTCCTTGATGATAGGGCCAATCCCATGATTATAGGGATCCAAACCCCCCTTCCTCCATCTATAAAAGCTTGCTCATCTCCATTGCAAGCTCGTCTCCAAGTTCCCAAGAGCTTTCACATCCTTATGCTGCAAGAGCCTTCTTAATTCCCTTAAGGCCAAATCCAAGCAAGGAGACTATTGTCAAGAGCTGAAGAGAGAGGTTTGTCCCATCCTTGACAGGCTTATCGAGACATGCTTTGCTGACGACCCGCCAAAGGAGAATTCGACGTCGAAGCTATGTTTGTATTCTTCTTTTTGACTCATTAATGATAAGCGACTATTGGTTATGGTTCCACTCTTGTTCTTGATTATGTTCATGAGTTATGTCCTCTTCGACTGACATATAGTTGTATATACTGGATTTTATGCTTGCGTCTGTGTTGTATGGAACCATCCTAGGTGTCAATCAGGATCGGCCAGATTGTGATCTGCCAGGGCAAAGGAACGGGAGCACCACCTCTTCTACAAACGACAGCGTTGGATTCTAGGTAAGCCTTCATCGCAAGTCGATTTATTTGCAATTAGGAACCTGCACTGTAGCGTGTTCGATTGTTGCTAGACCTGGTCTGGGCTAGTAGGGATCGCCTCTGTCCGCAGAGGGGATTTACCTCCTCAACACTCTTTGACTCTGATCATTACCTTGATGCACTTTAACTGCAAATCTTTCCCTTTATACAATAGTAATTTTCTGCTTTTCATATAATTTTTCTGCTCTGTTTGCAAACCTTTATATCAAATTAGAGAATTCTTGCCACATTTCCGCACTGGGAATTCTCATGTTCTTCAATTTCCTATAGCTCTCATCTGCCTCTGTATACTTAGCAAAGTTGGGCTTGACAATGAAGATGTGTTTAATTTCATTTTGCAGAAAGAAAAATTTCTCAAAATATTCCAAAATAACTTTGCCAGTTGGGGATCCTTGTGGTAAAGGTTTGCTGACTTGCTCTTTGGCATAAGCCCTGATTTTGTTATCATAATCCTTCTGTGCCATTAATTTTTCATTTAATGCATGAATGTCTGGAAGGCTTTCTTGTGTTAGTATAGTGTATTTGGCCCAAAATTTTGTAATTGACACGTTCATGTCTTTACATTTGTCCTCCAAATTGTTCATCATATTCCTTTTATTCAGGAATTTCTTGATTTGTAGTATGCTTTCAGTTCTATCCTGAATTTTTATCTCTTCAAGCTTCTCTCTGTGTTTTTTGTTCAAAAATGTAATAAGTTTCAAAGCTTGAGAAGGTTTGTCAGCCAGTTCTTCTTTTGTCTTTTGAATTTCTATTTGTGCTGCTTTGAGTAAATCTTTTTGTTCATAAATGATTTGGATTGAAGGCCACTGTAGATGTATGCCTTGAATTATGTTGTTCCAAAGATAATTCTTGATATACGACACCTACTCACTGAGATTAACCTGTTTTTGTAGAATCTTTACCTACTCTTGCAATCTGTTGGCTCTCTGCTCATGTCCCTTGGATGTAATCAATGCATCTCTATTTGATGCTTCAAGATTTCGGATGGTGCCTTTTAAGTTGATTATCTCTTTATCCTTTAGGGACATGTATTCCATAGCCTTTACTATGTCAGCTGTTTCACCTGTTTGATTTACTTGTGATGTAGATGATGAAGTGGAAGAAATATATTTAGATGTGATTGACACTGCAGTTGCCAATACTCCTTTTGGTGCTAAATATTCTGCCAATGTAGAGGGAACAACTGTACTGACAGTTGGAATGACTGTGGGAATGGAGACTTCATGTGATTTTTTCAATGTTTCATTTTCTTTCCTTAGAGTTTCTATTTGATTTTCCATCTCTTTGATCTAAGCTGTCATTTTTAAAACTGGCTGCATAGTTTCATCCTTTTTTGTTTTCTCCTGAAGAATTTATTTAGCCTGTGGGTGCTCACTCTGTGGCAGTTTGAGTTGCTTTCTCAAGGTAGCAATATCTTCATTCTTTTTCCTTATCAATGTCTTAGAAACTTCAGTGTTGGAGGGATCCACTCCAGTTTCTATTACCAAATCTTCTAAGGACTTGATCCTCAAATCCTTAGCATGTAGAGATGATTTATCTAATTTCATTTGAGTTTGTAAATTAGATACAGTCTTTTGAAGCATGGTAGCACTCATGGTTTTGCTAACTACCTTTGAATACAACATCTCTGAAGCACTCTATGTAACTCTATCTGGTCAAGTTCATGTATGGTATCATCATTTACTTCAAACTCTGTTTTCCTGTAATTTGTCGTTGACTTTGGGTCTGTAACTACTGGCTGGAGAAAAGACATGATCATTTTATTTGTTGAATAATCAAAAGATGTCACAAGTCTATATTTATCTCCTGGTTTTTCCTTTAGAAGTTTAGAATAAACCTCATTCTTAATTTCCTCATTCTTTTCTCTGATCTGCTTGAACTTTTTCTGAATGTCAGAATTAATTTCTTCTGCTGTTTTAGAGGAAGAGGGAGCTTCTGTATTCATTTGTGTTTCAACCATTTCTTTGCCTTTTCCCTGTGATAGTACCTGTTCATTCTGAATTTATATAAGTGTTTAATTGACAATTATTGTGGCCTCATCATCTGTTTGCTGACCATTATTATCATCTATATCTATGACTCCTTCTTCTTCTATATTAGTCATTTTGGCCTTCTTGCTGTAAACTGTTTTAAACTTATTTTCAATAATTGTTTCTGCTAAATATCCTTCTTCTTTTCTTGGTATTTTATTATATACTTCTGCTTGTTGGCCAACTGTAATCACCTGTGTACTGTCCGTCCGCTTTTCCTGCAGGCTATCTATTTGCATCTCCTGAATATCATCAATCAATGTGTTTGCAACCCATTCCATCTGATTAGCATACTTTTCAATTAGTGGCTTTGAATCATGGAGGAATGGAGTTAACTTACACTTGACCCTGAGGTTACTTAAAATACCTTGAGGGTCATAGTTCCAGTAAAAGCTTTCTTGGAACTTGAATGTTGATAATTTGCTGATTACTTCTTTCAAAGCATCTCTGCTATTGATTATGAAGGGGCCTATTTGACTTTTTAGCTTGAACTGTGCTTTCTTTTTGGAGGCTATGAAATTCTCTGCATCTGCATTCAAAATATGCCTTAAGTATGTTGAGATTGCAACAAGATGATGAGCTTAGTGAAAAGAGTCGCCTTCACTAAGTGGGCCCGCAGGCTATTTTTGACGCAAGTCTATTTTTAGACTATGTCTATTTTTAGACATGTCAATCATATTCTATGAGTTGCAGGAAGCTATTTGTGGATGGTTGGTCAAGTTGGAAAAATAGATGGACTTCTATTTTTAGACATACTGGATGGAATCTATTTTTAGATTGCCAGTCTAAAAATAGATATGTCGAATGTTATTAGCTCTTAATAAAATTTGGACTATAAACATTATCTTATTCTCTTGGAGCACTTCAGTTAAGTGCACAGATGTGGCACAGGAGCTGACAGAAGGAATTAAGCTATTCCTGAGGGTTAAGTGGAGCTATTGCATGGAGACTTCAGTTAGAACTCATGTGACAGAGTTTGGTGGAGTTATTGAGGTAGGTGGTGGAGTTGTGTTCAATTTAACTCAGTTAGACACAGTTGAGCTAGTTGTATCTAGTCTAATTGATTGATACAATAGTGAGAGTGGTGTGAATTAATTATTAATTAATTCACTCATTCATCAATTGAAGAATACATTAGTTAACTACAGTGCATGGACAGTTTCAGTGGAGACCAGTGGAGAGGTAGGTGAAAGAGCAGGTTGAATATCAGTTGTGACTATAGTGTTGCATGATTTTGCACCACACATTGATGGAGATGCCAATGAGGATTGCGTGAGAAAGGCTGGACCAATTCGAGTTCATTCAGATCCATTCTTCAGCAGGGATTGCGCAGTAGAGGCAGGCTAGCAGGTGGCAGAGATTGGTGCATGGATTTGCAAGATCGGGCCTGATTAGTGTGTAGCGATTGTATTGTGCTGAGAGCTTGATATGATCAGCTTTGTATGAGGATTGTTACATGATCTCTATGACATATATTATATATAGATAGTTGGGGTTTTTAGCTTCAGGCTTTCCCATTAAAACACTGTGTTCATATGTGTGAATTTTTTATGGTTTCAATGTGTGCATGCAATTGATTTAATTTCCGCAAGTAATGATCAATATTAGAAGAGATTCTTATTGTGCATGAAGTCAAATAGTGTGTGATCAGGAGAATATTAGATGTATAATTCATTATTTATATAATTTCTACATGGTATCAGAGCGATATTGATCATTGGAGCAATTGCAAAGCATTGAAGCGGTTGAGTTTTGTGCTGGTGGAATTCGAATTTGCAGTAGTGTTTTCTTGGTGTCGAAGTTGAGATGTATTTCAATGGATTGCGATTGGAGTATGCCCTTGAGGGCAGCTCGAATTATATTTCATGGAAGGACAGGATGGAGGCGGTGCTGGAGGATAATGGGTTGAAGGAGTTCATAGATGCAAAAATTCCAAAACCTGCTTCTAGCGATGCTGCCGCACTTGACGCATGGCAAAAGAAGAAAGAAAAATGTCGAAGGATTCTGTTGGAAGGTGTGAAGGATCACATAGTGTCCAGCCTTCATGGTAAATCTTCTCCATTCTTGATGTGGAAAGATTTGACAGACTTGTTCCAAAGCAAGAGCGACCAGAGGAAGTTGGTGCTCAAGGATAAACTCAGGAAAATAAAAATGGAGAAAGGCGACAATATACCCAAGTACCTCATAAAGTTTTTCCAATGTAGGGATGAGATGGGAAGTGTGGGGGTTACTGTAGATGAAGAGGACTTGGTGATCCGGATTTATGCAGGAACGTAACAGAATAAACATATAACCATAAATACAGCGATGCAGCGGAAATAACACTTCATTTCATTAATATCAAAGAACTGAAGTTTGCTTACAGACAGAATGGAAATAAAACTAGCTACGGCGCTGGTAGCTATCTCTGAGAAGAGATGTGGCGGCTACAGGCCTCCGAACTGAGTTACAATGAGGCTCGAGGGCCTATTTATTATTGATAAAAAATGGAGAATCCTAAACATCCAAAAACCTAACCATAGGAGATGAAGTGCCAAAACTATGGGCCCCGTTTGGGTAAATTGGTGTTTCAACTTCCCAGGGACGTAACTTTGGCATACTATCTCCGTTTGACGCACATGATACATCATTAGAAAGCTCTATCCGAGGACTAAAAATTTCACCACAAATATCAATTTAGAATGGAATGATATTCGCTGGCGCGATGCCCAAAAAAAGTCATTTAGGGCCTCAAAACGGCTCCGGAAGTTCAGGACCCGAAAAACTGCTAAAAATAGTAAGTTATGCCGAAACTGAAAAACTGAAAGAGACAATGGTGGGGGCCCAAGTGGAATAGGAGGGTGGCCACCAATATCCACCTAGATCAATTGGTGAGCTTGGCTCTCCTTGGGTTTCTGAAGAGTTGGCATTCCTATGAGGACTCTGTCAATGGTCGGGGGAAATTGCCAGGATGGGAGCGACTTTGGTCGGATCTTGTGCAAGAGGAGATAAGGCGAAGTACCAAGGATGGATCTTCATCGAAGAATGAAGATGAAGAAAATTTCGCTTTGGCTGGCAAAGCAAGGAAGGGGAAGAGCAAGAAGAATACTTCCGGTGCGAAAGGCAAGAAGCAGGACATGTCCAAGGTGAAGTGCTTTCATTGTCACCAACACAGACATTACGCCATGAATTGTCCACAGAAGAAGAAAAATAAGCAGGCTGATGGATCTGCAGCTGGAGAGGCCTTAGCCTCACAGTTTGAGCTAGATTTTTCGCTGATCGCATGCTTGGTCTTAAGTATGATGGGTTCAGTGTGGTTTCTTGACAGTGGTGCATATTTCCATATGAATGGAGACAAATATTTGTTTACTGATCTGGATGAGAAGGATCTTGGAGTGAACATCGAGATGGGCGATGATGGTAGATACAGTGCGACTGGTATCGGGACCATTTCCTTTGAGAGGGAGTTTGGAAAACCTTTCATCTTGAAGGATTTCATGCATGTTCCAGGATTGAAGAAGAATCTGATCTCTGTGGCGATGTTGGAAGACAAGGGATATGATGTTGTCTTTAGCGAGGGAAAGGCTTTCCTGCGCAGTAAGGCAACTGGTGAAACCCGAAGGATAGGGGTTTGAATTAAGAACCTTTATTAGTTGCAGGTAGATGGCTGCGCAGCAATGGCAGGCAAGGCAGAAGGAGTGGTGAGCCGGGATGAAGGCGAGCTATGGCATAGGAGATTGGGCCATCTTCACCATGGTGCTTTGAAAATTTTGCAGCAGATTTCTACCGAGCTTCCCAAAGGTACACTTGTGCAGTTAGATCAGTGCAAGGGATGTACTTTGGGAAAATTTGTGAAAGCCACCTTTCATGAGAAGGATAGTCGCACCACGAAGATCCTTGAGAGAATTCACACAGATGTGTGTGGAACTTTCTCAGTAGCTTCGACAGCAAAGCACAAGTGTTATGTGATATTTTTTGATGATTTTTCTCGTAAGTGCTGGATCTTCTTCATGAAAAAGAAGAGCGAGCCATTCTCTAAGTTCTGTGAGTTTAAGGCACTGGTGGAGAAAGAATCGGGGAAGCGGGTGAAGGCTCTTAGGAGCGATAATGGCGGTGAATTAATCTATGGAGAATTCAAATACTTTTGTAGCGCAGAAGGAATTCGAAGAGAGCTCATAGCGCCTCATAACCCACAGCAGAATGGGGTCGCGGAGCGAAAGAACAGAATGATCGTGGGTGCTACACGGGCGATGTTGCATGATCAGGGCCTACCCATACATCTATGGGCTGAGGCATGCAATATTGCGGTTTATGTGCAAAACCGTTGTCCTCACAGAGTACTTGGCATGAGTACACCCGAAGAGACGTTTTCTGGTAAGAAGCCTGATATTTATCATTTGAATATTTTTGGCTCACCTATTTACATTCATGTGACGAAGGATGCCAGGAAGAAGCTGGAGCCGACCGCAGAGGTTGGGATATTTATGGGGTACACAGAAACACCCCACAACTATCGTGTGTATTTTCCAGACAGTCGGAAGACTGTTGTGCGATGAGATATCAAATTTCATGAGGAGAAAGCCATGAAGTGTTCGCTTGAGAGGGAGCCACACTTGCATGCATGAGAGATATTATGGATAAAACAAGCCTCGGTGGATGTGGATCTAGCACAAGATGAGGTTCATGGAGTGGAAGAAACCACTCATGCAATCACGACCAAACATCAGAAGTGGAAGCGCACTACAGAAGCTTCTGAAAGGATCAATCTTGATGGTGAGAATATTACAGGAGTGTTCACATCACAACGCGATAGAGATAGTCAACACCGACAGCATCGGGATACATGGCTCGATGAGGGAAAGTGGAGCTGTGACAAACCATATCAAACAGAAGCCAGGAGGAGCCCGCATGGGTAGATGCCATGGTGAAAGAGTATGATTCGATTGTCAGAAACAGTGCATGGGAGATTGTCCCAAGGCCGGAAGGGAAATCAGTGGTGGGTTCGAGATGGATCTACAAAGTGAAGCAGGCAGCTGACGGGAGTGTGGAGAAGTACAAGGCAAGATTTGTTGCCCGAGGCTTTTCACATATTGAGGGGATCGATTATGAGGAGACCTTTGCACCTGTCGCAAGGTATTCTTCCATACGGACGATTCTTGCTCTCTCAGCGCAGATGGGGTGGCACATTCATCAGATGGATGTGAATACTACGTTCCTCAACAGAGTCATTAAGGAGGAGGTGTACACAGAGCAGCCCGAAGGATTTGAGATCTTCAGCAGTGAGTCGTGATTAGCCAAGAGGAATATCAGACAAGGAATACACTTCTATTGGTACAAGAGACAGAGATGTGCATATTTCAATTTGGCCTGGACTACTGAGTGAGGCGGATCCGAACTGTTCGACTGTGGTTGAGGCAAGTTGTTGATCATTGTACTCTATGGTAGGATGATGATTTGGAAGGGTGGTGATGAACAAACACACTTCAGCGCAAGGCTCACTGCAAAGAGTTGAGAGCTAGCTGACTCAGCCTCTCTCACAATATTACTCGAATGAAATTCTGCGTGCGTGATGAACTATTTGTGTCTCAAGGCAAGTATGCCCGGGAGATACTGGGGAAGTTCAACATGCATGGCTGCAAGCCTATCGACACTCCTCTTCCTGGTGGATGGAGGAAAGAGGATGCTACATCGGCAGAGGTAGTGGATGCCACTGTTTACCGACAGTTGGTGGGGTCGCTTATGTATCTAGTCAATACATGACCTGACATATGCTACGTTGTTAACCAGCTTTCACAAGCTATGGTTAAGCCTACCAAGCTCATTTGGAAGGTGGGGAAGCATGTATTGAGATGTCTCAGAGGCACATCAGGATATGGATTATGGTACAAAGAGTTGAATGAGGTGAAGCTGCATGGCTTCACGGATGCAGATTGGGCAGGGAGCCCAACAGACAGAAAAAGAACATCTGGAGGGATTTTCAGTATCGGGTCGATAGCAGTTTCTTGGTACAACAGGAAGCAAAGATCCGTGGCACTCAGTTCAGCGGAGGCCGAGTACATGGCAGCGAGTTTGTCTGCATGCGAGGCTATATGGATGAGGAAGATCCTGGTCGGGTTGTTTGGTTCACACTTAGATCCTATTGTGATATATTGTGATAATCAGAGTTGAATCAAACTCTCGATTAATCCAATATTTCATGATATATCTAAACACATTGACATCCAGTATCATCATATTAGAGATTGTGCGGCGGAAGATCATGTTACTTTCTTACATTCCTACGGAGGATCGGGATGCTAATATCTTGACGAAAGGCGCTCACCGGGAGCAAATTCAAATACCATAGAGCGAGGATCGGGGTGGCGGATAATCTTATCTTGTTGAGAGGGAGTGTTGAGATTCAACAAGATGATGAGCTTAGTGAAAAGAGTCGCCTTCACTAAGTGGGCCCGCGGGCTATTTTTGGCGCAAAGTCTATTTTTAGACTATGTCTATTTTTAGACATGTCGATCATATTCTATGAGTTGCAGGATGCTATTTGTGGATGGTTGGTCAAGTTGGAAAAATAGATGGACTTCTATTTTTAGACATACTGGGCAGAATCTATTTTTAGATTGCCAGTCTAAAAATATATATGTCAAATATTATTAGCTTTTAATAAAATTTGGACTATAAACATTATCTTATTCTATTGAAGCACTTCAGTTAAGTGCACAAATGTGGCACAGGAGCTGACAGAAGGAATTACACTATTCTTGAGGGTTAAGTGGAGCTATTTCATGGAGACTTTAGTAGTTAGAACTCATATGACAGAGTTTGGTGGAGTTATTGAGGTAGTTGGTGGAGTTGTGTTCAGTTTAACTCAGTTAGACACAGTTGAGCTAGTTGTATCTAGTCTAACTGATTGATACACTAGTGAGAGTGGTGTGAATTAATTATTAATTAATTCACTCATTAATAAAATAAAGAATACATCAGTTAACTACAGTGCATGGACAGTTTCAGTGGAGACCAGTGGAGAGGTAGGTGAAAGAGCAGGTTGACTGTCAGTTGTGACTATAGTGTTGCATGAGTTTGCACCGCACATTGATGGAGATGCCAATGAGGATTGCGTGAGCAAGGCTAGACCAATTCGATTTCAATCAGAGCCATTCTTCAGCAGGGATTGCGCAGTAGAGGCAGGCTAGCAGGTGGCAGAGATCAGTGCATGGATTTGAAAGATCGGGCCTGATTAGTGTGTAGAAATTGTATTGTACTGAGAGCTTGATATGATCAGCTTTGTATGAGGATTGTTACATGATCTCTATGACATATATTATATACAGATAGTTGGGGTTTTTAGCTTCAGGCTTTCCCGTTAAAACACTGTGTTCATATGTGTGAATTTTTTATGGTTTCAATGTGTGCGTGCAATTGATTTAATTTCCGCAAGTAATGATCAATATTAGAAGAGATTCTGTATTATACATGAATTCAAATAGTGTGTGATCATGAGAATCTTGGATATAACGCATTAGTTATATAATTTCTACAAAGTACACCAAAGCAAAAATTCTAGTAGTTAGAAACTTGGGTAATTTGTAAGGAGCCAAAACTGCACCATATACTCTGATTTCTGTGTGATTTTTGTACAAATACCAGTCTCCAACCTTACAGTTTTCAGAAAACTGTAAAATTCTTTTGATTTATTCATTAATCCTTGGTGGCTCTGCTTTGTTCAACAAACTCATGGAAAGTTTAATAAAAAATCATTGAAATATTTGTAGCTGTATTCACTGCTGTTTTTCCTGAGTAGAGAAGTTCAAAATATTACTGAAAGAGGTTTACCTTCCACATCCATCTTCTGTAATGCAATTGGAAAATTATTTTCCGGAGAAAATAGGAAGAGATGTAACATATATGATGAATATATGAACACTCCTTCATCATGTAATTTAATTAAATGATAATGCATATTATCAGCAATGAATTTGGCAAAGTTGAAGAACAGTTCTAGATGTTGTCCTGGTGACAAGGTAGAGAGGAAACCTAGAATGGAGGCATCTGTAAATTCATCATTAGCATAGCCTATAATGAATGAAAACATGGAAATGATTTGTCTAGAGCCTTCAGCGAAATCAAAAGTATCATAAGGTGGATTTACCTTAGGAAGGTTAACATGATAAGGCATGAAGTTTTGAAGGATCATAAACTTCCTAGGGAAATCCAGGTCTAAATAAATTTGAGTCAAATCTTCAATGGACAATGATACTGCTCGTGGATCATGGCCTAGTTGGAGCATATCATTGATGGCTTCAGTAGTTATGTAAAATAGGACCTCATTATATTTTTTCACCATGCATCTCTGGCCAGGGATATAGTGCAACTGACACAACCTAATGAAATCTTGAGCTGGATGTGTGATGGGAACCACGTATTTAGGCAAGTTGGAGTCCCATACAGGTATATCATTTGCCACTTTCTTCTCAAATTTTTCATGACACCAGCTATGTACTTCAAGTAGATCAAATTCTAAGGTAGCATCATCAATTTTATAGTCCAAATCAATCAAGGGATTGTTCTCTTCAGAAGTGACAGGTGGCTACAATGGTCTAACTACTTCAGTGGAATTTGCAGTTAGGACAGGAGTAGGTTTATCAATTTTTGAAGTTTTAGGGTTTGGAAGCTTGTTGGAGGCAGGCTTATGAGGTTTGGGACCTCTAGTCCTAGGGGTGACCTGCTTTTTTGTCATTTTAAATGAAACTTAGCAAGATTAGACTGTTTTCTCAGCTCTTTTTGGAAATAGAAAGTTAATTAAGCTGCTTTTGGGAAAAATTCAGAATCTGGGCAAGGGTTTTATGATGAAAATGTAGATTTTCAATGTACAGAGGACTGGAAAGGGATTTTAATAGTAACTCAAATGGATTTTAACCGTGGAAATAACTTTTGGATGGTTAAAAATCTTCAGGCAGAAGTGGAAAATTATGGGAAAATTTTGACAGGGTTTCCCCTGTTTTTTCAAAGTTTGAGTACTTCCAAAAGGTTTATATTTTCAAGGTGTTTTAAATTTTTCCTTTGAAATTAAAATTTTACAGGTCGGATTACTGGAAAAATACCTGGAATAGGTATGGTTGCGGTCGAAGAGGGTTCCAGGTTGTACCAGTCTTCAAACTGGTCGTAGTTGTTTGATAGAAGACGTAGAGGGTCTTCAGAGTCGAATTTCAGAGGGGAAATCAGCTTCAGGTAGGCAAATTGGTCAATAGAGGTTCAACAATGGTGTCTGTGAGTAGTTTTCTGAAGGTCAAAGGCACAAATGATATGAAAATAATAAAAACTAAGGTTGAAACCTTAATTTTTATCAATATAGATAGCATTTATTTCAGGTAGAAATTAATGGCGAGAGCGGTTTTCGTATTTGAAGGCGAAACCATTAGTGGTTATCGCATTTCTTCTGGGCGGTAAATGGTTTTTCATTTTTGGAATGCGATCCAGTAGAAATGTGACACGTAGCGGATGGTGGTTTCGTGAAACAACTTTTATCACAAATTTTTTTGCAAACTTCACCCGATCACTTTTGTTGTGCGATATGAGATCTGCACCGTCGGATTTGATTGAGCGATGTGAACGGATGAGATGCATTGGGAAGCTGCAGTGAAACAAGGTGGGACTGGTTTTTTTGATATGCGCCGTTGATTTATTAAGTGATTATCAATGGTTTAAAATTATTGCGATGAGAAATGGTGAGGCTGGAGGCTGGTTGATCGCGCTCAATACAGATCATTGGATTAGGATTATAAAAATGATCGGAGGGTTGAGGATGAGCGTGAGGGCGCTGGGTTACTTGATGAAGCTTATATATAAAAGGAGTTTATACATAGAATGGAGTGGGTTTAAATGACTAACCAAGGTTTAATCTATGGTAAGGGGATATATACCGGGGTAAAGGGGTGAGGTTAAAGAGTTAACCTTGGGTAAAGCTTGTGCGGGAAGAATGGTGAAATTATTTACAAAGGATAAGTGGGAAAATGTTTTTTTATTCCAAACATGTAAAATATGTATGAAAATTGATTTTCATATTTTATTTTATTATATAGTTTTAGATTATTTGGAGGTCCAAAACTATAGGGGATCGGGAGTATTTTATTCGGGTAGTTTTGTGTCAAAGGGGTAATTTAGGGACGTTATTTCAACATGTGATTAATATCTTTGACATAAAAAGCTTATAATAGTAGGGTTTTTTGGGATATTAAATAAAAAGAAGTTATATTAATAAGAGTAGGATATTTGATAGGGAGTTAATAAAATAGGTTAAGTGTTAATATGAAAAGGGACAATGAATACTCAAAATTTCATAAATAAAACTAAGGAAAGTGAAAATTAGAGTAAAGCCTTATTTTCATAACTCATTCACTTTTTACTTAGTATATCATGTTTTTGAGGGTTTCATGCCTTGTAAAAATGTAGGAAGTTAATCAAATGGGTATTTATGTAAAATTTAAGTAAGAAAATAATTCCCACTTATGAAGTTAAATGGTGATGAGTGCATGAAGGGGTAAATGATGAAAATTTCTGGGATTAATATAGAAACTTAATATTTTCAACTAATCAGTCATTGAGCCTTGGGTCCGGTCCCAACAGAAGTCAAGGAAATGCTTTGAGTCTCTTTGACTGACAGTCTAGAATATCAAATTGCCATGGGAGGGGAAATTAGTTATTTGTAGCCTGGTGAAATATATTTACAATGATGTCTCCCACCTTCTTCTACCTACCCAGTCATATCTTCTAACATTTTTTCCTTCTATTTTAATCAGGTGCATTTGAACTAGCAACCTTACAACATTTTATTCTTTTAGTAAACTATCTAATTATACACTTATTTCAACCAAGAATCCATATTAAACTGTTGGATTCTTTTAATCTCTACCTAACTACTGAATTGTCATGATTAAACTGTATGACAATTCTTTATTCTCTATCTACAACATTTGAAATTGAAAGGTGACAAGTCAAGATTAAATTGTTCAACTCATCACAGACTATGGCATTTATTGATACTCTGCCATAATCAACTGTAAAAAGTAAAAATAGTGGAATTTAGACTTGCACACTTTCATGTTTTATTCATCTTTTTCTTTTGGGGTATATTGTTTTTTCTAAGTCCTTTGATTTTTCTTTTAGGAATTTTTACCCTCTTTTTGATTTTTTGATATTTTAATTTTTTACAAAATATGGGAAAATAACTTGCAGAAAGCAAAGTTTGTACATATTTACAAGACTACCATCAGTCAAGTCAAAATCATGAATCCTATATTTATAGGTTACTAACATCGGCTTCACTTGGGGATGGCATTTTCTGGTGGAATGTTAAGAACTATGAGATCAATAGCCTTAAACTTTAACCTTGGTGATCCTGTAGTTGCCTTCTGATTTCTGCAACAATTCATACTTATGACGTTTTGTATTGCAAAGCTTAGGGCCTTCTCTTTAGGCTTAAAATTTGTAGATAAAATCTCCAATCCAATAGAAACACTTGCAATGAATATTTACAATGATAAAAATAATTGAATCTAACTGATGACTGATTCAGAAGAATAATAGTGTTTCAGAATCCTACCATTCACTGGTCCTTCTTGAAGTTCAGTTCCATCCAAATTCTTGATGAAAAAATAATTGTTACCTCTGTAACCATATATCAAATAAGGTCCTTGCCATAGAAAGTCAAACTTTCGATGTTTGCCTTTATCCTCTCTCCATGAATCCCATCTCAAAACTTGATCTCCTATGAAAACAACCATCTTCTTTAATCCTTTTGTCAAAAATCTTTTTGATTTTTTCATGTAAAACTCGTGATTTTTCATAAACTTCTTCCCTATTTTGTTGAAGATGTATGGTTTCATTGATTCTTCATTGAATATAATTTGTTTCCACTTGTGATTCCTGGATAATATTCATGACTGGAACACCCAAGGAAGAGGGGAAAACTGCATCCATTCCATAGACAATGTGATAAAGTGAAGTTCCAATAGACTTTTTTGTGGTAAGTCTATCAGCCCATAAGGCATAGACTAGTTTTTTGTTCCAGGTCTTTTTGTTTTCTTGAAGTAATTTTTTGATGATATTGATTATGCTTTTGTTTGATGATTCGACTAAACCATTACCTTGGGGATAGTATGCGGTGGAATGAACTAAGGTAATATGGTATTTATGACAGAAAGAAATCATTTTCTTGGATTTGAATGCAACTGCATTGTCAGTAATAATCTTATGTGGGCATCCAAATCTTGACAAAATATTACTTTCTATAAATGAGATTATAACTGAATCATTGGCTTGCCTAGTAGGAATGGCTTCTATCCACTTGGTAAAGTAATCTGTAGCAGTTAAAATCCATTTATGTTGGCCTGAGGATGGAGGGTGAATTTCACCAATGAAGTCTAACCCCCATTGTTGAAATGGATTTTCAGTAGATATAGGCTTAAGAGGTAAGGGCAATAGTTTCTTTTTCCCTTCAAAAATTTGGCATTTGTGATAGGAGGTAACAAATTTTTTGACGTCAGAAAATAAAATTGGCTAGTAAAAACCAGCTCTCAGTATTTTGTCTGCTGTACTCTTCCAGTATAGATGGCCTGCACAGTCACCTGGATGAAATTCCTCAAGAATTTTGTCAGCCTCAGATTTTAATAAACAATTTAGTAAAATCCCACTATTTTCTTTCCAGTAAAGTGCATTGTTAAAGATACAAGACCTCATTGCTTTCTGTTTGATGAATCTTGCTTCGGTTTTAGTTAATCCAGGAGGAGCTTCTAAATGCGTGAGTACAAAGATAATATCAGAGTACCATGGTGAGTCTAGATAGGTCTCACTGATCAATGGAGTCGCCATCTCCTCCTGGTCATCTATTTGTGCAATGAAATTTATATCTAAAGCATCACAATTGGATTCAGCCATCAATCTGGCTAAAACTTGTCCTTTAATGAGCTTTGTTGGTTTGATTTCTAGATCATATTCAAGGATAGTGGAAATCCACTTTATTCTCCTACTATTAGGTCCATCTTGTGTCAGAATATCTTTGACTACTGCATTGGGGACATATGCAATGATGTGGGAATGGAGTATGTAAACTCTGAAATCCTTTATGGCTTTAACCAGGGCTAAAGCCTGATTTTCCATTATATTTTACTTCAGAGGTGCAACTCTGAGGGCTTTACTAAAAAATGCAATTGGCTGTTCAAAACCTTGATTGTTTTTCTGCAGAAGAACTGCAACTATGGTATGTTCAAATGCAAAGGAAAATATTATGAGAACATTTGTATAATATGGGATGATGAGGACTGGTGCTTTTGTCAAGGCCTGCTTTATGGTTTCTAAAGATTGTTTGGCTTTTACAGTCCACTTTATTGCAGAGTCCTTTTTAAACATATTGTTGAGTTCTTTTATGATTTCAGGCAGATTAGAGATAAATCTTCTTAAAAAATTGATTTTACCCAAGAATTCTTGAAGTTATTTTATGTTTCTTGGTGGTTGAATGTTCAAAATAGCTTCAATTCTTGCATGGTATATTCTTATGCCTTCCTTGGAGATTATGTGACCTAACAATTTTCCTTCTTCTAGTCCGAAAAGAGTCTTTTTAGGATTTAGGGATATACCATATTTTCTACATTTGATAAAGAATTGTCTCAGGTGATCTAAGTGTTCATCTTTTGTTTTTGAAAAGACAGTAATATCATCAAGATAAATAACTAAAAATTCATGGATCTCCTTAGCAAAGGCAATATCCATGGCCCTCCGAAAAGTAGCTCCTGCATTTTTCAATCCAAAGGGCATTTTCACATACATGAAAGTGTCCCTAGGAGTGGTAAATGAAGTTTTAGTTTGATCATCTTTATGAACTAGAATTTGATTATAACCAGAGAAACCATCTAGTAAAGAAATTCTTGAAGAACCTGCCACCCTCTGCAAAATATGATCCATTTTATGCAAGGGGTAATTGTCTTTCAAGGAACCTTTATTGAGATTTCTAAAGTCTATACACAGTCGAATTTCTCCCGTTTTCTTTTGGTGGGCACTAAATTAGAAACCCATTCAGAATACCTGATTGGTGCAATTATTTGTGCATCAAACATTATTTTAACTTCTTTCTCGATTAAAGGTAACAAAATTGGATTGATCCTTCTTAGTTTTTGTTGAAAAGGTTTTTGATTTTCTTTCAAAGGAATCTTATGTTGGATTATGTCTTTGTTGTAAGTTTTCAGATCTTCATAACGCCATGAAAAAACATCCTGGTATTCTTTCAAAAGTTCTATATATTTAACCTTTTCTTCTGATGATAAGGAATTTGATAGTTTGATCATTTTTGGTTTTTCATTTTTTCCTATGTTACACTCTACTATATCAGACTTGACTGGTTCCATTTTTGGCCTTTTGGGCACATCATTGGAATCGAACAAGTCTTCTAAGGAGAGTGAAACCTCTGGGTAAAATGTTATGTTTTAAATCTATCAAATCTGGTTCATCTTCCATCTTTTCCTCTATATCTACTTTTTCCAAGCCATCTATGTCACTCTGAGTAAATATAGTAGGTCTATCAAAATTTTGTACATCTAAATCATCTATTTGACAAAAAGTTGAATCTATGTTACAAGGTGAGTTTATATTACTATCACTATCAATTTGGCAATGTAAAAACTCTCCCTCATTGTTCAAAAAGTGATAGATTTTTTCATCTTCTCAGAAAATTTTCCAGTATTTTACATTATCTGGGACAATAGGTCTGTGTTTGATTTCAACAGTGTATTTTTGTATTGGTGAAAATGGAAATTTGCAAGTGCTGGAAAAAGTTACTAAACAATGGGCTTGTAAATTCTGTTTTCTAGGAATGATAGCAAACTTGCTTTCTAACAAATCCTCAACCAAATCATGAACTGTGTCCCTGTACCTGGCTAATCTAGGATTGTGAAAATAGTATTTTGTGTTTATTTTCTTGATAACTAACCCTGAATCTCCCATGAAAAATATTCTTTGACCTCCCAATTTTCTAATGATTTGAAGACCTAATATTAAAGCCTCATATTCAGCCATGTTATTGGTACATTTGAAATTCAATCTAAAGGCATGTCCTTGGGAATGGCTAGTTTCAATGTTGGTGATCCTTACACCCGCTCTAGCTCCTGGTTTATTCACTGATCCATCAAAATCCAAATGCCATAAAGCTTCATGACCAATGTAATCATCCATTATTTTAGGATTTATATCAGTGAGTTCAGTTTGGATATTATTATGATCCGAGTTACATAGAATAAAGGAATCAAGATCAGTAGGAGTTGAATAGATTGGGTAATTGGTAAGTCTTTCAGCACTGCTGATCATAAACTTCATTAAGGTTTCTCTGTAAAGCTTTTAAGGTTGTCCAAATACCGAGATAGTGGCATAACTCATCTCAATTTGTAGAGATTCCTGCAACTTTGCTCCCCATGAGTGAGAAAGAAGCATGCCATATTTTGGCGGGATATCAGCTACCACAACATCCATGATCATTATTTTACCAGGATATTGGACCAAGTTTACACACAAATCTTTAATCAATCCTATGCATTGGACTTTAGATGAATCAAATGAGAGAAAATCTTTATATGGCCGGGTTATGTCTAGATTCAGGGTTTCCATTATTGCTCTGGGCATTAGGTTATGGGAAGCTCTAGTATCTAGCATTGTATTGTGTAATATCTTATCATGTACAGTAAGACTTAAGAAAAATGGAGGTACTGACCCATCAGAATGCTTAACATCTACATTTGGACCAAATATTAATTCAGGTCTATCATCACTCATATTAATTGTATCCTCATTTTCATTTACATTCAATGTTTCAGTAATAATAGATCTATACAAGTCATTTTTGGCCAATTCAACTAAGGGAACAACTATATTTAACTTGGATATTTCAGATTGAATGTTAAATGTTGAATGCGATTTGATAGCTTGAATTATTTTATCTTTTGGAACTGTTGTTTGGGATGATTTTTCTTGGGTTTCAACAGTTTTACCTTTAGGTTGAGGTTTTATTTTATCTACTGTTTTAGTTTCTTGATTTCTGCTATCTTTGATTATTTTTTCAAGAACAGTTTGAGTGTTAACAAATGCTTTGTCAAATTTGGAATTCTCAGCAGAGGATTTAGGATTTGATGATTTTGAGTCAGATGGATTCTTTTTCGGATCAGTAACTGTTGTTGAATTGGTGGCCTTTGTGGTATTAGCCTATTGGGTATCTCTAGAGGATTGAGCCACCTCATAAGTGATATCTACAATCTTTGGACTAGGCTGTTTTTTAGGACTGGATGGGTTCAAATTTTGTTTATTTTCTCTAGGAAGAATCTGCAAAAGTTTCATTTTGGGAGCTTCAATATTCTTTTTGTTTTGACTTTGTTGAGTTGGAGCATTGTTTTTTGTAGTAGGCTCATTTGTTTTCTTGCTCCTAAGGTTATATTGGCTATGAATTTCATTGATTGCGAAGTCATAACCTTGCTTATAGTCAAAGGATTCACCAGATTCCACTTTGAACTGTTGTAGCTCAAAGAGTTCCTGATCCTCCTGAGCGAAGAAAATTTTATTGCTTTCATCTATCCCCATAACTATGTTTATGTCTTCATCATCCTCAACATTGTTTTGAGAACTTTCATAAAAGTTCTCTTGGAATGGGGGTCTGATGTTTTGATTTGGGGAGGTTTCTTTACCTTTCCCAGGATTGTTGTTTTTTCCGTAGATGCGATTTTTTATTTGGGATTGATTATCCCATTGTGGTTTCCTTTCAATGTGGTCTAATCTCTCAACTAATTTTTCCAATGTTTTGTTAATAAAATCAAATTTACCATCTAAGTTTGACGCTTCTTCTTTGATAGTGACCCTCCTCTCATTTCTAAGTCTGGCTTTTTTGGTAAGGATATTGATTTTTACACCAACAACATTTAGTTGCATTTGTTCTAGGGTCTCTGCATCCCTTTCTCTAAGTTGATAGGCCATGTCTACATCAAAACAATCAGGGAATTTGAGCAGCACGGAATATGGAATGGGCTTAAGCTCTGCAGGAATAGAATTGTAAATACTGTTGTATCTGGTGCAAGAATCTTGGACAGACTCATTGGGAGCTCTTTTAACAGCATCAAAATCAGATAATATTTGTAGGATATTTTTCTTCTTTTCCCATTTATTTAGGAAAGCTCTATGAAATGCAACTAAGTCTGCTATACTACCAACACCTAAATTTCTAAACCATGTTTTTACTTCTCCAGTTAAGCTTTGTGCAAACAACCTCATTCAGACATCAGACTCATCTATCTCATAAATTTCCCAAAAATCATTCATTCTGGTGATATGTTGTTGTGCAGTAATTTGTGAACAATTATCAAATAATGGGATATCCTTTTGGTAATTTTGGGGCATGTCATGGAGGTTTTGAGGTAAGACCAAGGGAGCATATCTAGCTTCCATGGCTTGGATTTTTGCTAAACTGAGAGGTACAGTAGTAGTGGCAGGAATAGTACTGGTTACAACAGTAGATGTGCTGAAGGCTGTACTTGAAGAGCTTGAAAAAGAGGATGAAAAATAAGTGGTATGGCTAGTGCTTATGAAGCTAGTGGGTGTAGTGGTAGTGGATGTAGTGGACTGAGTAAATTATGGAAATACTACTTTAGGCTGCAAGGGTAGCTCAGGGATGAATGGTCCTGTGGATGAACTGGATGTGGATTGAGGATATGATGAATATATGATCCTAGGCTGCAAAGGCAACTCAGGACTAACAGGCTCTGGGGGTGAACTGACAGTGGAATCTATAAATGAAGTGGCAACATACAGAGTAGAATCTGCTGCTGGAAAGATGGTGGTGTATAATTGAGAAATTGGAGGTTTAAATTGAGACAAAAAATTGGCTACTTTGATAGCTTCATCAATGTATTTAATTCGTGTAACACTTACCCTTTGTACTGGACTTTGAATTTCAGTTTTGTCTGATTTTATAGGTGATGAAATAATTTTCTGTTTCTCATTCACAAAAGAAGTAAAAACAGGATCTATAAAATTTTTCTTTAAATCAGTTTCAGACTTGGTTCTAAATAATTATTTTTCAAACTTGAAATCAAATTCAATATCTGATTAGCTTACTAATTCTTTGGGTAAAGAATAAGCCTTTCTTAGGGGTACTTTAGTTTCTAAACTAACAGTTTGCTTTTTCTTTTTTTCTATCTGTTCCGGATTGTTTACTATGTGTACAGGGTTGGGATTAGGGTTGGATCTGGTATAATAGAATTTCTTTGGAGCCAGAATGATTATTGTATAAATACCCACAACCTTTAAACTTAACCTTAAAGTAGAAAATATATGTTTTAAAAATATTCCTCTAAGATTAAACTTAAAACTGGAGAGTGGTTAGTTCCCCAGTATGGTCGCCAGTATGTTATCACCCTAGTAATTATTAGGTCGTGGGATTTTGGTTTATAGTTAAAGAAAACCAGGGGTAACTAAGAACCTCTTTTGAAATCTAGAATCTAGCCTTCCTAAATTCCAGAGAGGGATCTCTCCTCAAGATTTATCTTGATTTTTGTTATAATATTTTAGGCTAGGTATGATTGGACAATTGTTTTGGTTTGAATGTTTGGCTGGAATAAAAGGTACTTCAAGGTAAACCATAGAGGGATCTACCAGACCATTGGGCTATGGAGTCAACTTCTTGGAAAACAGAGCTAGGAAATAAGGTCAAAAGAGAAAATGTACTAAGGGCAGGGTAGATGACCTTCAAAGGGTTTTGAATAGGCTTTTTGATGAAATGGAAATATCTGAACAAAAGGGAAATTAAGAATCCTTAAGTTACTTAAATGAAGATGAAAGAAAGGGGTCAAACAGGGACTAAGAGCATTTAAGAATTCTTAAGTCCGGTTATCAGCAGAAAACATATCAATGCATATTCAGTAAAAAACAGGGAGCTTTTAATACTAATCCTGTTTAAGATTTCCTAGTCAATGATTAAAGACATAAAACATTGAAATGTATGTATGGAACTTTGAAAGATAAACAGTGAAAACAAGAAAATACTTGACTTATCTGGTCAGCACAAAAATCTTGAGGTATGATGTCTGTTTGACTTAGTTCCAGTCTGCTTCTTTACAAATCGACTCACACAAACTTCAATATATCTAGAAAATTGTCTATAGTAGTCTTGAAAAATTTTATTCCACACCTAATACTTCAAAAAAGAGAAGTATTTATACAAAAATTATTACAAAATATTTGAGAGACATGTAGGAGTATCTCTAGGCAAAAATAAAGATTATTACATAGAAATATGGACAACTGCAAAACAAACTGGCAAGTTGTCCTCTTATCAAATAAAAAATAGGAATAATTATCTTAACTTCTTGCTTTGTTGTAGCTGCTAAGAATGCTTGCTGGCATTTTGGAAAAAGATCTTTGGAAGATAACTTGGAAGACACTCTTTCCAATTCACATCCTTTACCCTGTGCTTTATCTCTGATACTCTTTACGCTTTTTCTTTACTGCTTTATTGTTGTAAAATAAGGAATAATCTGTAGTAAAAAAGTGTTTTGACTAATACTCTTTGACTCTGATCATTACCCTAATACACTTTAACTGCAATCTTACCCTTTAGACAATAGTAATTTTCTGCTTTTCATGTAATTTTTTTGCTCTGTTTGAAAACCTTTATATCAAATCAGTGAATTCCTGCCATTGTTCTGCACTAGGAATTCTCATGTTCTTCAATTTCTTGTAGCTCTCATATGCCTCTGTATACTTAGAAAAGTTGGGCTTGACAATGAAGATGTGTTTAATTTCATTTTTCAGAAAGAACAAGTTCTCAAAATATTCCAAAATAACTTTTCCATTTGGGGATCCTTGTGGTAAAGGTTTGCTAACCTGCTTTTTGGCATAAGCCTTGATTTTGTTATCATAATCCTTCTATGCCATTAATTTTTCATTTAAGGCATGAATGTCTGGAAGGCATGCTTGTGTTAGTATAGTGTATTTGGCCCATAACCTTGTAATTGACAGGTTCATGTCTTTACATTTGTCCTCCAAATTGTTCATCATATTCCTTTTATTTAGGACTTTCTTGATTTGTAGTATGCTTTCAGTTCTATCCTGATTTTTTAGCTCTTCAAGCTCCTCTCTGTGTTTACTGTTAAAAAATGTAATAAGTTTCAAAGCTTTAGAAGGTTTTTCAACCAGTTCTTCTTTTGTCTTTTGAATTTCTATTTGTGTTGCTTTGAGTAAATCTTTTTGTTCATAAATGATTTGGATTGAAGGCCACTATAGATGTATGCCTTGAATTATGTTGTTCCAAAGATAATTCTTGATATATGACACCTGCTCACTGAGATTAACCTGTTGTTGTAGAATCTTTACCAGCTCCTCCAATCTGTTGGCTCTCTGCTCATGTCCCTTGGATGTAATCAATGCATCTCTATTTGATGTTTCAAGATTTCGGATGGTGCCTTTTAAGTTTATTATCTCTTTATCCTTTAGGGACATGTCTTCCATAGCCTTTACTATGTCAACTGTTTGACCTGTTTGATTTAATTGTGATGTAGATGATGAAGTGGCAGAAATATCTTTAGATGTGATTGACACTGCAGTTGCCAATACTCCTTTTGGTGCTAAATGTTCTGCCAATGTAGAGGGAACAACTGTACTGACAGTTGGAATGACTGTGGGAATGGAGACTTCATGTGTTTTTTTCAATGTTTAATTTTCTTTCGTTAGAGTTTCTATTTGATTTTCCATCTCTTTGATATGAGCTGTCATCTTTAAAACTAGCTGCATAGTTTCATACTTTTCTGTTTTCTCCTGAAGAATTTATTTAGCCTGTGGGTGCTCACTCTGTGGCAGTTTGAGTTGCTTTTTCAAGGCATCAATATCTTCATTCTTTTGCCTTATCAATGTCTTAGCAACTTCAATGTTGGAGGGATACACTCCAGTTTATATTACCAAATATTCTAAGGACTTGATCCTCAAATCCTTAGCATGTAGAGATGATTTATCTAATTTCATTTGAGTTTGTAAATTAGATACAGTCTTTTGAAGCATGGTAGCACTCATAGTTTTGCTAACTACCTTTGAATACAACATCTCTGAAGCACTTCTATGAAAATCTATCTGGTCAAGTTCATGTATGGTATCAACATTTACTTCAAAATCTGTTTTCCTGTAATATGTGGCTGACTTTGGGTCTGTAACTACCGGCTGGAGAAAAGACATGATAATTTTATTTGTTGAATAATCAAAAGTTGTCACAAGTCTTTCTTTATCTCCTGGTTTTTCCTTTAGAAGTTTAGAATAAACCTCATTCTTAATTTCCTGATTCTTTTCTCTGATCTGCTTGAACTTTTTCTGAATGTCAGAATTTGTTTCTTTTGCTGTTTTAGAGGAAGAGGGAGCTTCTGTATTTATTTGTGTTTCAACTATTTATTTGCCTTTTCCCTGTGATAGTACCTATTCATTCTGAATTTCTCTGAGTGTTTCATTGACAATTATTGTGGCCTCATCATCTTTTTGCTGACCATTATTATCTTCTATATCTATGACTCCTTCTTCTTCTATAGTAGTCATTCTGGCCTTCTTGCTGTAAACTGTTTTAAACTTATTTTCAATAATTGTTTCTGCTAAATAGCCTTCTTCTTTTCTTGGTATTTTATTAGATAGTTCTACTTGTTGGCCAACTGTAACCACCTGTGTACTGTCCATCTGCTTTTCCTGCAGGCTATCTGTTTGCATCTCCTGAATATCATCAAACAATGTGTTTGCAACCCATTCCATCCGATTAGCATACTTTTCAATTAGTCACTTTGACTCATGGAGGAATGGAGTTAACTTACACTTGACCCTGAGGTTACATAAAATACTTTGAGGGTCATAGTTCCAGTAAAAGCTTTCTTGGAACTTGAATGTTGATAATTTGTTGATTATCTCTTTCAAAGCATCTCTGCTATTGATTATGAAAGGGCCAATTTGACTTTTTAGCTTGAACTATGCTTTCTTTTTGGAGGCTATGAAACTCACTGCATCTACATTCAAAATCTACCTTAAGTACTCCAAAGCAAAAATTATAGTAGTTAGAAACCTGGGTAATTTGTAAGGAGCCAAAACTGCACCATATACTTTGATTTCTGGGTGATTTTTGTACAAATACTAGTCTCCAACCTTACAGTTTTCAGACAACTGTAAAATTATTTTGATTTCTTCATTAATCCTTGGTGGCTCTGCTTTTTTCAACAAACTCATGGCAGGTTTAATAAACAAATCATTGAAATCTTTGTAGCTGTATTCACTACTGTTTTACTGAGTAGAGAAGTCTAGAATATTACTGAAAGAGGTTTACCTTCCACATCCATATTTTGTAATGCAATTGGAAAATTATCTACCTGAGAAAATAGGAAGAGATGTAACAGATATGATGAATATCTGAACACTCATTCATCAGGTAATTTAATTAAATGATAATGCATATTATCAGTAATGAATTTGGAAAAGTTGAAGACCAGTTCTGGATGTTGTCTTGGTGACAAGGTAGAGAGGAAACCTAGAATGGAGGCATCTGTAAATTCATCATTAGCATAGCCTAGAATGAATGCCAACATGGAAATGATTTGTCTAGAGCCTTCAGGGAAATGAAAAGTATCATAAGGTGGATTTACCTTAGGAAGGTTAACATGATTAGGCATGAAGTTTTGAAGGATCATAAACTTCCTAGGGAAATCCAGGTCTAAATACATTTGAGTCAAATCTTCAATGGACAATGATACTGCTCGTGGATCATGGCTTAGTTGGAGCATATCATTGATGGCTTCAGTAGTTATGTAAAACATGACCCCATTATCTTTGTTCACCATGCATCTCTGGTTAGGGATATAGTGCAACTGACACAACCTAATGAAATCTTGAGCTGGATGTGTGATGGGAACCACGTATTTAGGCAAGTTGGAGTCCCATACAAGTATATCATTTGCCACTTTCTTCTCAAAATTTTCATGACACCAACTATGTACTTCAAGTATATCAAATTCTAAGGTAGCATCGACAATTCTATTGTCCAAATCAATCAAGGGATTGTTCTCTTCAAAGGTGACGGGTGGCTGCAATGGTCTGACTACTTCAGTGGAATCTGCAGTTAGGACAGGAGTAGGTTTATCAATTTTTGAAGTTTTAGGGTTTGGAAGCTTGCTAGAGGCAAGCTTCTGAGGTTTGGGACCTCTAGTCCTAGGGGTGACCTGATTTTTTGTCATTTTAAATGAAACTTAGCAAGATTAGACTGTTTTCTCAGCTCTTTTTGGAAACAAAAAGTTAATTAAGCTGCTTTTGGGAGAAAATCAGAATCTGGGCAAGGGTTTTATGATGAAAACGCATATTTTCAATGTACAGAGGACTGGAAAGAGATTTTAATAGTAACTAAAATGGATTTTAACCATGGAAATAGCTTTTGGATGGTTAAAACTCTGCAGGCAGCAGTGGCAAATTCTGGGAAAATTTTGACAGGGTTTCCCCTTTTTTTTCAAGGTTTGAGTACTTCCAGAAGGTTTATATTTTCAAAGTGTTTTAATTTTGTCCTTTGAAATTAAAATTTTACAGGTCAGATTATTGGAAAAATACCTTGAACAGGTATGGTTGCGGTCGAAGAGGGTTCCAGGTTGTACCAGTGTTCAAACTGGTCGCAGCTGTTTGATAGAAGATGTAGAGGGTCTTCGAAGTCGAATTTCAGAGGGGAAATCAGCTTCAGGTAGGAAAATTGGTCAGCAGAGGTTCAACAATGGTGTCTGTGAGTAGGTTTTTGAAGGTCAAAGGCGTAAATGAAATGCAAATAATTAAAGCTAAGGTTGAAACCTTTAGTTTTATCAATGTAGATAACATTTATTTCAGGTAGAAATTAATGGCGGGAGCGGTTTTCGTATTTGAAGGCGAAACCATTAGTGGTTATCGCATTGCTTCAAGGCGGTAAATGGTTTTTCACTTTTGGAATGTGATTCAGTAGAAATGCGACATGTAGCAGACGGTGGTTTCGTGAAACAACTTTTATCGCAAATTTTTTTGAAAACTTCGCCTGATCACCTTTGTTGTGCGATATGAGATCCGCACTGTCAGATTTGATTGAGCGATGCGAACGGATGAGATGCATCGGGAAGCTACGGGGAAACAAGGTGGGACCAGGTTTTTTGATATGCGCCGTTGATTTATTAAGTGATGATCAATGGTTTAAAATTATTGCGATGAGAAATGGTGAGGCTGGAGGCCGGTTGATCGTGCTCAATACAGATCGTTGGATTAGGATTATAAAAATGATCGGAGGGTTGAGGATGAGCGTGAGGGCGCTGGGTTACTTGATGAAGCTTATATATAAAAGCAGTTTATACATAGAATGGGGCGGGTTTAAATGACTAACCAAGGTTGAATTTGTGGTAAGGGGATATATACCAGGGGAAAGGGGTGAGGTTAAAGAGTTAACCTTGGGTAAAGCTTGTGCGGGAAGAATGGTGAAAGTATTTACAAAGGATAAGTGGGAAAATGTTTTTTTATTCCAAACATATAAAATATGTATGAAAACTGATTTTCGTATTTTATTTTATTATATAGTTTTAGATTATTTGGAGGTCCAAAATTATAGGGGATCAGGAGTATTTTATTAGGGTAGTTTTATGTCAAAGGGGTAATTTAGGGATGTTATTTCAACATGTGATTAATATCTTTGACATAAAAAGCTTATAATAGTATGGTTTTTTGGGATATTAAATAAAAATAAGTTATATTAATAGGACTAGAATATTTGATAGGGAGTTAATGAAATAAGTTTAAGTGTTAATATGAAAAGGGACAATGAATACTCAAAATTTCATAAATAAAACTAAAGAAAGTGAAAATTAGAGTAAAGCTTCATTTTCATAGCTCATTCACTTTTTACTTATTATATCATGTTTTTGAGGGTTTCATGCCTTGTAAAAATGTAGGAAGTTAATCAAATGGGTCTTTATGTAAAATTTAAGTAAGAAAAGAATTCCCACTTATGAAGTTAAATGGTGATGAGTGCATGAAGGGGTAAATGATGTAAATTTCTGAGATTAATATAGAAACTTAATATTTTCAACTAATCAGTCATTGAGCCTTGGGTCTGGTCCCAACAGAAGTCAAGGAAATGCCTTGAGCCTCTTTGATTGACAGTCTAGAATACCAAATTTCCATGGGAGGGGAAATTAGTTATTTGCAGCCCAGTGAAATTTATTTACAATGATTTTTCCCACCTTCTTCTACCTACCCAATCATATCTTCTAACATTTTTTCCTTCTATTTTAATCAGGTGCATTTGAACTAGCAACCTTACAACATTTTATTCTTTTTGAAAGCAATATACTATCTAATTCTACACTTATTTCAACCAAGAATCCAGATTAAACTGTTGGATTCTTTTATTCTCTACCTAACTACTAAATTGTCATGATTAAACTATATGACAATTCTTTATTCTCTATCTACAACATTTGAAATTGAAAGGTGACAAGTCAAGATTAAATTGTTCAACTCATCACAGACTATGGAATTTATTGATACTCTGCGATAATCAACTCTAAAAAGTAAAAGTAGTGGCATTTAGACTTGTACACTTTCATGTTTTATTCATCTTTTTCTTTTGGGGTATATTATTTTTTCTAAGTACTTTGATTTTTCTTTTAGGACTTTTTACCCTCTTTTTAATTTTTTGATTTTTTATTTTTTTACCAAATATGGGAAAATAACTTGCAGAAAGCAAAGTTTGTACATATTTACAAGACTACCATCAGTCAAGTCAAAATTATGAATCCTATAATTATAGGTTACTAACATACTCTTAGAGAAAGTGTCTGCAAAGTCTTTGATCTGTTGTTATAAATTCATAGCACCACATTTAGGGAATGTGTTTTATCCGTAATTCATAATTCCACATAACAAATTGGTGACTCCACTGGGGAAATTTCCTATCATCCTTGATGTTTTTTCCTCTGATTATCAACCCAGTAGCATCCACTGTCAATTATTAGACTTTTGAATCAAACAATTTCATTAGAATTGTGTTTAGTAGCTTGAATTTTGAATCTCTACTGTGCCCAACGCACTGTTGGTCAAGAAACAATGCTTTGCATAGCACTGTCTCCCACTCAGGGGCGCTTTGCAATGCATTTTCTCCCCTTAGAGATTACGTTTTCCCCCTTAGCCAACCAAATTCCGTTTCATACTCAGCCCTTTGTTTGCTATGTTTTCAATTGTCTGATACCTCATAGAGACCAGTGAATTTTTCTGATTCTTCCTTCTTTGAAAAGTAAGTTTGTTAAATGTCTCTTTAAGTGTTTTTCTTTATCATTGAAAAATAAAATTCAAAGTATTTTATTTCTGCATTAGATCCATTATTTTTCGTAAAGGAAATTGTCGTTAAATTCTTCGTTTCATGTAGGAAAAATTGTAGTTCCATTCTTCATTTTTCCTAAAAGAGAAATTGTTGTTAAATTCATCGTTTCTCAAAGAAGAAAGAATTTGTTTTTTGTTGATTTGATGCAAATAGTTTCATTTTTGCATTCACATAAAGGGGATTGAAAAGAAAAACTTGCATTTGCAGTGAATTGTGTGTTTTGCATAGGAACAAGCTAGGAAAGCTACATATTAGTTTGTGCTCTTTGTTGTTTTCTCTCAAAACTATTTGCTCTTTCCCTTTAGTATAGCTAGGATTTTCATTGAAAAAGCTAAAATTGAAAAGTTTTCTTATTAATTTAGTTTGCATTTTAGGAATTTCCATCACATCATTGCGGTGAACCTTGAAAGGAAAATTGATAAATACGATTAACTTAAAATTTACATCAATTTACCTAAAAATGCATTGGATCCATAACGATAACATTTAGAAGGTCTAGGCTAGAGACGTGTTCCAGTGTCGTTAAACATAGCAGCTGTCGTTAATTGTCTGCGATACATCCGAGTGTGATACCTCACTCCACATATGTAAGTATATCATAGCTCGTCCACGTACCTTTGGTTATATCTGGCGGTGTTATCGTACGAAAAGTATAAAGGGGTGATCTCACTGTGCGGTTTCACATTAGACAGTGCCAATACAGACTTGGGCCTCCACGTACCTTCGGGTATATTTGAGAGGAAAAATTTAGGTTTCTATCCATCCATGGTGAACCGAGTCGGCCGCCTTGTAAATTGTGATACACCGAACACAACATTCGGGGAGATTGCCTGCCCGTCCTTCTTGGTTCACCAGGAGGTATATTGCAGTTCACAGTTTCGTGGTAAAACTTTTTCCTATAATTACCCTTTTATTTTATTTATTTATTTTTGGTCATAAAATAAATCAATCATCGTGGAAGAAGAAAATCCCTTTCCCCGTCGTTCGCGTAGACTTGCATTGAAACCACCTTTACCACCGGAAGTCACTTCTGGTCGGTGAAGGCGACATCGCTCTTCTGAAACTAGTACCATCAATACCTCTGGTGAAGCATCATTTTCACATACACCAGATTTGGCACAAGTTGTTTATACAAATCCTGGTTCGTCTACTGTTGTCGAGATAGAGTCCTCACATCTACCTGTGGTCATGATCCATCCAATTAGTGAGACCATAACTCCTGAACCCGACGTTGTTTAACTGGAGGTTGATCCAAATCCTGTCTCTTTTTTTGCCAGAACATATGAATCCTGAAGTTGAATGACCGGAAGTTGTTCCTGTATCGGTCGCCCCACAAATCATCATCCAGGAAGTTCACTTAGAAACATCATCTTCCAGTACCACGAGGCTTGTTACAACATCGACAAGATCCTCACTTCTGAACCTTTGACTGAAATATTTTTCTTATCGTTCGACATCAAATCATCTATTCACGCCTTACGAAATGTATTGCAATACCTTGAGAGCCATTAACATCAATGGTGGTTCTCCCACGTTTGTTAACAACTCACATCATTAGCTGGTAATCAAACGACGTCTTACCATGTTCGACTACAAATCATATATTCACATGGCTAGAATTGTACCGGAACGATCGAGTGAACGAGATAAGAATACCCCGGATCTAGTTTCAACCATTCGGGATGCAATTTCAATATTGTTGTACAAATCATCTGTACGGTGACCTTACATATAGATCGTCATCTGAACATGGGCCTATATCTGTAGGCATGTATATATTGGGAACATTCCAATGTAGACGACTTTCTACATTATGTAAATGCTATTAGATAGTTTATGTGCTGAGCATGGGAATGCCTTCCCTCAAAAATTCGTGATCAAGAGGATATATCATGATGTAATGTATTGTAAGATTGATGCAGGTCGCCACTCTGCGTCAGTTCCAGCCCATCACATCATAAAGAATCTCATTCAAAAAATATTGTTATTATTATGACTTCATGATTTAGGGGGAAACTGTTATAGGTCAATTTGGGCATCATTCCCAATGACCTGGTCAAAATAGACATCATCCCCAGGACTAATGAAATAGGGTCTATCATCCCATATCATTTCAGTTGCTACATGCTCTAAGACAAGAACACATCATTCATGACTTCTATTGCAAGGTTTCCAAGGTTTTAAGTATATGTTATATAAATTATGAGCTCACTAATGCAACCTATCAAGGGATTAACTACTTTTCATATGCAATTACCTCCATTCAAGGGTAATCTGCAAAGCACTTCCCGACATTCCATAGTGCGTTGGTCAAATGGGGGTGAAATTCTCATTGTTCCGGAAGCTCCACATGGCCAATGCCTTCTAGAAGAGTCCATATGTGTCAAACTGTGAATCCATGTGTCCATCTAACACCTCTGAGCTTGGAAACATGTCTTACCTATTATTAGAAAGTCATTGATTGAGAAACTACCTTCAGTTGCCCTATAAATTGAGCACAGATCCTAGTGCTAGGAAAGGAAGAAATTTGGTAAAGAAATGTTTTTGGATTCTCATTTGAGTGTGTTATAAGAGTGATATGTTGCTGGTGAGATGTTTATTGTGATGAGGCTGGGGAGCTGGTGACATCAAATCAATCATTGGTTGTAACCTCCCCCTCCTACTCATTAATAAATATTTCTGTTAATTTTCCCATATATGTATCTGTTTATGTTTCTACTTTTCATATGATGGATTCTTAATTGATATATATGTTTCATGTTCAATTGATTTAACTGATTAAGATAAATATGCATATTTATATTGCAATCTCTTTGCTGTTTAGTGTTTATACTTGCAGGAACTAGTCTGGCGATCTTAGTTGGATTGGAAGCTACAACAAAAGCCACAGAAGGAGAATAGGAAGCGCTTGGATCACAAGTAGGTTCCTCTATATTTTTGTGTGTCTATTTACTCTTATAGAAAGTGTCTGCAAAGCCTTTGATCTGTTGTTCTAAATGCATAGCACCACATTTAAGGAATATGTTTTATTCGTAATTCATAATGCTGCATAACAGGTTGGGACATGCATGTGTTCCTTAATGATGCTGGTGTAGCTTATAGGGGCCCTAGGAACTAGGGTGATGGCCATAATGTTCAGGTGTAGAGCTCATGTTCAACTTTTTCCCACATGATAAATTTTATTATCTTGACCATCTTTTGAATTTTGTGGTATTATTTCATTTTGTATGTGGCCATGATATGATTTTATATTTTTTTTAGCTGCATCAACCTTTGTGGAATTGTTCCAGGCTCGACACAGATATGTGGAAAAGTGTAGGGGGAGTATTAGAGCCTGGTGAACCTAGTGGTCAAGTGTACCCAGAGAGGGAAGATGATGAAATAGGGAATGTAGTGTGCGGAGGGGGGGTGAAAAATGTGGAATAGGAAAATGGGACCACACTACCAAAATTGGGTTTTCCCAAGTAGTTCCCATCCTAAAGTTGTAAGCTAGTAGGGTAGATCCCACGGGAAAGGGTTGAGGATTAACCCCCCAATTAAGGAGCGGTAACAACACTACAATCACTCAATAACTCATTCCTTCTTCCAAGTCACTCAATAATCCATTACCAAGTGTGCCCAAGGAAAATAAGCATAAGCACTTGATTGCACAATGAAATATATTCCTTTAGGATTGGATTGCGCACCTTCATACATATGCTCTTGATAGATGGGAGAGGGGACATATGACTAGCTCAAGGAGTAGAGATCAACTGACACAATATCAGCTACACTGATGGCTATCAAAGTTGTTGGCTTCCAGTTGAAGGCAAATCTAGGAAAATAAATTCTCCTATGGGTTCACACGCTTGTGGTGGGTAAAAAATCCCACCAAGTAGCAAATACAAGTTATGAAAATTCCATCCATAAGTGAGCCAAAATGCTGATGTCATGATGAATATGGGTTGTTGGAGGGCCTCGTTGATTCCTTTAAGTGAAAAAATATGAGATAGGGCTTCATAAGTGATGCATAATGGGATTCCCCCCTAATGTCAATATAAGTCATCATGTGGTGCTCTAAACTAGATCTGGGGCACAAATACTGGTCTCACGGGTCTCCTCGTGAATGATAAGCTTGTAGACTACTGAAAATGAGGGAAGTGGTGATGATGCTTTCCTTGCCATTCCTAAAGGGTGAGGAAAACCTCTTGTGGCCCTTGGATCAACTACCGAACATGTGTACACTACTAATTTGGCTGGGGGAAATGCTGGTCCAAGTGCATCATATCGAAAATAATGTGGGGAAATGAATAAGTTGTTGAAGGTGCTGAGGGTTCCCATGAGATGAGATAATTCTCTATCACATGACATAGTCCCATGACTCTCAACACATCCCCTAAAAGTGTCAATATGATCCTCTGGTGGGCTTGGGCCCTAGTTAAGTTTCCCAATCCATGATGAAGCACCTGCCAATTGCATATAATATCTAATGCATCTCCTCACCATCAGGTACAATATTTCATTAGTGAATCTAAGTGAACCAAGCCTTTTAGTCAAGGGCACATATGAGATTTCATAATGGGATTCCCTTCCAATTTTTGGGCTTTGATCATGTAATAGTGTTGCTTCCCTAGGTAGGAGTGGCCAATAAACAACCCTATTAGGTGTTGTCAACACCTAAAGGGAAATACATGTCCAAGGTACATCCTTCAAGTGATAGCGGTCATGCAGATACTGATGAGGTGGATAGGGACACAGGGTTTTTAAGGCCAAATTCCATGGGTTCAAGGGTGGTAACGATGAGGGATGTCCACACATTTAAGTGTACAGATGTAGTATGGAGAAATGGTGGTGCATTAGTTTCCCGACGATTTTTTCCACCCTTATTCATTTCCCCTTTTACTTTTCTTGATTTTTTTATTATACTGCTTGAGGCTCTAGGAGATGAGAGCATGTTGTGTAAAATGTAAGAAATGATGACCACCTTAAGGTGGGGTAGTTCATCGCCCACCAGAGGTTGGGACATGCATGGGTTCCTTAATGATGCAGTGGGAACTCATGGGTTCCTAGAAACTAGGGTGATGGTCATAATAATAAGGGGTAGAGTGTTGATTTGTGTATCTTGGGAGGTACTCCAAGCCCTAGGGTTCAACGTTTGCAGGGAAAAGCACCACAAGAGAAGCTTGCGGGATTGGAACCCAAGTATGTGGTTTTTCATCCAATTGTGTTTGGGTCAATTCCGGAAGCACATTTCTACATGTGATGGCATGAGATGATAGAGGGCAGAAATGAGAATCCAACACTTTGAGAATCATCGAATTCCGAGTTGTAGAAGTAAAGATATGGATTTTTGAAGATTAATGATGGGTTTGCAAGTGAGCATGTAGGCCAGACTAAAGGTGTTATAGGCTCATGACAGTTGGCAACCCTCATTATGACGTTTTTAGGAAGCCCCTTTGTTTGTGTATAAATAAAGGGTGATTTGGAGAGAATTAGAGCATCCAAGAGAGCAACACATCCTATAAGTAAACTCAGTGGAGAGAGGAGTCTTAGACGCAACAAAGGAGCTAATAAGGGACAACGTGGAGGAGCCAAGAAAAACATAAGGGTTTCAGATTTGTCTAGGTGACAATGTGGAGATCTAAGGGTTGTCTAGGAGGCAGTTAAGGGTTGTTTCTATTGCATGTTAAGGGTTGTGTTGGTGTGTTTGCAAGGCAGGGAAGACACAACAATAAGGAGAATTTTCTGCATGGAAAAGTATTCCCTAAACAACATGGAGTGGAGTTGTAGGTACAAATGTTGGCTTGAGGGGTCTTGACCCAGGTTCAGAGTTTATCACACAACCAAAAAACCCTCCAACAACTGGTCCTTTCGGCAATGACCTACTTGCGTAGATAAAATTCTCAATCGAAGCAGTATGGGGGGGTGCTGGAACCAGGTTTCCGCATCCTGAGGGAGAAAATAATGTGGTGGCCCTAAACAGGTTGATTTTAGAACTTATACATATCGGAAAAAAATGAGTGCAAATATAGAAAAAATACTTATCAGATCAATATAGATAATGAAATTAACAGACAGATCAAAGATCCCTTCATCGCAGATATATAAGAACATAACCAGATCTATGGAATGTGTTGTATCTTAAGCATATTTATCGATGTATTCAACTATCAATGTATATTCATGCATGAATAGCAGATCTACTCACACATATACAATTAAGCATAACACAAGTAAAGCGATCTCAATGAAATAAAAAAATATAACTCAGATAACACAGTGCTTTCACCAAAACCAATATTTGAATTAAATTCCAACAGTTCAGAAGAACAAAATTTCCCTTACAATTTCCCTTCCACGAACAGAGCCAATGGAGTCTGCACACAACCAGGAATAGGTCTCCACACACATAGCCAACATGAGCCTTTATACCCAAAAAGAAAGGCTATTATAGACACATAAACACTTAGATCCAAAACATTACATGAATACTTCCTTAAAATCGATCTATCTATTTATATCCATATTAGCACGTAGATACTATGGTCTAAAACCATGGTTTGAGGCCCATAGTTTACCCTTAAAACCCTTTTACATAAAAGAGGGACTTTGACCCACCTCAAAGCCCCTTGACCTTTCTGCGTAACGAGCATATGCAAAACTATATTAAAAAAAAATCCAAAAATGTACCGTAGTGGAGCCCGCTCCAATAGGCCCCCAACACAAACCTGTGACTTGTCCTGAGTCAATGTGGTGTCTACTCCTTCATTTTGACTTGGAGTGCGATGAAAAAATATTTCAGTGGTAGCACCATCTCCAAACTCTGCGCAGCAGCACTGTGCGCTTCAATTACCAACTTCTCTGTAGTGGGACCTTTAGTGGCCAGTTCAATGCTTCTCTGCGTTTGCTGAATGACCTTTAGCATACTATCAAAATTATGTGACAACTATAGAGCCTCCTCGGTCCACAACTGCATTCTTGCCTCAAGCAACTATTCTTTTAGGCACAGGTCTTCGATTTCATTTTGAATTACCTGACCCTCCTGTAGGCGGGCGAGGCGCTGTGTAAGAACAAGAGTAGGTGCCGCCATCCGAATATCAACGAACTGTTGCTCCTTGATGCACAAATCAATGCGCAACTGCTATACCATAGGGTCATTCTGAACCGAAGTCCAAACACCCATGGCCTCATCGAAAAGCTAATTTCACTATGTGACTATGGCAGTGATACTATCAGTGGCTTGCTTTACTTCGGCAACCCTCTTTGACTGAATTTTGGCAGGGTTTCAGGCTGCAATTTCATCAGTAAGTCAAAAATATGATGCTCGAATTCAACCTAGACCGTTGGGACTTTTGCGTGCGAGGCCTTCAATGCATCAGGAAGTCCTTCTAACTTCTCTTCTAGGGCAGCTATGGCAAGGACTTCTAGTACTTCATTGCAGACTTGGTTGATTTTCTCTTCGAGCGTAGCGCGCTGAGCCTCATATGCACGACATGCTTCCTCTACAGTATGCTGTTTCTGATATGCTTTGGAAACCTGCTACTGCGACTCTATGGTAGCCGTGTGAGCATGGGCCTCATGGAACCGAAGCTCATCCATAATGATACTGTGTATCAGATGTAATTTACCTGTAGGCAGAATAGATAAGTTAATATTAATATATCCACAACCTCTTAGTTGCGCGCGCCAACTGTTTGATTCGACATGAATGGTCGGCTTATGAATTTGAATCAGACGAATATCCCTAGTTGTAGGTAGGACTATATTGAGCGGTTGTGCACTAATTGCATGCAAAATCTCTTGCAGCTGGTTCACTTGTACAACACTCGCCTGAATCAATCTCGCTTGAAATTTTAATTCTTGGATGCCAACCTGCACCCCTTTGAGTGTAGTCCTGTACTGCGCTTCCATGTCTATCCATCTGTCCTCCGTGAATATTGTGGCTATGTTTTCTATTTCATTGAGGTCATCTTCGGTCAATGTTAGCTCTTATTTTCCGGTGGCCTTAGGGGTCTTGATCCAGGTTCAAAGTTTATCGCGCAGCCAAGAAACCCTCCAACTACTGGCCCTTTCGGAAATGACTTGCTTGCACAGATAAAATTCTCATCCGAAGCAGTATGGGGGGGGGGGGGTGGGGTGCTGGAACCATGTTTCCGCACCTTGAGGGAGAAAATAATGTGGTGGCCCTAAATAGGTTTATTCCAGAACTTATACAGAACGGAAACTAATGCGTGAAAATATAGAGCAATACTTATCGGATCAATATAGATATTGCAATTAACAAACAGATCGTAGATCCCTTCGTCACAGATATATAAGAACAAAACTAGATCTATGGAATGCACTGTAACTTAAGCAAATTTATCCATGTATTCAACCAACAATGTATATTCATGCATACATAATAGATCTAATCGCACAGATACAATTAAGCATAAAAAAAGTAAAGCAATCTCAATGGAATAACAAAATATAACTGAGATAACACAATGCTTTTTCCAAAAATAGTCTTGTATTAAATTTCAATATTTCAATACAACATAATTTCCCTTTCGTGCACACAAACAGCGGAGTCCATACACAGCCAAGACTAGGTCTCCATGTACACAGCCAACAGGAGTATTTCTACCCAAAAACACAGACTTAAAAGAATATTATCGATGCATAAACACTTAGATCTAAAACATTACTTGTATACTTCCTTAGACTTGATTTATCTATTTATATCCATCTTAGCACACAGATACTATGGTATTAAACCATGGTTTGAGGCCCACAGTTTACCCTTAAAACCATTTTACATAAAAGAGGGAATTTGAGCTGCCCCAAAGCCCCTTGTCTATTTCGCACAACGTGCATATGCAAAACTATATACAAAATTATATCCAAAAATGTACCCGAATCCAACAAAAACATATTCTCATGATTGTTTATGGGGTAACAGATCTATGTAGGGCTAATTCTTGAGTGTGGTTTAGTGCAGGAAGGTGCAAAAAAATAGGTCGAGGAGGATAGGAGGATAATGCTACTTGTTGGGTCATGTTTGGGCCTATTGAGGAGACCGAAAGCTATAGTAAGTTTTTGAGCTAGGCCACATGCTATATCTAGTAACTTAAGGCTGTTCCAAGGTAGCCTTGAAGTGGAAAAGGCATATAAGGGACAACGTCGCACTTGGAAGGTCTTATCTAGGTGTACCACAACCATAGAAGAGTATAGTTTGCTGACAACGCGGAGGTTAAGGGTTGCATATTGTGCCCTAACTAGTATTGCAGGAGAAACAAATTATAGTTAAGGACACCATTTTTTTTGGGAGGAGTGTTGGGTCAAGTTTACGACTAGATTGGATCAGATTATTGGAGCATCCTGTTGATGCCAAGTAGATGAATTTCCGTGGTGGTGAAGTGTCATATCAGGAGTCGATTCAGCAGTGATTGGATTGGGTTCCATAGGTTTGTTGGAGGGCAGTGTGTTGGGTACCCAAAGTAGCCCTAAACAAGCTAACTTGAAGGATGAAGAGCAACTGAAGGTTGGGTGAAGATAGGTGCTGAAGTGAAACACATTGATGGCAAAAATTTGAAGCTAGCATCACAGATTGGAGCTCGTGTATTGTCCAAACTAGAGAGAATATTGGATCAACCCATGTACACTCTACAGATGGACGTGAAACAATGTTAGGTGGAAGCCCTCCTAGAGTCTCGATGTGTAGATTCCTTGATGGATTAAGGCACTACTGGTGAGTAGTACGGAAGTGAATGACAGCCATGAAGAGATAATAAATTGTGTTTGTCATTGTATCTTGTATAGAATAGACTATTGTATTATTAATATTTGGTTTAATATAATGAAGATTGGTGATTGTACATTATTGTACAATTTTGTTTAAAACTGTGTATAATTTGCATATATGATTTAATGCTTTATATTTTATGTTGTGAAAAATAGTTCATGGTTGATATTCTTCGTTTGGTAGCGTTAGTGATTTAAGACTCTAACCTAGACCCAAGGTCATGGAAATTCAACATGGTATCAGAGCATGTTTGAGCTACTTTGGAATCCAGTAAATCAGAGTTTGGGCAGTGAAGTATAGCGTGAGAGGGAGTTGGTCACATTGTGAGTAAAGGAGTCAATAAAATGTCGAAGTTGCAGGTAGGTCTCCGATATGAGGATAGGTTGTAAGCGTTGTCCAAATATAATCCTTGGAAGGAAAGGATAAAGCTGGTCTTGCAGGTCAACATGATCTGGGAGTTTTCCAAGAATAGATCGAGAAGCCAATTGACCCTAAGGAGATGGAAATATGGGAATATTTGGATACGAAAGCGAGGTTGATGATAATTGACGGTGTGAGGGATTCCTTAATACCTAATTTGTCTATGAATAAAAATGCACATGAGATGTGGATGGCTCTTCATAATTTTTTCCAGAATAAGAACGAGAACTGGGTATTGGTATTACAGGATAAGTTGAAGTCCACCAAGATGATAAAGGGTGAAGGAATGAATCCATATCTAATGAGGTTATTTCATGTTAAGGATGATATTGTTGTCATCTGTGTCAAAGTTTCAGATGCATATATGGTAAGAATTTCCTTTAAAGGGTTCACCGAGGAATGAAAGCCCTTCATCAAAGGAATCGTTGCCAGGGAGAAGCTTCCAGACTAGAATATACTATGGTATGAATTCATTCAAGAAGAATTGTGAGATGAGGATCTTCAGCCATCGAGGAAGGAAAATGAGGACATGGAACTTGCATCAAGAATGAAGGGTAAGATGAAGAAGGACTTGAGTAAAATCAAGTGTTTCAAGTGTGGCGAGATAGGTCATTTTTCATCGAGATGTCCGTTGAAAATAGGAGATGAAGAGAAATGGAAAAGGAAAGAAGATCGAAGCTTCAGCAGAGATAGATGATCTCTTCAGATGATTGGAAGAGGAGGATTTCACTGTGATTTATAATTTCTCACAGGGTACTATCCGAGAGGATGGATAGTATGTGGAAAATGGTGCAATGAAGCATATTACAGGGTCACATGAGGTTTTTTAAACTCTATCTGAATGGGACTCGAAGTTGCACATGGTGTTGGGCGATAAGAGTCAGTTGGAAATTTGAGGATCGGGTGTGGTGCCATTCAGGATGGAGACAGGACATATGATGAGGGTTCAGGAAGTAATGTTTGTACCAAGACTTAGATATAGTGTGATTTCCATCTCTATGATGGAGAGGAAGGGGTTTGAGGTCTTGTTCTAGGACGGGAAGGAAAGACTCAGGCCTAGAGGGTATAAGTCCAATGGGATTGTGCATGGATTCAGGGAGCATAGTATCTATAGGTTGACAGGCAAGCCTGAGGATCATGGGAAGAAGCAAGGGTAGGTGCAGGCTCCAGAGAAGAAGGAGTAGGTGCAGGTACATGTGCAGGCTTTAGAGGAGAAGGTACAAGTTTCAGAGAAGAAGGTACAATTTTCATAGAAATTCCAGGTTCTAGAGGCTCAAAGGGAGTCGAGCTATAGAGGGAGATTGTAGATTCAGAGGGAGACTATGCAGCCCAAGAAGAGCGCATGGTCAGTAGGGAGAAAGAGTGATTCCACATCTGGAAATAAGGAGTCATGGTGAGATTGGAAAGCGATATAGTAGAAGAAAAATAAGTAGGAGGCTTCCAATGACAATGCCACTTATGAGCAAGGCGTAGTTCACTGTATAAGGATTGCTTCAATTGTGAGCGCCAGGAGTTGGGTAAGTGTTGCGAGTAGTGATGATGATGACAAAGTACTTCCTAGTCATGGAGGTGCCTCCCTCACTAAGAGGGAGTGTTGATTTGTGTAGCTTGGGAGGTACTTCAAGCCCCAAGGTTCAGGGTTTGGAGGGAAAATAACCACAAGAGTATCTTGTGTGCTTGGAACCCAAGTATGGGGTTTTGCACCCAAACGTGTTTGGAGAAATTCTGGAAGCACATTTCTACATGTGATGGACTGAGACAATAGAGGGTGGAAAGGATAATCCAATGCTTTGAGAATAACTGAATTCCAATTTGTAGAAGTGGAGATATGGTTTTTTGAAGATTAATGATAGGTTTGCAAGTGAGCATGTAGGTCGGCCTAAAGTTGTTTTAGGCTCATGCCAGTTGGAAGCCCTCATTATGAAGTTTTTAGGAAGCCTCTTTGTTTGTGTATAAATAAAGGGTGATTTGGAGAGAATTAGAGCAACAAAGAGATAAACACATCCTCTAAGTAAACTAGGTGGAGAGAGGAGTATTAGCCACAACAGAGGAGCCAAAAAGGGACAACGTGGAGGAGCCAAGGACATCGTAAGAGTTTTAGATTGTTGTAGGTGAAATCGTGGAGATATAAGGGTTGTCTAGGAGGTAGTTAAGGGTTGTTTCTATTGTGTGTTAAGGGTTGGGTTGGTGCATTTTCAAGGTAGGGAAGCCAAAACAATAAGGAGAGGTTTATGCATGGAAAATTCTGCCCTAAACAACGTGGAGTGGAGCTGTAGGTACAACGTATACTCAAGATTTTTTATGGGATAACAAATCTGTGTAGGGCCGAGTACTGAGAGTGGTTTACTGTAGGAAGGTGCAGACAACTAGGCTGAGGAGGATAGGAGGATAAAATTTCTTGTTGGGTGATGTTTGGGCCTGTTGAGGAGACCAAAAGATACAACAAGTTGCTTAGCTAGGTCGTAGGCCATAGTCAACAACTTAAGGTTGTTCCAAGGAAAACTTGAGTTGGATAAGGTAAAAAAGGGACAATGTGGCACTTGGAGGGTCTTATCTAGGTGGACCACAACACTAGAAGAGTACAATTTGCTAACAATGTGGAGGTTAAGGGCTGCATATTGTGCCCTAGCTAGTATTGTAGGAGAAACAACTTATAGTTAAGGACACCAATGTTTTTGGGAGGAATGTTGGGTCAAGTTGATGACCAGATTGTATCAGATTATTGGAGCAGATTTTTGATGCCAAATATATGACTTTCCATGGTGGTGAAGTGTCATCTTAGGATCTGATTCAATGATGATTGGATTGGGTGCCATAGGTTTGTTGGAGGGAATCGTGTTGGATACCCAAAGTATCCCTAGAAGATCTATCTTTATGGATGAAAAGCAACTAAATGTTGGGTGAAGATAGGTGTTGAAGTGAAACACTTTGATGGAAAAAAGTTGTTTCTAACCTGGCAGATTGGAGCTCGAGTATTGGCCAGCCTAGAGAGAAGATTGGATAAACCCATGTACACTCTACAGATGGATCCGCAGTAGTGTTAGGTGGCAGCCCTCTTGGAGTCTTGATGTGTAGATCCCTTGATGGACTAAGGCAATACTAGTGTGCAGTATGGAAGCGAAGGACCGTGAGGATGAGATATGACATTGTGTTTTCCATTGTATCTTGTATACCATAGAATTATGTATTATTTAGATCTGGTTTAATATAACGAAGATTGGTGATTATATATTATTGTACAATTTTTTTTAAAACTGTGTATATTGTGCATATATGATTTGCTACTTTATATTTTCCACTATGAAAAGTAGTTCATGGTTGAGATTCTTGGTTTGGTAGCGTTATTTATTTAAGACACTAACCTTGACCCAAGGTCACATAAATTCAACATAGAGCTTATTTTTGGCGTTTTCTCACGTTATAATGTAGTGTCCCGACCATATTTTTCATTTTTTGATATTATTTTCTTTTGTATGTGGCCAAGATATGCTTTTATCTTTTTTTTTAGCCACATCAACCTTCAGGGAAACGTTTTAGGCCCAACCCAAACATGTGGACAAGGGGAGGGGGAGTACCATAGTCTTATGGACCTAGTGGTCAGATGGACCTAGAGAGGGAAGATGATGAAATAGGGCATGTAATGTGCAGAGGGGAGTGAAAAATATGAAATAGGAAAACGAGGCCGTGCTACCAAAATCGAGGTTTCCTAAGTAGTTCCCTTCCTGAAGCTATAAGTCAACAGGGAACACAAATACAACCAAAACCCTTCATCCTTCCAATCCATGCAATAATACATACCAAGTGTGCCCATGGGAAAACAAGCACAAGCACTTGATTGCACAATGAAAAATATACCTTTAGGATTGGATGGCCCACCTTCAAACATATGCTCTTGAAAGATGGGTGAGGGGACATAGGACTGGCTTAGGGAGCGGAGATCAACACGCATAATATTGGCTACACTAGTGGCTATTGGGATTGTTTGCTATCGAGTGAAGAAAAATCTAGGAGAACAAATATCCTATGTGGTCACCCACTAATGGTGGGTAACAAGAGGCTAGAATGGATTAGATCGACTTTGTAGGAAGAAGCAGGACATGCAACACCACATGGATCCTTCAAGGAAAGCAAGAGACAAAATAGGTATTCTAGTTATATAATATTGATGACTAATCTCATTGATTTTGAACGTTCCAATTTTTAAGGAGAAACTATCCAATAAGTTTGGAAGGATGAAATGTTGGAATAATACCAATCAATTATGAAGAATGATGTATAGGAGATTGTGTCTATACCTAAAGGGAAATCTATGGTGACCTGTTAATGGGTATATAAGATCAAGCATGCAATGAATGGAAATATTGACAAGTACAAGGCAATATTTGTGGCTAGAGGATTCTCCCAGAAAGAGGGAGAATACTACAATGAGACTTTTGCTTTGATTTCTAGGTACACTACCATTATATCTATTATTTTTATTGCTTCTTCTATGGGTTGGATTTTAAATAAGATGGATATAATGAATACTTTTCTTAATGGTGTAATTGAGGAAGAAATGTACATAAGACAACCTCAAGGTTTTGAGGTTCATGAAATAGAGTCTCACATCTGTAGATTGAAAAAATCCTTGTATGGACTTATGTAACCACTGAGATCATGGTATTCGTGAATTGACAATTATCTGACAAGACTTGGTTTCTCCAAAGTGATGCCGATATAAACCTATATTTCAAGGTCGAGAAAAATGTGTCATAAGCCTATAGATTAATTAAAATATCTAATAATATAAATCCTAGATTGAATACAAGAATAAGATATAAAAATTATTCTTTATTAATATCAAACCATTGAGGTAGGGTAACACCATACAATCACTCCTTAAGGAAGGAGAATACTCCACTAGCCATATGCTTCTCAATACAAAAAAATTCTCATCATATTCCAATGGAGAGTCTCTAGCCTCTATATAGGCTTTATACATACATTACCATGGGTAATACCATGAGCCCTCAATATCATACATCCAATACCATGGGCTTATTTAATTTACATCACATTATTTCCTAACTAATTGTGGTCCCTTCCATAATGCAAGTTAACCACTTTAATTATTAGCTGTGGCCCGTTTATTCATTATTCTTAACTAAACTAACTAATTGTTGTCCCTTTATAATGAGGGTCAACCACTTACAATCATCATTAATGTGGGTAACCACTTACGAGATTTATTTACTAACTAACTAATTTTGGTCCCCTTTTTTACTTCACATTATGCCCTTCGGTACCCCCTTATGTACACCATATTATCCTCCCACAGGTATACTATAACATGAACTTGTGATTCTATTATTTTTTGTTGATGAATTATTTTTGATAGGTGTGGAGCCTCTCATTATTCAAATTAAGAGGGAGTTGGCCATTGAATTTGATATGAAGGATCTTGGGTTGTATTGAGGCCCTGAAAATCAGTGCAACAACATCGGGGAAAACCACCCGGTCGGGGACTTAAAAACCGTCTCTTTTCCGTTTGGTATGGTGGCTCCGACTGGATTTATGGGACCAGTTTCCCAGTGAAATATAATTGGATGAATAGATGTGAATAGATGGGATTATAACTGTCTGTAATTTGGTAGATGGAAGTAATAGAAATCTTAAAGTAAATAATATATCTATCTGTATGTATCCTGGGATGAAATATATTCTCTGTGAGATTTATAAAGATGATATTTTAGCGTATGCAAATAAAGATTATACAAACACTTAGAGATATGAAAACGATTTGAAATAATTGATTTAATTAAATAGTTAATTAAATCAATTGGATAAGTCTATATCACAACTGTTTACTGCTTGTATTGAATATGTATCAAAATATAACAATCTAACATGTTCAAAAGTGAGTTAATGCCTGAATCTTTTCAAATCGATACATGAAACAAAACATCATAAGAAAATTTAACCATTTCTCATTTAAAACAAAAATATAACATATAGGATAAAATTAGCATGTATACACTAACTATGCTCATTTGAGAAACATTATTTGGTCCAACTCTTTCTATTAAGAAAACTTCAATAGTACAAAAGTGTGACTTCTGTAAAATATTCCTTTCAAAATTTTAGGACCACTTCTTAAAAGACATGAAGGTGTTTATATAATAAAATAAAAAGTATTAAAAATAATAATTACAATAAAATTTGAGGAGGTTTAAACCACTCTCCTTAAACTAAGTGAAAATTAAACAGAAACATAATTTAAAGAAGTGACTTGCTTAATGGTTGTCCTGCTGTCTCATCAGCCATTCGTTCCTTAAGCTGAAGGATGTTAAGCATAGGCTTAACCTCGGGAGGTTGGCCTGGCTTGATGTGTATCTGTCCAATGAAAACCACATCTGAAAGTGGAGGTAACATGTAGGAGGATGTATCTGTAAGACATCACAACATAAGCCAATGACTATGTGGATTTAACAAGTATATCCGATACTTATCCCAATCCATTTTTTCCAACTTTCTGATGTTTTTCTCTTTTAACTTTGAAACTTCTTTCCATTGCCTTATCAAGTATTTCACAATAGGAAGCAAAGCGGGAGGGAATCTATCAATAAGATTTGCAGCGATGAGATTTGACTGATAGTTTCCACAATGTTATTAGCCACATATTTTTCTCCGCAAATGGCTCTTTCAGCATGTTTCAATTGTATGTCCCAGTCAGTAAACAATATTTCCTTTTTTGATTCCTCAATCCTGGGCAGGTTGGCCTTTCGGCCATCAGAAAATTCCTACCAGGTGACATACTATTAAACTTTATCATTAATATCATTGAAATTGATCCTCTAGTCTGATATTTGATTCATCAGTGAATCACTTTTCTCACACAATTCAAGGATATTTGAAAACTTTTGAAAAAAAAATAACTTGCTGCTGTGCCAGTAGGGTATTTAGTTCCAAGGCCCATTTTCAAAATTCATCTATCTTTGGATTATCTTCAATTTCTTTACATAAAATTGCAATTGATGAATTTGAGTGTCCTTTGAACTGATTTCATTTTGGTGCTGAATTTTCAATTGGTCCATGCTCTCTTGGAGCTACATTAACTGTACCTGTAGTTGTTGGTTGACGTTTTGCTTCTCTGCATGTAGCTCATGTTCTAATTGGATGATTCTTTAATCCTTTTCTTTCATCAATTGTTGAACCTCAGAAGCTTTATCTATAGTTGCAGATGCATAAGGTCCTGTGAACTGGGTCAAATGAGTTATATCCTATGAAGGATCTGCTTGTGGATCTTTCTAGACAACTTCCATTGAAACACCTCCTGGGACAAGGAGTTGAGATTTCTTTGTTCTCCTTCTTTTCCTTTGTCTGTTCATAACTGCTTTATTTTTAGGGCTATAGAATATATCCAGAGGAGGGATTTCCTCAATCTTGAGTAAAATTTCTATAGTAGGGAATGCCGGGATGAATTCCACTTGCTCTGTGCTTACTAACTTGTCAGAGGGCCCAACAGTGAACGGGTCCTGACTTTTACTTTGAGGTGTTTGCATAGTCCGTTGATGACTATTAATTATCACTGCTTGGTCTCCTTGGAGTTTTTGGTTAAAATCCTTCCAGACATCATTCAAAATTACTTGGGAAATATACCATGGTTTGAACTTCAACATATTTATCTTGTTCAGTTTTACTAAGGACTTCAATATCCTTAGGTGCTGGTTATTTTTCCTTTTCCTTCTGTGTTAAGGGTTGTGAGACTTCCAACATTTTCAATGAAATTCCTTCTAATCTCTTGTTCCCGTACTATTTAAAATTTTTCAATTGCTGTGGATGGAGGCGTAGGGCTGCTAACTTTTGAAATTCAGAGTAATTATTGACTCAAATAAGTCATCTAACTCATCATCTTCATGTACCAAAAGGTATGATTTTAACTTGGGTGGTAAAATCATTGGAAACTTTATTCGGGTCATATTATCTGTTTGAAATTGTAAACAATTTCAAACATTCAATTTGAATGATCTCTAAAACAACATGCTTGTAGTTTTCCAAGGCGTAAACACCACAATTAATTGGAAAGGAGAGCCATGATGCTTTCTTAGCTTCCTTAAGAAACCTGGTTAATCTATTTCCAATAGTTTTATAAGCTACTTCTCTTGTAAGAAGCTTATCACGAACATATAATGGTAAAACATGTAGCCAAGCCAAGCTCCAAAATACTCTAACATAGGTAAACAGTTCTTATCCAAACCATTTTACAATGGAGGAGAAATTAGCTTGAGCTTCTTTTGACAGCCTGGGGACTTTCTCATTGAACACAACTTCAAACAAAGGGAGAATAACTCCATGGTATATTTTATAAAAATGGTTTTGAAATTTTGACTCCTATAACATGCTATGATAGACATGAATGGGGAGAGGGTCCTGGGTAGTCCATTTCCAACCCATGGCTAGAAAATCTGAAGTAAAAAATACAACGTCCATGATATAAGCACTCATATAAAACATGGGGAAATTTTTTGGAGGAAATAGAATGATTTTTCCTGTATTCCAAAATTTGAGTAGAAATATTGTTGGACAAAATGTTTCCCCAATCCATAATATAAGAGTCTGTGACTACTTCCATTAGGGGAATCCATTCTAATGAGAATTTGGTAGTGTCAGGCTAACCAAAGAACCTAGATATCATTGCAGCAACATAACAATAAGGACTAGCAAGGGAGTCAGTAGAATACATACCCTTGTCATCATTTTGTGTTTATTCGGGTTACTTCTCCATTCCTTGATTGGGTTTGACTTTAGCTCGTTCTCGCTGGCGAATTGCGCCATAAATTCCTTGTCCTAGACCTTTTCTGGGTCTAGGATGTGGTACATCAACTTCAAGTCTTCGACTTTAAATGAACCTATCATCGTTCCTCTGTTAGTTAAGAAAGTCGTGTCCCCAAGGTTGAGGTTATCAATTATCCATCTTACAATATCAGTATATGGTAAGATTTTAGGGCGTACAACAATTCTATGCTGAAAATAATTTTCCACTTCTTTTATAGTAGCTTATGAGGAATCATAAGCATTAGCAGTAAATTTCCTTTGAAACCTATGGGGCTTCTCATCCTCAAACAAATTGTACATGGATTCCCAAGAGGAAGATCCACTTTGCGGTCTGCATGTCGTTTCTGTAAACAGAGGAAGCATCTATGTTCTTTCACTTACAACAAGTGCAGGATTCACAGGGGCCATCGGTTTCTTAGATTTCTTGAGAGATTTCAACATCTCCTAATAATTCTGCTTATTTGGGCTCACCTGTAAACAATGTGAAATGATAAGTAGAAAGAGGCAACCTTGATTTTACAAATGCACAAGTACCGTAATAATGGAAACAATTAAACGAATGAAAATTGGCATGTTGTGAATACATGAATTCAATTCTTCTTGAAGTCAAATCATTTTGGAGACGTGGGCTATAAAACTGTTAAGTTATGGAATTAATGGTCGGTATGGGTTGATGTGCCCATGAAATCATTCCAAAGTTAAAACGAGATCTGTCGAATCGCAGTGTTGCTAGTGTGTGAATATTTTATAAATGTCGATCAACTTGGTTTTGCCGATTGCGATATCTCAATCGAGATATCAGAAAAAATAGATGAAGGGAAATATTGGCCGCATTGCGAAAGTGCGATGTGATCAGTATATCACATCGACGAAATATGGAGGGTGACATTAAGTCTGTCGGGGTAGAACTTGAAAAATGTGATTTGCGATTTGCAATAGCCTACGTGACAGAAGTGGGTCCCGTAAGCTTTTCCTTATAGATTTTGTTAGGAAAAATTCCTTTTCCCTTTAATAGAATTTGATTCCTATTACTATTTAAATGAATCACTTAAGGGTATTATTTGTTTTACTCTAAAAATTTAAAAAGGGTCCCCATTATTTTCTAAGGTAACTAAGCTAAAATAATGGGGGTTGTTGAATAGCACAACAATTGGTGATTCACTGGAAGAACCAGTTATCTTTGAAAAATAATTTCTTAGTATCTTTAAATACGTAAAAATAATTTAAGGAAACAAATTCGAAATGTTTGAATGAATAATTTTACTCTGAATAAAAAGAAACTCATCTTTATTGTTAGTCTTTCAGAAACCTTTCATAAATAAATATCTTCATTCCTCTATATAAATAGTTAAATAGTTTAAAAGTAAGTGTCTCTTTGTAATTTGCCTTTTTATTTACTCCTTTTTCCATAGGTAGAGCCACTGTTTCCATTCATAGCCTCGACAAGGTTACCTTTTAACCATCAATGATTCAATATCCCATCCATTTTTTATTACAATTCTTTGAGATAAATCCTTAATCATATTACTTGTTTTTTCTTGTTCATAAAAAGTCATTGTCCTGGCTTGATGACCAGAAAGTGACAATGCCATTCATTGGTTATAATTGAACTGAACAAGCTGGCTCGTGATGAGACCCCTTGTCTTATGATTATTTAATAATCATGAGCCATTACCCTGGTTTGATATGAAACCATGGTAATGTCAGTTTATTATTTACCTATGATCATGGTAAGTAGGATCGTGATGATACACCTTATCCTTTAATAATTTTTTTATATTTTTTAATTACACTCTAAAAAATATTTTTTAATGGATGGGGAGAATCATTGACTCCTTAAGAGTTTTGGATGACAATTTGGAATTAAATATACTTAGAACAACAAGTCATTACTTTATAAGGATGAACCTTTTATGATTGATAATAAAGTAAAAAGAATTTACAAACTTCATATTTATAAAATTTACAATTTTAATGGAAAAAAATTTAAGAGTTGTATAGCATTCATTCAATTTTTCAAGTTTTGTAGTTATTTCCTCAAAAATTTATATTCTTCAAAAAAAAAAAAAACATGAAATAATTCATAGGTGTTGCGAAAAACCAAAAGTATGTAATCAATCATTATTTTCCTAAAATTTTAAAAGTATAGTATAATACATTTAGAAGAAAATTTTCTTTTAAGAGAAGATTTTTTTCAAAATCGGCCCATTGACAGGAATACAATATTTTCTCCCTTGAAGATCTTGTAACATGAAGGTTGATGGGCCAATTTGTTCTATGATTTGAAATGGTCCAAGCCACATTCTTTGGAATTTGGTATGCTTACCTTTTTCCTCATGTGCCTTGTCCCACTTAAGTACGGGGTCTCCAACTTGGAATGTTTTTGGGGAAACAAAAATTTCATCAAAAGAATTTTTCACTCTCTACTGGTGTCGATTATGAGTTAATTTTTATTTTTCTATTTCCTCTTTCATTTTAAGGAACTGAGACATTCTTAATTGTAAGGAAGAAGAAGGTACTTCGTCAATAAATTGAACTAGGGTTAATGAAGGAAGAGCTAAATTTGATGGAATTATAACTTATTTCCCATACACTATATTGAATTGAAAATTTCCTATAGAGGCCTTCTGAGTAATCCTATTTTCCCACAGTGAAAATGTTAAAGACTTGTGGCAATTTTTCTAGATTTGATCAATAGTTCTTTTTATGATTCTTATGAGATTTTTATTTGTTGATTCTACTAAACCATTTACTTGGGGATAATATCTAGCAAAGTATTTAAGTTTAAAACCTCTTTTAAGAGAAAATTCAGTCATACTATTTCCCGAAAAATAAGATTCATTATCAAACATAAGTGAATTAGGTAAGCCAAAATTGGTAATAATGAATTGATCGATAAATTCCATAATGGTTTCAGAGTTAGCTACCTTTAGTGGAACAACTTCCACCCACTTAGTAAAATAATCTGTTGCAGTGAGAATGTATTTATGCTGTTTGGATTAGTTAGGAACAATATCACCTATGATTTCCAATCCCCATTGCTAAAAAGGTTGTTCAATGTTGACTAGATGTAAGGGTAAGGTTGGTTTTCTTTGTCTTCCAGCAGCAGTTTGGCATGTTTTTCATTTTCTCACATATGCATGAGCGTCTTTAAACAATGTGGGCCGGTAATATCATGCATGAAGGATCTTATGTGCGGTGGGATCTCCTCTGAAATGTCCACCTGCAGGTTCATCATGGAGTTCCTGCAAAACCCTCTGTGCTTCAGATTTCTCAAGGCATATTAGTATTACAGGGTCATATTTATTTCTAAATAAAACATTGTCTATGATCTGATATTGACAAGATTTAAATCTTAAAGCTCTTTTTATTTTGTAGTTGAGTTCTGTAGGAGCATATCCATTTTTTAAATAAAATATAATATCACTATACTGTGATTCAAAGTCGTTCAGGATTACCTTAGCAATGTGTACAATGTTACCAGACTCTCATCATCTGATATGTTGGATTCTCCAAATAGTAAACTGCAGAAACCTTGCCCTCTGATGATTTTGGCTAGTCTTATTTCAATGTCATATTCCTGCAGAGCAGTTACCCAATTTTCTCTCTTTTCTCCTAGTTCCTTTTGAATAAGTAATTTCCTTACTGCTGAAAATGGAACTATTATCTTGGTGTGTGTTCTTAGGAGAAAATGTCTAAAGTGCTTCAAATATTTGTAAACAACAAACACTTGTTTTTCTACTTATGAATAATTTAGTTCAACACTTTGAAGATTTGAACTAAACAAAGAAATGGGTGCTTCAATATTTTGAGCATTGATTTGTGTTAACACAACATCATAATATGTTTCAGATGAAAAATGATATAAAATGGAATGATTAGAAAAATCTGGGGTAGTTAGAGAAGGAACATTGATAATGGCTAGCTTGATTAGATCAAAAGATTCTCTTTCATTGTGTCCCCATTTGAGGAGTGCATTTTTCTTAATCATTACTTGCAATGGAAAAACAATTTGGGAAAAGTTTGGAATAAATATTTTGACCAAATTTATCTGTCCTAAAAAGGACTGCATGGATTTGTTGTTATGGGGATGAGAGAGTTTAGAAATTTCCTTTATCCTCTCTGGATATACGCAAATGCCTTCTTTTGAGACAATAAATCCTAAAAGTTTACCTTCACTTAAAGCAAAATAAGACTTTTTGGAATTTAAAGAAATTCCATATTTCAAACAACGTTCAAGGATTTGCTTAAGATCATGATAATGGTTGCTTATTTTCTTGGAGTAAATGGTTATATCATCTAAATATACAACCACAATTTTATTTATCAGTCCTTTGAAAGCAATGTCCATTTCTCTCTGAAAAGTTTCTCCTGCATTGATTTGACCGAAAGGCATTTTCTCGTAGGAACAAGTGCGCCATTTAGTTCTAAATGTAGTATTTATCCCATCTTAAGGATGAACCAAAACTTGATTATAGCCTGAAAATACATCAAGGAAAGAAATTAATTCAGAACCAACAACTAATTGCAAAATTTGTTCCATCAGTGGTAATGGGAAATTGTCTTTTAAGAAAGCTTTGTTTAAGTTCCTAAAATCTATACAAATACGAATATAACCATTATTTTTCCTAACAGGGACTAAGTTTGATATCCAATTTGAATGCCTAACATGGAAGATAATATTTGCCTTAAGGAGTTTGTTTAGTTCACTTTTGATTTGACTTTCAAGAACAGGGTGAATTTTTCTTATCTTTTTTTGTATAGGCTTTTTCGTGGATGTCATTGGGATAATATGTTAGAAAATTGAGGTATCAGATGTTTTGAGATCTTCATATTTATAGGCAAAGACGTTCTTGTATTTATTCAGTAAGTGAATGAAGGCTAATCTTTCATTAGATGAAAGAAAAATTCCTAAGTTAATGTTATGAGGGTTAAGATCTGTACCAAGGTTTACTAGTTCAAACCTCAAAGTTGAACTTTGCACTTTAGAATTAGTAACCTTTTTGAATCTACCTTTGATATCATAAAGATATTCAAGATTAACCACAAACTTAGGTATGACATTTTCTTTAGGTTTGTGATTAAATTTCATTTCATGTTCATCTTGATCAATTAATTGATCATCATATGACCCTTCTGATGTAAGAAAAGTTATAACATCTTCATCATCATTGAATACTCTCCAATTATTGAAATTATCAAGAATAGATGGGTGAAAAATCAACTCTATAGAAAATATATCTAGATTATAATGTTCTAAAGGAATAAGTCTGGAAGCTACATTAGCTAGAAGGTCTGCACTTTCATTCTGAATTCTTGGGACATACCAGATATTGAATGCTAAAAAATGTGCGGTAAGAGATTATACTAATGACTGGTAATGTTTAAGATGACCAGAAATACAATGTATAGTATTTCTTACCTATTTGACAATTATTTCTAAATCACCATATATCTGGAGATATTTGACACCAAGGTCAATTGCTTTGTATAAGCCTTGGACCAGTGCCTCGTATTCTGTGGTATTATTTGTGCATTCAAATTCAAGCCTGCATGCCAACATTGTCTTTTCACCTTCTAGATTAATTAGTATACAACCAACTCCTGCACCTTCACCAGATTCTGATCCATCAAAGTATAATGTCCAGAACAAAGTATTAATACAAGGTTTATCTATGATATTTATACACTTGGAAGAGTTTGAATGAGAAAAAATTTCGACCTAGGAATTAACTGAGTTGGTGAGAAATGGAGATTTCTCAACATTAAAAGTCCCCAAAAAAGATTCAACAGAATAATTTCCGAGAATGTTATTAGTAAAAGCCATGGGTTCATTCTCATCTTCGAATTCAGTCACTGAGTATTTCATGTGTTTTTCACGGTCTACTTAGATTTGGTTTTTTTTACCATTATAGGGAAGCCACATATGAGACCAATCAGTGGAAAAATAACCATGAAGATATTCTAACCAATCTCTACTTAAGATTAAACCATAAAAGTTAGGGATATCATAAACTAAAATATCAATCACTTGACGAACTTTTGAATTGGATGCTAGTCTGATAAGGATTGAATTCAATTTTTAGGCTTCTGTGGTTATCATTTGTAACAAATATTCTCGGATTATCCACAGTGCAAAAAGAATCATGTTGACGTTTCGAATCCCAACAGGGATCCATGTTTAAGACCAATTGTTGAATGATGAAAGATTGAAAGAAGAATAAGACCAGTAATAAATAGGGAAAATCAAACCGAAAAAAAGAGCCGACCTAATTGATTTAGTTAATTTTATATAATAATTATTGAATTTTAATATATTAATATTCAATAATTATTATATAAAATTAACTAAATCAATTAGGTCAGCTCTTTTTTTTCGGTTCGATTTTCCCTATTTATTACTGGAATTTCTCTTCTTTCAATCTTTCATCATTTAAAAATTGGTCTTGAACATGGATCCCCATTGGGATTCGAAATGTCGACATGATTCTTTTTGCACTGTGGATAATTCAATAATCTCTGTTACAAAGGACTGAATTCATTTCTCCCAATACCTTAACCTTTGTTCTGTCTAATTGCATAATTTTGAGGAGAAATGTTCAAATTCAAACAAAAATAATATGGCATGTTGTTTGAAGAGGCTCCAGAGTCGATTAGACAATTATGCACATTTTTTTTGAATACTTCAAAAGTTAAAAGGAAGGGATGAGTATGCGAATTATATCTGTCTCTAATTAAAATAACATCACTTGCATCAAAATTTTCAAGTGAATCACAAGGAGGTTCACCAACTCCTTTTGAAGATTTGGAAGTAATAGGTGCAGGTAAGGATGAAGTAGGGATTTCATTCAGCTCTTTGGGTAAATTTTTCTGCTGCTGTTTCAATTTTCTCAACTCATGTATGGAGATATTTGCCTTTATCTTCTTCATGTCTTCCACTATATTATATTCGATAGTATCAGAGACAACAAATGTCTTGAATGTAGATGGAAGGGTAGAAGAAGTTGGGTTTGATTGAGGAGAAGGGTCCTTTGGTTAACAACTTTGTCCTTAGCAATAAAGTATGGAGACTTTTGATTTTGAGGAGACTGAGGAAGTTCAGTAGAATTTTTACTTCTAGTGTCTAGTGGAAGTGCCTCATGTTCATCTTGATTGTCAGATGTTGGAAGGATAAAATCCCATAATCCATGAAATTCGACTAATTATTCATCTTTTTATTATTCTATGGATGATATAGTTCCATCTTGATCTTTGTCTTGATCAGATTCAAAATTCGAGATTACATTTGGAGGGTGGGAAGCTTGATTTTTCTTAAAATATTTGAAAGGTTTCTTCAAAGAAGACTCAAATACTTGTTTCTTTATTTCAACCATATCATTCGACATAGTTTTGAGAACCTTTTGTAATCCCTCAAGATCATAAGGATCTTTAGATGTTTTCTTTTTGGGTTCATCCTTATGTGAAACCTTTTTAGTTTTTCTATATTCTTGTGCAGTGTTCTTCTCAAAAGCAAGAATTATTTTTTCAACAGAAAATATTCTTTCATATTTTCTACTAATGTAGCCTTATTCGCTCTATCTACAAAAATAACAATATTAGAAGGAAGAGAGGATATGTACCATTCTATTTGTACATCTACCCCAGGCTTTGGGATTTTATTGAGTAACTTATTAAATCCGGGGTTGAAATATTTGATCTTTTCCCCATATTTCCTTTAATATTGGAAATATCATTAATAAGAGTAGTAGTAGTACGATAATCACCAAATTTAGTAAGGAATTGTTCTTCAAAAATATTCCATCTAGTAATAGTGCCTGATGGTAGGGAGAGATACCATGATCTAGCTGATCCTTGAAAAAAATATGGAAATAATCTGACTACGCAATCTTCTTCAGTGACATCATTAAGATTCATGGAAAGCATAAAATTATGAAGATTTTCTTCCACAGGTATACCATCATCTTGGTATACTTAGGCAACCATCTTTCAGGATGCTTAGGTAAAGGATGAAGAGGGCCTGGTAATTGAACAACTCCAGGATTCTGCCAAGGTCTAGCTACCATTATGTGAAGTGGAGGAATAGTTTGTCCTGAAGAAGGATTTGGAGTGGAAGAAGTAGTTCCAGTAGTGGTTGTTGGTATAGAAGAAACAACTATGGAACTAATACTGCTTGAGGTAGAAATTGTAGATTGGGAAGAAGAAGGAATGTGAATTGATGAAGAAATTGTTTTAGAAGGTGTAAAATAAGGAGGAATAAATGATGGAGTTTGAGGGGTAGAAGAGATTGAATCTCACTAGTATGCTATTGGGTTTCAGATATTGGAGATTTCCTATGGTGAGAATGGAGAAGAAACTCAAAAGGGATTATTTCAAGATTTTCACTCTTAGAATGGGTTAATACACCAGTGCCCTCAAATATTGAAGTAACACTTTCTTCTGAGGTTTCAGAAAGTACATGTTTCTCTACTGAAATATAAATTTCTTCCAATTTATTTATTACATTTTATACTTCGGGTGATTTTGGAGAATAATCTGAGGAGAGTTCTTTATGAATAGAACTAGGAGACTTGGAGGGAGATTGAACAACTTCTGATCTAAGAATAGGAGTTCTTGAACCAAGACTAGAAGTCGTAGGATACTTGGAGGGAGAACGACTCTTTTGATGGTATTTTCTTTTTGGGTTAAGCTTTGGTGCCATTCATAGTCTGATTTCCCTCCTTCTAGCGCCAAAAATATTGAGGCCTAGAAAATCGGTGAAACAACATCGGGGAAAACCACCTGGTCAGGGACTTAAAAACCGTCCCTTTTCCATTTGGTATGGTGGCTTCAACTGGATTTATGGGACCAATTTCCCAGTGAAATATAATTGGATGAATAGATGGGATTATAATTGTCTGTAACTTGGTAGATGGAAGTAATAGCAAACTTGAAGTAAATAATATATCTATCTATATGTATCTCGGGATGAAATATATTCTTTGTGGGATTTATAAATATGATATTTTAGCGTATGCAAATAAATATTATACAAACACTTAGATATATGAAAACGATTTGAAATAATTGATTTAATTAAATCAATTGGATAAGCCTATATTGCAATTGTTTACTACCTGTATTGAATATGTACCAAAATATAACAATCTAACATGTTCAAAAGTGAGTTAATGCCTGACTATTTTCAAATCGATACATGAAACGAAACAACATAATAAAATTTAACCATTTCTCATTTAAAACAAAAATATAACATATAGGATAAAAGTACCATGTATACACTAAATCTACTCATTTGAGAAACAATATTTGGTCTAGCGCTTTCTATTAAGAAAAATTCAAGAGTACAAAAGTGTGACTTCTGTAAAGTCTTCCTTTAAAAATTTCAGGACCCCTTCTTAAAAGACATGAAGGGGTTTATACAATAAAATTAAAAGTCTTAAAAATAGTAATTACAATCAAAGTTGAGGAGGTTTAAAAAACTCTCCTTAAACTAAGTGAAAATTAAACAGAAACAATTTTTTGAGGGGTCACTTGCTTGATAGTTGTCCTGCTGTCTCATCAGCCATTCATTCCTTCATATGAAGGATGTTAAGCATAGGCTTAACCTTGGGAGGTTTTCCTAGCCTGATGCACAACTTTCTAGTGAACATTGCATTTGAAAGTGGAGGTAACATGTAGGAGGATGTATCTATAAGACAACGCAACATGCGCCATTGGCTATCTGGCTTTACCAAGTATCTCCAATACTTATCCCAATCTAATTTTTCCAAATTTCTGATTTTTTCCTCTTTGACCTTTGAAACTTCTTTCCATCACCTTATCAAATCTTTCACAATAGGAAGTGAACCAGGAGGGCATCTATCAATAATATTTGCAGCGATGAGATTTTGACTGACAATTTCCACAATGTTATTAACCACATATTTTTCTTTGCAAATGGCTCTTTCAACATGTTTCAACAATATGTCCTAGTCAGTAAACATATTTCTTTTTTTGAGACCGAAATCCTGGGTAGGTTGGCCTTTCGGCCATCAAAAAAGTCTTTCCAGGTGACATACTGTCAAAATTTATCATCAATCTCATCGAAATTGATCCTCTGGTCTGATATTTGATTCATTAGTGAATCACTTTGCTCACACAATTCAAGGATATTTGATAGCTTTTGACAAAAAATAACTTGCTATTGTTCCAATAGGGTATTTAGTTCCAAGGCCTCTTTTATAAATTCATCTATATTTGGATTATCTTTTAATTGCTCTACATAAAACTACAATTGATGAATTTGAGTGTCCTTTGAACTGATTTCATCTTGGTGCTGAATTTTCAATTGGTCCATGCTCTCTTGGATCTATGTTACCTGTAACTGTAATTGTTGGTTCATGCTTTTCTTCTCTTCCTATAGCTCATGTTCTAATTGGATAATTCTTTCATCCTTTTCTTTCATTAATTGTTGAATCTCAGAAGATTTATCTATAGTGTCAGATGCATAAGCTCTTGTGAACTGGGTCAGACGAGTTAGATCCTGTGAAGGATCTGCTTGTGGATCTTTCCAAACAAATTCCATTGAAACATATCCTGGGCCAAGGAGTTGAGATTGCTTTGTTATCCTTCTTTTCCTTTGTTTGCTCATAATTTATTTATGTTTAGGGCTATATAATATATCCAGAGGAGGGATTTACTCAATCTTGAGTACAATTTCTGTAGTGGGGAAGGTTGGGATGAATTCCAATTTCTTTGTGATTACTAATTTGTCAGAGGGCCCAACAATGAACGGGTCCTGAATTTTACTTTGAGGTGTTTTCACAGCCTGTTGATGACCAGTTAATGATCACTTCTTGGTCTCCTTTGATTTTTTCATTAAAATCCTTCCAGACATCATTAAAATTACTTGGGAAATATAATTCCATGGTTTGAACTTCAACAGATTTATCTTGTTCAGTTTTACTAAGGAATTCAATATCCTTAGGTGCTGATTCTTTTTCCTTTTCCTTCTGTGTTAAAGGTTATGATACTTCCAACATTTTCAAATTCCTTCTAATATCTTGTTCCTGTATTATTTAAACTTTGGAAATTGCTGTGGATGGAGGCGTAGGGCTGCTAACTTTTGAACTGCAAAGTAATTATCGACTGAATCGAATAATTCATTGAACTCATCATCTTCATGTACAAAAGGTCTTATTTTAACTTGGGTGGTAAAATCATTAGCAACTTTATTCGGGTCGTATTTTCTGTTTGAATTGTAAACAATTTCAAACATTCAATTTGACTGATCTCTAAAACTGCATGATTATAATTTTCCAAGGCATGAAAACCACAATTAATTGGAAAGGAGGGCCATGATGCTTTCTTAGCTTCCTTAAGAAACATGTTTAATCCATTGCCATCAGTTTGATAAGATTATTCTCTTGCAAGAAGCTAATCAAGAACACATAACGGTAAAACATGAGGCCAAGCTAGGCTCCCAAATACTCTGACATAGGTAAGCAATTCTTCTCCAAACCATTTTCCAATGGAGGAGAAATCAACTTGGGATTATTTTGACAACCTGTGGCTTTCTCATTGAACACGACTTCAAACAAAGGGAGAATAACTCCATGGCATATTTTATAAAAATGGTTTTCAAATTTTGATTCCCATAACGTGTTATGATAGACATGAATGGGGAGAGGGTCCTAGGTAGTCCATTTCCAACCAATGGCTAGAAAATATGAAGTAAAACACACAAAGTTCATGATATAAGCACTCATATAAAATGGGGGAGATTTTTTGGAGGAAATAGAATTATTTTTCTTGTATTCCAAAATTTGAGTAGCAACATTGTTGGAAAAAATGTTTCCCCAATCCATAATATAAGAGTCTGCGACTGCTTCCATTAGGGGAAACCATTCTACTGAAAATTTGGTAGTGTAAGACTGAACAAAGAGCCTAGACATCATTGCAGTAACATAACAGTAAGGACTAGCAATGGAGTCAGTAGAATACATACCCTTGTTGTATTTTTTGTGTTTATTCGGGTTGCTTCTCCATTGCTTGATTATATTTGACTTTAGCTCGTTCTCGTTGGCGAATTGTGCCAGAAATTCCTTGTCGTAGACCTTTTCTGGGTCCGAGATGTGGTACATTAACTTCAAGTCTTCGGCTTTAAAGGAACCTATCATCGTTCCTCTGCTAGTTAAGAAAGTCCTGTCCCCAATGTTGAGGTTATCAATTATCCATCTTACCATATCAGTATATGGTAAGATTTTAGGGCACACAACAATTCGATGCAGAAAATAATTGTCCACTTCTTCTATAGTAACTTCTGAGGAATCAAAAGCATCAAAAATAACTTTCCTTTTAACCCTATGGGGTTTCTCATCCTCAAACAAATTGTACATGGCTTCCCAAGAGTAAGATCCACTTTGTGGTCTACATGTCTTGTCTGTAAACATAGGAAGCATCTCTGTTCTTTCGCTTATAGAAGGTACATGATTCATAGGGGTCATCGATTTCTTAGTTTTCTTTAGAGCTAATTCTGCGTATTTGGGCTTGCCTGTAAATAATGTGAAATTATAAGTAGAGAGAGGCAACCTTGATTTTACAAATGCACAAGTATCATAATAATGGAAACACTTAAACGAATGAAACTTGGCACACTGTGAATACATGAATTCAATGCTTCTTGCCGTGAAATAATTTTGGAGGCATGGGCTATAAAACTGTTAAGTTATGGAATTAATGGTCGGTATGGGTTGATGTTCCCATGTAATCATTCCAACATTGAAACAAGATATGTCACATCGCAGTGTTGTTCATGTGTGAATATTTTATAAAATTCCGATCGGCTTGTTTTTGTCGATTGCGTTATCGCATTCGTAATATTGTCGAAAATAGATGAAGGGCAAGAGTGGTTGCATTGAAAAAGTGCGATGCGATCATTATATCGCATCGGAGGGTGAAATTAAGACCGTCAGGGTAGAACTTGCGAAATGCGATAGCCTACGTGGCGGAAGTGGGTCTCGTAAGCTTTTCCTTATAGAATTTTTTTGGAAAAATGACTTTTCCCTTTATAAAAGCACTTTGATATATATATATATATATATATATATATATATATATATATATATATATATATATATATATATATATATATATATATCGCATCGCAATATGTGTTGAGTGGCTTTTAGGAGTCATATGTGTTACATTACAATATTGCGATTGCAATCTTTCTTCGCTCTAATTTTTTTAAGGCCAACATTCAAGGTTTTTACCCACTTTTGATTCCCTTTACTATTTAAATAAATCACTTAAGGGTCTTATTTGTTTTACTCTAAAATTTTAAAAAGGGTCCCCATTATTTTCTAAGGTAACTAAGCTAAAATAATGGGGGTTGTTGGATAGCACAAAGGGTTGATGCACTATTATGTGGGACTAGAAGTATGGTAGAATCCTGATGAAATATTTATTGGTCAAGGAAAATATATTATTAAGATCCTGTAGAACTTTGGAATGATGGACTTTAAATCAATGACGACTCCCATGGTGAAAAATATGAGAAAGCTAAGAGCCTTTGAGTCGGATTTAGTAGATCCACCAATGTACCAGAAGATAATTGGCTCATTGATGTATTTGGTTAATACAAGGTTGGAAATTTTCTTTCAAATGAATACTCTAAGCCAGTTCCAAGTGGAACTGACACATGACCATTGGATTACAACAAAGCATGTACTTAGATATTTGCGCGGTACTATTGATTATGGTTTGAGATATGTCTCAAATAATGATATAAATCTTCAAGGTTATACAGAAGCAGATTGGGAAAAGAGTGCTAAATACATAAATAGTACATATAGAGGTTGCTTCAGTTTTAGCTCACTATGATTTTGTGGATGTGCAAGAAGCATACATCTGTTGTACTAAGCATTGTCCAGGTAGAGTATATTGCAACTAGTTTAGCAAGTTGTGCAATAATGTGGCTTCAAAAGTTACTCATGAGACTATTTGATCATGAGCTCAAGCCAATCATGATATACTGTGATAATAAACGTTTTGTGAAGCTAACACAAAATCCAATTTTCCATGACAGGTCATAGAACGTCGATATCAAGTACCACTTCATTCATGACTTGGCAGGAAAAGGGAGTAGTGAAGCTCCAACATGTATCTATTGATGAGCAGGTTGCTGATATTATTACAAAGGATCTGTCCAAAAAAAAGTTTGTATACTTTAGGGACAAGATTGGACTTGTTGAGAATTCCTTTCTCCTTAAGAGGGAGTGCTAATGAGATAGCATAATGGACCAACATTCTCCTTTTGTTAAGCATATTGACCCAAATTAGGTAGAATGGTATGGAATATGATAAATGTTCTTCTTATGTATAGTATGTTGACCCGAATGAGTAAGAATGCTCCTAAATAATCAAGTTCATTTAGAATCGGCCCTTGGATTATGCAGTTAGAGTGTGGAATTTGGAGATTCAACATGTGTCATGGACCCAAATGATGGTGGACCAAGACTATTTTGGATACCATGTGTCAAGTACTGACCCAGATTTTATACAGGAATGCAACAAAATACACATATAACCATAAGCACAGAGATGAAGCGAAAATAATGCTTCATTTTATTAATAAAAGAATGACCGAAATAATCTTACAAACATAATTAAAACAATCTAGGGCATTGGAAGCGTATCTATGAGAAGAGATGTGACGTAAGCAGGGCTCTGAACTGTGTTACATTGAGGCTCAAAGGCCTATTACAGACATAATGAAAATAGATGAGATAGGGTACTGCTAGCGTATCCCTGAGAAGAGATGTGAAAGATACCAGCCACTAAAATGTGTTACAATGAGGCTTGAGGGCCTATTTATTGTTAACAAACAATGTAAAATCTGAAACATCCAAAAACCTAACCCTAGGAGATGAAGCGCCAAAACTGTGGGCCCTGTTTGGGTAAATTGGTGTTTCAACTTCCCGGGGACGTAACTTTGGCATCTGATCTCCCTTTGATGCGCTTAATAGCTTGTTAGAAACATATGTTCAAGGAATACAAATTTTTATGCAAGAAATTGGCTTCGGTCGCTCTCAGTTTTCCTAAAAAATGTCGTTTAGGGCCTCAAAACGGCTCTAGAAGTTCAAGACTTGAAAAATTGCTATAAATAATAAGTTGTGCTGAAACTTACAAACTGAAATAATTGATGGTGGGGGTTCAAATGGACTTGGTGGGTGGCCACAGATATCCACCTGGATTATTGAGTCCCCAAAACGGCTCCGGGAGTGCAGGACTCGAAAACCTGCTAAAAATAGTAAGCTGTGATGAAGCTGAAAATTGATGTTGCGGGTCCAAATGGAATAGGTGGGTGGCCACCAATATCCACCTGGATCAAGTACTGACCTAGATTATGGTGAATAGTTGATACTAAATGATATCCCATGTGTCTGAAGTACTAACGTGAATTATGGTGAGGATATACCATAAGTCTGAATTACTGACCTGAATGATGGTGATTAGTTGATGCAATTTATTTAACATGTGTTTGGAGTACTGACTCAAATTATGGTGAGGATATACCATGGGTCTGAAGTACTGACCCAATCATGGTAATTGGTTGATGCTTTACCATGTGCCACAATTTTGACTTGATTATGGTGATGATTTGTTATAATATTTTCTTAGAGAATTTTTTTCACATAAGAACATTTGTCTAGCCATTATGAATACCTCCCTAGCTAAGAGGGAGTGTTGAATTTTTTGTAGCTATTTTCGGTATTAATAATTTATATATTAGCCCTTGTAATGTATAATTATTTTGTAAGAATTTTTTTTCATTTCCTTTTCATTGTTTATCCCTTGAAATAATTTATATAAGACATGTTCTTCATGTCAAATTTAAAAGAGAATTTTGAAATTTGAAACTTGAATTTTTGGCTCCAGGCTAGTCATGTTGACCCTCCCCCAAGACAAGTCAGCCTAGTGAAGAGACACACCCATGCTGGATAGACATATCACTATATATAGAACATTCAACCTCCTCCACAAGGAAAATTCAATCTCACACAACAAAGACATCTTATGAGCATCCAAGCGAAGGATAAGAAGGACAAGAAGGACAACGATCATCTATCTAACTCACATGTGTGTTTCTGAGTAGGCTGAAATTCTGTGGAGGCCAAGTTTTTAGGCACATTCTAGGAGGCCAAAATTTTGTTTAGGAAGATCAAAGAGAGCATAATTTTGTAGGGCATAATTTAAATTGACATGAATTGACTAGAGGTTTGCGTGACAAGGTTTGACCATAAATTGTTGGTTAGTTTGATCACATAATTGACTAGATGAATTAGATGAATCTCTTGTTGAACTGAATAATTTATCTAAGGAAAATGCTGCTGGGTTTTTCCCCCAAGTTGGTTTTCCTAGGGTAAACATTGTGTTCTATCTGTGCATTGTGATCTCTACTATTGTTATGATTTTATGGGTGAATTTATGAAGTGAAATTAGTTATGATAAACTGGAATCGTTAAAAGATATACATCATTTGAAGTAACTATCGATATTTCGGAAATTTTTTCTTATATCTATTTCACTTAAAAAATCAATAGACAAGTGTTGAATTCTGATTATTTTGGGAAATTTGACCATCCTTGACTTGTTGGAGTTTGATAAGATTTGTCTAGTATTTTGACTTGGGTTTTGCCACAAATTTATAAAAAAATTATTGATTTGTAAACCTTGCCAAATAATAACTTCTCCTAAAGAAAATTTGTTGGGTTTTCTCTCAAGGTTGGGTTTCCCGGTGTAACATTTGTTGTCTCTATTGTGCATGGTTGTATCTTTATGATATTTACTCTTTTCGTTGCATTTATTGTTGAGATTTTTTGTGTATAATTTCTCATTGATATCAATGACATGAGATAAATTGGTCTAAGATCATTAGATATTAATTATCAGATTGGTTTCTACTCTGTGTCTTGTAGAAAATTCAACATGATTTCATATCCTTATTGAAAGAGAAACCATTAAAGTCAACCTAAGAGACAAGTGCTCAATAACTTGAATGGGTTATTAGATCTCTTACCTATTGTGCCAAGTCTTGCAATGGAAGAAAATGTTACAAATGTTCAAAATAAAGCTACTCTAGAGCCATAGGGGGCTAAGTAAAAAGACTTTGTTTCCACTCTTTCAAGCACTATTAACGACAACATTAATGTCTTTTTGGAAGACAATGGTGCTTCTAGGAACATGAATATTTTTTGATATTCTCTCTCAGATTTGACAGAGAGGGATTCAACATGGGAAGTGGAACTTGGAGACAATGTCAAATATGTTGTGAAAGGAGTTGGGACAACTTCAATTCAGTTGGAGTCTGAATATTTTATACATATGAGTGATGTATTATTTATACCAGGTTTGAAGAAGAACCTACTCTCTATTTCAAAGATGGAGAATAAAGGCTACAAAGTTGCATTTGTAGATAGACAAGTTCTTGTTTGGCCTAAAGGATCGATGATAATATCATTAGGAGTGATCTGTGTTTGAGAGGGAGAATTATAATGATTATTAGGACAACCATCCCACACACTAATGCCAAAGGAGAATACAAAGAAGGATATGACAAAAGTCAGGTGCTTCATTTGTCATGATTTTTGACACTATGCCTCCTAGCGTCCTGAAAAGAAAATAAAGAGAAAGCAACATGAATCAACTATAATTGTTGATGATGATGATGAGCATCTACCATGGAAGAAGACAAAGGAATATAAACATGATGAAATTTTCGATGGATTTCAATGATTTCTGTAAGGAGGAAAGGATCACGAGGGGGTTGATAGTTCCCTACAAGCCTACAAATTTTTCTTCCTTGATAAAGAGATAAGTAATTTATATTTTTCTCCCTTGATTATTATTATTATTATTATTTTTATTCTTTAGTCAACCTATTTTCCTTGTATTTGGCATGGCTATGATTTTCCCTTTCATGACCTCCTAAATGGATTTTGTAGAAAGGAAAAATAGATCCATTGTGGAGACTTCTAAGGTGATGATTCACACAACAAATGGCAATATAGAAGAAAGTTTTGAGACAAGAGGATTCTCCCAGAAAGAGGGAGTGGAATACAATAATTTTTTTTCTCCAATTTCCAGATGGTTAGATTCTTGGGCTTGAACAAATTGTAAGGACTATTGAAATTATAGTAAGAAAATGATTCGTTTGACTTTTTACTTAGTCAAATGAAGAAAATAAATTTTCTACATCAACAAGATGACTTGGATTTCAGTTAACTGGAGTGGCATGGTATTTTCTCCTAGTTAAATCAGTAAATTTGAGTTACGAGCTAGAAGTAGAGTGTGCATGGGTTGATTGCTAAAATTTAGCAATCTAATGGATTTATCGTTAGCTAAACTTAGGTAATTGAGGTCTAGTATTTAGTGGAGTCAGTAGGAGTTCAACTGAGTAGTTATAACAATTTTTAACTCATTGATCTCTTAGTTAACTGATAGATTTACTAAAAATATCCCTAGTCATGCATGGAATTCGAATTTCCTAGTTGGAGTGGAGGAAAAGGTACATTGTAATTATCAATTGTATACTATTTGAGTCACATGGAAAAGGCACATTGTAATTATCATCAATGTCAATCCCTTTGGTACTATACCTTCCATCATCTACCTCTAACTTGTATAGATGATGGAAGGTATAGTACCAAAGGGATTGGAATTGTTCACCAAGCCTCTGTCTAGAGAAAAGTATGTATACCTAAGAGACAAGCTTGGTGTGATGAAGAATTTATGCCTTGTAGAGAGTGAGTGTTGATGTCTTTGCGGGATCGAGCATACCATATTGTGAAATACCATAAATACTTGGCCAGGTCATTTGACCAGAGGTGAATGGTCCAGGGCAATTGTAGATTAGACATATCTTCTCCTGAGAAGCCATAAAGGACTTTGGTTGGGTCATGTTGATTTGACCAAAGGATATTGATGTAATTAACTTGAGAATCCATAAAATACTTTGGCTTCGCCTTCCTGATTTGGCCATGGGTGAATGGTCCAAGGGAATATATTCTCCTAAGAAGCCAGAAGGACTTGGATGGGTCATGATGATTTGGCCAGAGGAGATATATGATCTTCTCCAGAGAATCCAGAAGGACTTGGATCGATCATGCTAATTTGACTAGAGGATATAGATGAAATTCACCTGAGAAGACATAAGGACTTGGCTGGGAAACTGGGGGTGAATGGCCCAAGATACTTACATATCCTACTCCAGGATGGAGTAATCTATAGACGTGAATGTGAGGAGTTAAATTTCCTACTCCAGGATGGAGTAATTTATAGATGTGCATGTGAGGAGTTACATTTCCTACTCTAGGATGGAGTTATCTATAGATATTCATCAACATAGCAAGCGCATGAAATTTTCTTGTGTAGGAGAAATTTCAAGTGAGGGGAAATTTTTTGTAGCCAAGGAGAATACATCCCTGGCTAAGAGGGAGTGTTGATATTTTGTGTACCAATCAGAGGTATTCCTGAATGCCAATAAGTCACCCATGTTAGCCTATAATAATTGTGAAATTAAAATAAATATTTCATTTTTTTTGCATCATGCAGGCTCATAAAAGACAAATCGGCCTCACCATGAAAATATGTGTACATTGGTCAAAATTCAACCCATTTGAATTATATATATATACATGATCTGACAATTCATTTTAATCATTCATCATCACATCATATATGTTCTAGAGAAACAACATGTGTGACAAAAGGAGGTCGAATGGACTTGACTTTGACTGAGTTGAAGGAGGGTTGGTTGATCACATTTGACCGAGATGTAGGAGTTGATTTTGACCGCAATTGAATAAATTACAAGAGTTGAGTTTGACCTATTTGATTGATATGTGGGAACCACAATCAACCCTATTCAACCATAGGAGTTGTAAGGATGAATTCGACTGTAGAGATAACTGCAGGTCTGAGTTTGACCAAGCTATTTTGACTGCAGATTTTTGGGCGCTTGACCAACATTAAATTTTGATTATTTTGGGTGGTTTTACAAGCCTTGACTTGTTGGATTTTGACTATATTTTTCTAGTATTTTAACTTGGGTATTGGCATATATTTCTAGACAAATTATTGATTTGTAAACCTTGTTGAAGAATAATTTATCCTAAATAAAAGTTGTTGGGTTTTCTCCTAAGTATGGGTTTCCTATGGTAAAATTTATTGTCTCTATTGTGCATGGATGTCGCTTTATGATATTTAATATTTCTACTGCATTTATTGTTAAGGTGTATACTTTCTCAATGATATCAGTGACATGATATAAATTGGTTGAAGATCATTAGGTAGTAATTATAAGATCAAAATATTAGTTTCTACTATGCACCTTTTAGAAAATTCAACACCATTCACCTTTGAATTTCCCATTAGGATATTGATTGATTGGTTTAGATGAAGAACATTCCCCCTTATACTCTTCATAATTTACTAGGATTAACTAGCAAATAACCAAATATTTGTCTCTTTGAATTTGATGTCTTATGCATAGTTTTTCTTACCCCATATATGCTCAAAATCTCAAACTCTTTCCACCCACCCTAAAAGAAGCTACACACCATTGGTTCATGGGATTTAGGGGGAATTATATTAGAACACAAGAATAATTGAGGAAACATTTCTAGTACACGTATCAAGAATATTGCAAAGTAAAGGACATAAGGGAAGGAATATTTAAAATGACACAACATGATGAGGCGATTTTGGAATATTATATCGAGAAATTTCACTATAAATTGTAAATAAATAAAAAATATACACTAGATATTAAAACCTTGCACATCCTACTCCTATGAAATATTAGGGATGAATATGTAATATTCCTTCTTAGGAATTTCTGCACTATGGAAAGTAAAAACGTTGTTTTCAGAAAATTACGTTACAGAACTGAAAAATAGAACTTGGATCCTTTATATTACACTTAATAACCCTTACATATAGAATGGGAGCAGAAACAAATCATTCTAGCTATGTTAAACAAATCTCCCCATGACAATACACCTTAAAAACACCCAAATCCCATGACTTCACCAAACTGAAATTATGAAGCATGTAACAACGTAATTCTGAGAGGTTTTCTACATAAAAATATGTATCATAACATATTTTGATATTTCATTAATCAAAGAGCCAAGAAAATGGAGATTTTAGCCTCTTTTACAGAAAATAGAGACAACCCAGCAAGGGTTTCATATGAGCACAAGTACAAGATGATATATCTGCATAAAATGACGCATTTCACTGCAAATATGTATATGATATGACTGAATAATACATGAAAGAACATAAAAATGACTGAAGAGCCTCCTTCTCCAAGAAACTAGGTCCAAATCAAGGGATTCAACCCTACCACAGCATCACCTTCAGAAATGACGCAGTTTCTGTAAGAGACTACGCTGTAGCAATTGGTGACTGCTTGACCCCAAGTCAGATAGTAGAAATGTAGCTCAGAATTCTCCTCTTAGATCCCTTCAACAAGCTGAACCAAGAAAGAGAATGGAACTCCCGCCTGAGAATACCTTGCACTAAATAGTGCAACAAACCCTACTAAATAGCTGAAGCATGCAAGAAGTCATAAGAATCAAACATAGACAAGATTTTGAATGCCTCTCATGGCTGCCATCCCTTCCTCTTTATTCTTGGTGAGCCACCTTACCCTGGGCCCCACACATTCATGAGGTTACTTCATTGCAAAGAGTCCTCCCTCAAAACTGCACTGTTCCCACTGGTTTCCCTCCTCATTTAGCAGCGCTATTGACTTGGCCAACAAGGTTCTATTCCTCATGCATTGCCCCCTTTTCACACCAAGGTGGCTTTATTTGGCCTTCTTATTCAAACCCCTTTTCACATAGGGAATGTTTTATTCCTACTAAAGAGATTTAAGGATCTCTCTACCCCATTTATTCTTCTAACCTGCAAAATAGAGCAACATATAATATTCCAACCAATTAGGAATATTACAGAATACATAGATGCCAAAAATCTCATTGTATCCGAAGATATTTATTAGCTAACCTACAATGAAATATGTGAGTTATGTTGACAATACTGACAAAGTATTGCAACATTTGGGAAGGGTTCTATAGACCTAGTCTGAATAGTTTTTAAACTCACAGATGGGGGAGTAATCACTAGAGTTGAGACGGAGAGTTTGTTAGAAAAAAATTAAACTGATATTATATATTCACTTAGTTCTGAGAGTGATACCTTATAATATAACAGGAAGAAGGAGGAAACACATTTATCCTTATCCATATTATTCTCTCATTGTAGGAAGAAACATCCTCTATGAGAATGTATATTGGATAACATAAGAATATGTTTTATTTGTGAAGATAAGCATGTAATCAAAGGGTATCCTTCCTCATCGGGATTAAAGGCACTACATAAAGGGACCACAGAAGAAATTAAACAAATATGTATTGTAACTCAAAATAAACCATGGTCACCCAAACCATCTAGTATGGCATAAGACCAATACTTTATTCCATATCAGTATCCACCATAAAATTTGTATCTTCCTACACCATGGCAATAATGGTCTGGGTACACTCAAAACCAACTCTGGTTGTAGGTCTAGCGAGGGATTGCACCCTTTGGAAGTATTCCTTCTCACAACAAACAATATCCCCCAAACTCGTATGACATGTCAACATCCACCACAAGTGCAACTACCTTCCAATCAACCTCCTTAGAGGCCATCATAATTACCTAACTTACTAATACCCAACCCAAATAAAAATAATTTAGTACAACCCACTTGTAGCATTGAATTGGATTTCTTTTCAACATATGCCATCTCTCCTACATATTGTAAATACATTCACTTATGTTCGAGAAAGGTGCTACATGATCGAACTTTCTCCATTATCTAAGAGCAGGAGGATGAGAAAAATCAAATTGAACTGGATCATTAACTTGCTAGTCCTCCCTTGAAAATCCAGACTCCAATTCTTGAAAAACCACCAATAAAATTTTCAATCTCAAATCCCCCATATCTGGATAGACTATGCATAGAAAAACCCCTTTTAAGACCATATTTTGATTTTTAAGAACTCAATAATGTGTTTATTAATATTATTTTATTCCAAACTATTAAGGATGTCCCCGTTTTTTCTAAAACTATTTGAGAACATTGTCTAAAAAAACTAGGAAGAAAGAAAATGATCCAAACATTGTTCATGTTATGGGGAAATTAGCAGATATAATCTTAGGAAAGGCATTTGTAGCTAAATACATGTATCAATAAATCTTAGTTGTTAGCGTCAAAATCAATAATACTTATATTCCAAACACCCTAATTTATTTAGGGGCATCCATAAATGTTATGACTAAGCAGACAACGGAAAAATTTCAACTATCTAGATTGTGATCAACCCCTAAAATCCTTCAACTAGCAGAAATATCTATACTAAAACATGAGGGTATGATTAAAGACATAGTCATCTACATAGACTAATTTTAATATCGAACCAAATAGACTCTTGGGAATACCTGATTGAATTTATGGTCCTTAATCTAAACGTCAAGCTAGGAGGATATCCATTGATTTTTGGAAGAACCTCGTACGCCACCACTGATGCATATATTAGATGTAGGTTAGAGGACATGATGATACCTCATGGGAACTCTACTAAAAAGCTTAATATTTACCCTCTTTCAAAACCATCGTTTGACTTAGAAGACTCCCCTTGGCTTGAAGATAATGACAAGGAAATCACTTATCCTTTATTGTCTCTTGATCAAGCATCAACATTTAGAGACATGTTCACTAGTATAATTAGCACAATTGGACACCATAACCACCTTGAATGCTACATTATGAAACAAAAGCCTATGAGTTGAGATTTATCTAGGAAAGAACTTAAAAATCAATAATGAGTTGGGACACCCTCATCAAACACAACTTACTGATATGTGGAAAATTCAAAGTGGTGCATTTTCCTAGGAGTGCACCGATATGAAGGGAATTCACCCTATTTCATGTACTAACCATATCTATATGAAGGAATACTCCCAACCTATTCAACATCCCCAACGAAATATAAAACCTTGTATTAATAAACATAGTGAAGGAGGAACTCTAGAGACTCCTTGATGTGAACTACATTTACCCAATCTCTAATAGAAAGTGGGTTTAACCTCTAGTTATTGTGCCTAAAAATAATGCCAAATCATGTATATGTGTGGATTATAGAGAATTTAATAAATCCACCTTGAAATATTACTTTACCATACCATTCACTAACCATGTTTTGGATACCCTAGTAGGAAAAAATATTGTATTTTCTCCAAGGGTTTATTATCTACAATCAAATACAAATTGCATTTGAAGACCAACAGAAAACTATGTTCACCTAATCCTATGGAGCATATGCTTATTAAGTCCTACCTTTTGGATTATGTGATACTATAGATACTTTCCACATGGAAATGATCAAAATAGTTTTTGACCTAACCAATGATTGTGTAGAGTTCTACATGGATAAGAAATAAACCAATGATTGAATAAGACTTAAACAATCTTGAGAAATATTTGATTAGGTGTTAAAGAAATAAACCTTTCTCCTAGCCACGAGAAGTGTCATATGTTACGTGCTAAGGGAATCATGCTAGGACACCATATATCCCTTATTGGCATCTAGGTGGATCTTGCTAAGATAGAGGTCATTCTAAAGTTTCCAGTTCCTACAACCTAGAAGGATGTTTGTAGCGTTCTAGGACATGCAAATTACTATAAAATATTTATAGAAAAAATTACTAGGAAAACATCACCATTATTTCAATTACTTATAGAAGATATTGAATGTTTTAACCCTATACAATAACTACTTGCAAACTAATTCCTCAAACAGAAAAATAAACAATGGTGAGAACATAACATAAATATACACAGAGTTTTTCCATGGATCCCAAAACCAGGACTTCCATATTGTTTTTTCATTATATTATTTTCAATGTTACAATAAATATATATACATGTTGAAGCATTTATAAACCCAAATCCACTAACCCTGGATTAGAACATAACTATAGTTCCCTTGACCGGATCTACAAAATACCATTGGAAAAAAACCATCATGCTCAAAACCATGTGCAAAGCCCATGCAAAAAACCATGGGTAGGTCCTCCCACCATTTTTGGGTCCGACCCCCATCCTTGGGTCCGCCCAACTATTATTGAGCCTTAGACCCCGTGCAGGGGGGGATCTCGCCCCCCTTGTGACCCCCTCGTTGCGCCTGACACAACGTACAATGCACATAACTAGTCGTGGAAAGGATATAACGCACACCAAAAATTTTCTCACTTGTTGTTTCCTTTCCACACATGAGGTCACATGAGAGATTGGTCATTGGTCCAAGCACACAACATCCATTTTTTCTCTACACCATGAAAACTTCTCAGTGCTCACATGCTTCATCAATGCATCTGAAACATTTTTCAAAGTGTCCACCTTTACGAGCAACACCTTTTTGTCCTCAACCATATCCCTCACAAAGTGATATTGAACATCAACGTGCTTTGTATTTGAATGATAAGCAGGGTTTTTTGCCAAGAAAATTTCACTTTGGATATCATAGTGAAACACTCTCATCCCACAACTACCCAAGTAACCAACCAACTGGGGTAAACACATGACAAGAGGATACTATGAGCATATTAGACCTCCTAGATAACCTTAAGGAAGTGGAACTAACAGAAACATATCATACACACCTTCCACATCAAAAATAGAACTCCTAGGGGCTAACCCAACCACCCAGGCCTTTATCCCCTGGGTTCCACTAACATTTTAACCAACTTAAGCTCTGGACACATGCACAATCCTGAATTCCTACATTTGGGAGGCTTTGGACACATGCACAAGCCTGCATTCCTGCATCGAGGCACTAAATTTCACAGACCTGTGCCTGCATCCACGATATTTTTGAGGCACTTTTTCAGGCCCAGAGCCTAGGCCATTGCCCAAAAATCTATGAAAAGTTCAAGAATGAATTAAAACAACGAAACAATGGTGCACAAGAAAACATTCGAACAAGGACGTGACTGGAAGCCTACTAGCCATGATAGACATTTCGTCAAAAATATCACAAATATGTGATCTATAGGTGTAAACAATAGATTTGAACATAGGGGTCTCATACTTATCTAAGAATCAATAAGAAGCATTTTTTCCTAACATCATTAGCTGCAATATCATATATCAGGTCATGGATACATTGTTTATTCATTTACAAATAAAAACATGAGGAGAGCCATACATCATCACTGTCTGAATACATGCTCATAACCAATATAATAAAAATAGAATTATCATGGATACATCAGCCATAGGATCCACATATAAACCAATACACTTACACATCAAATTCCAAGGAAACGAACTTCTCATTACTGGATGTAAAAACCAACTAGATATGGGACTACCATGTTCCACCCGACCATATATTGGATGAACCAAATCTCTCTTCAACCAATCACCCGCATGCCATATTCCAAGCATGAATGTGGGACTCAAACTGAAAGAACCAACCAGGGCATCTTGAGGCTAATTCAACTCACCCTTATCAATAGAAATTAGGCTTTACTGTAATCCACGTCAGATCACTAGGCCAAAATAATAAACTTTTCATAACAGGCTTTACCAAGATCTCCACCTGATCACTAGGCCAAAATAAGCATGGATGCCACCATATTTCTCCACCTACACTGTGAGAAATTTTCTTGTCTCCTAGTCTCTCAAGCTTCACTGCAATCCACAATCTGATCCATGTATTACTAGGACCTAAATCGAGAGATACTCTCCAAGCTTTATCTTATATCCAATCTAGAGATTCCTAGGCTTGATGGGGACCACCCACCGCTCAGGATTTACCACAATTCACACCGGATCACTGGGCCCTAAACCAAGGCAACACACTATCCAAATTTACCGAAACCCACAATATTGTTCAGGGGTTAATAGGCTATGTGTTATATCATTTTAGAGATACACCTCACTCAGGTTTGAATCCATCCGACAATCCAGATCAATGAAAACATGAGAACTCCACCACACCATGGCTATCTGGAAACTGAAAGGCTAGGCTTAAAAAATTATCACACTTGGAAAAACCCATGTGATGATAGAAAAGAACCACATGCAATACCATGCATGCCAAATATAGCAGGGAAATCACACATGAAAATCAATACCTGCAAAGAATCATGTTGTAGCTGCTTGATCTTGTTATTCATTACTTTCTCCTTCCTTCCTCTTACCTTATTTTCCTTTCTTGATCCAATGCCAAAGTGCTCCAATAAAACTCTACGTGTCCAAGAGTGAGAGGGAGAGAGGATAATGAGATAGCTCCAAAACTGAACTGACAAAAGGTACCAACTGATCCTCAGAAGCCTCTTTATTAATGAGGCCTCCATTTTCTTCATTTTCCTCCTCACATGAAACTTGTGACCTTTCACCTCCCTTTTATCCTAATTTCAATTAATTTCATAAATAAATGTGCCAAAAATGTTAATTTCCCTCTCCAAAGCCTTTTCCATTGCCTTTGCCAACTTTCTTAGCCATAATAAACCAGATGAACAACCACTAGGATTTTTTTCACAACATTCAACTTGGAATAAGTGTCCCATCAACCGTGGTTATTATTTTTCCTTTATTAACTTTTATTACATGGAATTTTCACCAGGGTTGTTAAGGAACCCTCCCCCTTGGGGGAACACCTTCCTCAGTGTTCAATGACACCTACAATGAGAAAAACTGCTGAAAACCAAAACATATTTCTCATGGAGATTTATAGCATAGCTCATTGCAATATTTACAATGACCATTGTTGAAACTGTTAGAGTCGGTCTCTTCATCCCTCCGTCAGAGATCAAAATCTCTTTTGTTGCATTTCATTTTAGGTGTCTCATTTAGTTCAGGCATATGCATTCCATTAGGAGCATGCAGCATCTGACGGAAGCGTCTTTTCACTCATGTCCCTCATGTCGTGTACCTACTGGTCCGTGTCTGTTCATCAAAATCAATTTTAAAGTCATTTATAGTCACGTTTGGCCTCCTGTTTGCCAAAGAGTCATTTTAGGGTTTTTAGGTCTCATTAGGTCTAGGGTTTCACAAATTTTGCCTTCAAAATGACTAAGAATGTCAGCAGGCACATGAGGGAGGTGCGAAATAAGTTTTCATTGCAAAAATTTCTTCATCATAATACTTGATCATGACTTTTCTTCAAAACTCTGTTTTGAAGAAAAATCGCCAATTTCATCCTTTGTAATAAATGTAATGTAATTTTTAAAGGTTTTCAGTTATGAAGTTCTTCAGGTGCAGCCCTGGTCGCCTTTGCCGAAATCCCATGCGAGCTATCCCTGCAAAATATAGACAAGATTCATCATCAGTCTAAAAAATCAAAATGGAAGCAAAAACAGAGTTATGTGAAAGTGCCAAAGTCTGCAACATTAGAAAGTGGGTTTGTTAAAAGAAAAATCAAAGTCCTTTGTGTATATAAGATATTTCCACATTCAACAGTCCATTTGCATGCCAAAGACAAGAGTGAAGTCAAGAAAAATCATGGAGGAAGCGAAACAGTGGTTTGAGGACGGACTGTGTGTGAATTTAGTTGCGTGGTGCACTGGGTGAAGGTCGCGGCGCACTTGCTGGTCGTGGCGCATAGGGGTGCTCACCACCGTGCAAATCACAACGAGCGCGGCGCATACACCAGTCGCGGCGCACTGGATTGTGCGCGTGGCGCACAGGGCCGACACCTAAAATTTGGTCATTCCCTCCAACAAATTCCAAATTTCTCGGTGCCATTTGCTCCATGTAAGTTCGACTGATCTTGCAATTGCCATTAAATAATTTTTGGTGTTGTTTGAAGGGAAGAATATAAGAGTTTGAATGCAAAAATTATAAACCCTCTCATTTTGTTAAAAATTTCTCCTTAGGGTTTGAAATTGGTGTTTTAAATTAGTTTTGTGCCACATACTTCATTTCCCATCTTGCTTTCTCCTCCCTTCACTGTCATATTATCATTATAGTCCCTCCCCTATTCCCTTGTATCCCAAGTCATTTCCCATCATTTTCCCCTTCCCATTTCATTTGTAAAAAATTCCCAAAACCCCAAGTTTCCCAAACATTCAGTGGCTGTCCCCTCTCCCAAAGTTTGTCAAATTCTCAAAGGGAAGACTACCACTTGACAAGACTCCATTGTTCCCACTGCCCATATTTCCCATAGTCCCTCTCACACCACCATATATTTGGCACTAAAACAAAAAACAACCAAATTCTCATTCTTCATCTCATTTAAGCCAATATACACCTTGCATTAACCTTGAATACTATGGAGACAGACACTGATACATTCTATGACAGAGATAGTGATTCTACCACTGAGCTACATGCACCAAGAAGGCCTCGTAAAGGTGGAAAACATGTGAGAGAAGAGCCCACCTCATTGACCCAATTGCAGGCTTGCCCACTTGCCATGGCATGTTTTCGAGAGCAGTCATGTTATCAGTATTGTGAGATGATTTCTAAGATTTAGCATCATCAAGAGTTGGCTCGGTTGTTTGTATTACATTTGCGAGATGGTCAGGTAACTCTTGCTGGTGTAAATTTCACCTTGACACCAGAAAACATATCTCAAGAAACTGGAATACCGAATGTGGGTGAACATTGGAACAAAAGACAGCAGGTGGATAGAGTGCATTATGAACCATATATCAGGCCTAGCTATGTGAGACAGCTTAGCAGGGTGTTCCCATTCCAGTTCCTAAAGGAATCCTATACGCCTTTGATTAAACTCATTATCAGATACTTCAGTTGTGAGGGCCGGTTCTCATGCCTCTATGCCTACCACATCAGATTATTGATGCATTTCACTAGAGTGAGGATGATGAACATTCCTTATTTCATGTGTCAGAATATCGAGAGGATGACCATGCTTGTGCAGAAGAAGACTCCCGAGCAACAGTACAACAATATTTATCATTATGCACTCATCAAGATTGTTGTTGTACATCAGCTTGGATTGCAGGGTATTGCGTGGGAGGATTTCATTTCCCATGACTTTTTCACAGCTCCTCAGGTTCCTCCGGAGGTTGTCCATGATGCAGGTGAACCTTCACATCAGCCTGAAGGTCACGAGACAGAGCCTATCAATGTGCCAGTGTTTGTTACTTATCAGAGAGGCACCAGAGTGTTATTTGCAGCAGCCCGACGAGTACTATCTCCACCAGGGGTGTAAGGGGTCTCGTTGCCGTCATCAGCACCACAGGTACAGGTACAGGACAGAGGTAAAAGGCCTATGCAGGATGAGGGCCCTTCAGGAGGCCAGGATACTCATTTCATATTGATTGATGAGGATTTGAGCTATCCAAGCTCAAAGTTGAGAGAGATCATTCAGGAGCAGAAGGTTGAGATCAACACATTGACTGACAAATTGCAAAGAGCTCAATGGATCATAAACTATCTGGAGCAGTGGAAAAAACATTTGGAGGATCAGAAAACAATCATGGAGTTGCAAAACATCCGTGAGAATCGGCAAGCTGCCCGAAGAAGCCCAACCGAGATGACACCCATTGAGCGGGAGATTGAGGCTGATAGAGAGACTTGGCTTGAGAGGGTAAAAATTCATCTTGAGAAGCTGTTGGAGAAGGCAAACAAGGAAAAGAACATGCTCAGGCACATGAAGAACCACTATTGGTCACGACATCATGTTTGCAAAGCGAGGATCAAGATCCTGAAGGCAAGGCTAAAGAGGGCACTAAAGCGTCGCAAAAGGCATGATAGGCTCCAAATTTTGGCTGAAGCTTCTTTGGCCCAGAATAGTGCTTGATGAGGGACCTTCAGCTCAAATTTCAAGAAATTTTGGAAATTTTTTGTCAATTTTGATTTTTTTGGCCTAAAAACAGATTTTCCTGCCCGACGCGTAGCGCCACTTGGCGCGCGCTTATAATTGGCAGCTCTTCTGGAGGAAAACTTCACATTTTTGGATTTTTCATCAAAATTTATGAATTTATATGGATTACCTAAGGATTTCATCAAGTTCTGGGTTGCCTAAAGGGTCAAAAACACCCTAAAAATGGCCTTTCTGCCACTTTTTGCACACACAGGAAGCAGTGTTGGGAGATTGAACTTTTGGAGGGGAAAATGGAAACCAAATCTAGAAATTCCACTTCGGTTGGAAATTAGATAGGTAGGGCTTTCCAAAAAGCTATCCTGAACTCAATTTGGACTTTTGGAATGCCCTCAAAATCAGCCTCAAACTTGTGTTACGCATAGAGATTTCAGGCGTGACGCATAGAGAAATTTGGCCTATTTTTCACTCAGCAGCTCAGAATTTCGCCTAGTTTTGGCCAGTTTGAATTTTGCATGTAAATATTGATGTAACTTGATTTAATTTCATGACCATGATGTAATTTTGGCACATTTTTACTCATTCTAGTAGATTCATTCACCAAAAAGTGAAATGTAAGTGAATGAATCAGTTTCCTATCATATAGAGGCAAGTTGTTTCATTGCCTATTTTTCAGTTCTTAGTTTAGATATGGTTGAAAAAGCTCATAGAATGATGAGCTCGACCCCTAGAGGCATGGGAATGAGTTAGGCTTGTCTATATCATGTAGTTCTTCAGTCATTTTCAGGGTTGGACACTTGGGATTTCTTGGCACTTCATTGTACATTTCATCTCTGCACTTTTGGAAGAGGAATAGACCAGGGTTTGCAGCACTCTTTGGGATCCATGTGGCTCTGTATTTTGGTGGTGTTTTTCTCTATGTAATTTTAATTTCACTGATGTTTATGTGTATCATTTCCCTTCTCTTTTCTTCTTAAATTAAACAAATGAGTGATAAAGGTGGAATTCATTAGCTTGCTTTGCTCTGCCTTCAGTTTTGTTTAATTTTCCATGTTTTCATCTGTTTGAAGAGGATTCTTGAAAGTCGCTTGCCCTCTTTAGCTCCTCACCAGTATAAACCATCCATTCATTCAATCTAAAGCATCAAAGCAATTGCCTTCCTTTCTCTAATCAGAACTCTGCAAAAACTAGGCCTAATCCCCAGATCCAAAACTGCCTTTCCCTTTGTTTCCAACAAAAACCCCCAAAATAAAAATCAAACTCCTTTAATTTTATACCTAGCCTAAAATTAGATTTTGTTTCAAGTCATCTCAAACCCCTTCGATTATTTTTGTTGAGATTGACCCGGAGATAGCCCTCTCCTGTTCTGGTAGGGCTAGCTACCAGACTGAGTGTGGTTTGATGTTACCCTGAACTCTGCCTTCTTTCAGCCTGAGGTAGATTTAGGCAATAACAGAAACATAACAAACATACCATTTACTGGAGCTTTATAACACAACTTATTATGGTATTTACAATAGCAACCACATATATACATACACATTTGCTTCAACCAACAAATAACCATATTGTCTATGGAGCTTTATAATACAAATTGATACAATATTTATAATAATATACACATATGCACATTTTATCAACCAGCAAATAAAAGGATACGATGTCTGCATCCGCAACAAGGGAATCTAGAGGCTCACACCTCCACCCTAAAATTAGTACCATGATTCACTTCCTTCCCAGGAAGTCCAAAATCCAGTGCCAAATTCAACTGCATCCAATGTCCAATGCTAAAATCCTGTGCTACCATACCCTCAGTGAATAGTTACTAGCTCATTTTTCCAGGGTGTAATCCCAATGTGCATCTGATTCCATTTGGCAATGATAATGACAAAAAAAAATCCATTCCTGACCTTCCCTTCTCTTCTACGTATTCCATCGTGTAATCTGGTAACTCCCTTATGTGAAATCACTCACCTTCCAATTTCCCCAACATCCACTATCTCGAGTGATCCATCCCTTGGCAAGGATTCCTTGCATCAGAAGATACAAAAACCAAGGCATATCCATGCCTCAAAACCATCATACTAGTCATATCAAGCTCATGGAAATCAATGGACACTATTGGGTACCAGTGTCCCACAATGGCCCTACTCCTGAAGTGCTCTTTCAACACACTGTTGCATGCTCCAATTCCTCTTGTTGATGTTGCTAGTTCTTGCGATCAGTTTCAACCATCTCAAATTAGGCATTAAACGCTTTCCTATACCAAGCACATAATTTCCATTAGACTCAAAAATAATTGAGATAAACTCAAATCATACCTAATTGGTAACTCACCAACAAGGTACACTTGCAATCATGTTCACTTCCTGTCACAACAAGTCAAACCAATTGTTCGATCAAATCATCATGTATAAACATATCACGCCAGGTTAGCTCAACTCAACCATCATAAATAAACAATGACAAATCACATATATTCATTATAGAATAGAAACATAGATTACATATAATCATCAAGAGTCAGAATCATAGATCACATATAAGCCATAATCATAAATCACATGTAACCATCATAAGTCAGAATCGTAGATCACATGCATAATAGAACTAAATAAAATATTGATACTTATCCTTCATCGGTCCTTACTTCTGCCTTTGTTCTTTTTGTACACACATCAGATTGGTTGTCACACCCAAAAAGCACCCAATGCCTTTCCTTTTCTTAAATTGCGTACACATACACCCAATGTACATCACAACACGTACACCCACATATGACATACAACACCATACAATACACGCACCCACACCGGAATACAACACATACACCTACACCTGGTGTAAAATACAACATAATACATATTCCTACACAACGTACAACACATACACCTACACTTGGTGTACAATACAACACAATACATACACATATATAGAGTACAACACAACGAATACACATGTCACGATACCACAACTACACCATGTACATACATAGTATTGCATGCCTGTAACACAACATGTACGACATGCACACAATACCATATGCACAACATGTACACAATACCACCTATACACAACACTACCTACACAATGTGTGCACAACATCACATGTACATGACTCCTACATGCACAACATATAACCAGTACAAGGAACAGATTGATCAATTTATTCAGTTGTGGACCTTGGTGATCCACAATATTAACACAAACACATGGTTTTGTGATTTCCATCATGAATTTAATGATTAAAAAAAACATATGTGCATGCATTAGATTCATGAACACACAATACATAATTCCAATAATAATCATAATAGTGAGCCTCACATCTCAAACATTCACTTATGTACTACCAGAGTGCATCAACATAACCTTAATGCATAACTATACATTCCTCATTTTCATGACAGTAAACAACATAGTCTAGGCGTCCAACAACCATTAATTCATAAGAGAAAATTCCATCATGGTCATATAAGTGAATTTCTTAGCTCATGTAATCGTTTATATTTATAACACACATAAAGTATTGCACTGTGAGCAACATAACATAATTTATCACAGTCCATGAGACATTCGCATGAGCAGTGTACACTTATTTGTGTGTTTAAATATGTCTCAAACTGAAGGAGGGATTTCAACTCTCCACCCAACCATGGGCCAATCACACTGCAATTCCTTCTTATATTTGACCACCCCCAATCCAGATACAAAGTCTGAGGGGACATGTATCCCACACCATTCACACCAAAGGATTAATCACAAAAATAGGAGAATAAGTTCATTGTCTAATTTGTTTCACAACCCCAAGGAAAGCACCACAATGACTCACTTTCTCTTTGGTTAAAACACAGGGCTTCACCCGATATAGTATGAGTTCTATATCATTTACTAGAGGATGAATCATTTCTTTTGGTGGTTTAGCATCCGCCTCTTATGGAAAGAACCCTAGGGATCCATAGTCCATGGTTTGGGTAGCTAACAACCCCAAAGAAAGCATCAAAGTGACCCAAATTTCCTTGTCCCAGTTTTTTAATATCCAGGTAACCAACACCATGTGGTTTCATAGCCCAAGTCAAGCACCACAATGATCTAGTTCTCCAATAATCTCCTCATTGATCAATAAAACTTAGACACACCATCTATGGCCTCAGCATAGTTGTAGGGAACACATTCCAAATTCATGGAACACTGGTTCAATTCACACTCATCTTCGCTTCTTCTGGCTTCCATGCCAATAGATGTGAGAAAAGTTCCTCTCAATTTTGTTCACTTGGACCTCCCTTTTTCCTTGGATTTTGGCACTCTTTGTGTAGTAACTTCTGCACCAGCCACTGTTCTTTCTCCACAATTTTCAAAATACTAAAGGATGAAATCTAATCCACTTTCGGATCTTACATCACCAACATGGTCTTTTTTATAGCCTATTTCTCTCTCTCCATGTTTCATGAGGAGAGATGAAAATATGACATCATCCTCCACCTAGGTTTCCCATTCCTTGAATTCAATGCTCATTAGTGCAGGCCACTCTGTGGTAAGGTGGGTAGTTATTACAATTATGGGTGGTTGGTATGGCTTATTATCGACACACCATAGGAAAACCAACCGACATGCAATTGGCACACCATAACCCTCCAGGCACACAACAAGTACTCAACAACCCTCCCCTTAGATATTTGGATAAGTATGTCTTTGCAATTAGTCCAACCAATTTAAATTCACATTTAATTTATTTGATGTTTACACATAATTTCTTATCCAACCATGGCCTCCATGTTGGGATTAGACAATCACAATTTTAACATTACAATAATAGGGGTAACATGAGGGATGCTACACAACAAAGCTTGATTATCATCTAGAGAATCGATTACTTTATAGGTTAGAAAATATTTTCATTCCTAAAGGTGAGCAACTACAACTTATTAAAGAGGCTCACACCTCTAAGGATGCATGGAATTTTGATATTGGGAAGACTATATAGTAGATTATAGGATGTATAGTTTTTTGTTCCAAAAATCCCAATAATAGGAAGCAATGTATATAGCATCCCTTATTGGTACCCTGTAGACCTTGGGAAATCATTTTCATGGATTTCATGGAATTTTTATCGACAACAAGGAAGGGATGTGATTACTTGTTTATGTTAGTTGACAAGTTCAGTAACATGTGTGTTCTAAAACCTTTTAAATTAACCACAAAATGATAATAAGCAACAAATTTTTTCTTTGATAAGGTGTACGTGCACTTTAAGATACCAAGGAGCATAATTTTAGGCATGGATACTATATTTCTTAGTGAATTTTGGACTATGTCATGGAGGAAGATGGAACAAATTTAAATAGGTCTACAACATTCCATCCACAAACCTATGGGAAGACAAAAGTAGTTAATAATAATTTGGTGTAATTTTTGATGGGTTGTAGAAGCATTTGAAGGCTTGATATAAAAAATATGAGTTACATGCAACAATCTTATAGCATATCCATCTACATTATACTAGTACGTCACCTTTAGAAACTTGCTTTGCATATTTACCACCTTCACTCTCCAATGTTGTATATGGAAAACAAGGATGATTGAGGGAAGACCTCATGGAAGATGCATTAATATCATAAAATTTTGTTGAGATATTAAGTAGATTCATTTGAAAGTATATGAGATGTTGAAGAAGTCACAAGAAAAATATAAGGCCAGGCATGGTCAATATAGAACAAAGAAATCATTCGAAGTGAGAGACACTGGTACTAAGATGAAGGATCTATGGTATTGTCCTTTAGAGATATTGGAAAAGGTGAGAGATAATTACCACAAACTTAGTCTACCCACATACATGCACATTTACTCAATAGTAAATGTGGATAATATCAAACTCTATGAGCCTCCCATGTTGGATCGAGAAAAGGAGAAGGTCCTACCTTCCACAAAGGAATCAAAACAAAATGCTCATGTAAAGTTAGAATAGGATATGGTTTTGAAAAATAGCTCTAGAACTATAAACCGAGTAACATGACCTTTGGTAGATTAGGTTTAAACGCCAACTTCCAGGAAACGCTAAGTGGTACTCTAGGGAGAAGGTAGAGGAAATTTTTCCTCATCTCATTCAATAAATATTTTGGGGACTAAAATCCTCCTTATATGGGGAGGTATGTTCTTGATTGTATCATTATATTATTTTTCATCCATATTAATGTTTTTAGAGTGGAAAAAAACTAGAGGAATCAACTTGTAGGGTCATTTTAGCAGTTGTCATGGTTTGGAAATTAAAGGTAAACAACCGCCTGAAATCTTATAGAGCCATTTTAGGCCTAAAATGAAATTTTTTTGTGGTCCCAAACTTTGTGTGGAAAATTTGCGATATTATACACCTAGATACCTTTCCAACAATGCAATAATCACATTAATTTGAGTTTGTATGCAAATTTTTTGTGTCTTGGAAATTGACCACCATAGTAAAAGAGGATGCTATATAACCCTATTACTCATAAAAATGAGGATAGCCACAGGTGGACTTTCAGGAAGACTCTATAAGGTCCAAAAATGTAGCTTTTGGTTTAGGGTTGATGGAGTCAAACTTTGCCCCTAGTTGGCTATTTATCAATGTTAAATGTTGGTTTGCTAGGAGGAGTAGGGTTCCATTTTATGTGATTGTATTTTGTTCCATGGTTGAGAAGAGAAACTGAGAGTGGGAAGTTAGAGAGAATAATATATGAGGTTGATGTTTTTTAGAAACCTTACAGGTTACATGCCTCAGATAAATCCATAGAGAATACATCTTCCTTTGTATTTGTATAATTCAATTCCAAAGAAAAGAGAAAACAACATTCTCACCTTGTAGCTAGGTTTTCTCCTATAAATGTTTCACAGGGAAAAAATTGTGTCTATTGCGGATGTGTGTGTATTTTTATTTGTTCTCTATTTATTGATTTTTCAACTATTTCATTAAATTAAGAATAAATCAATTGTTAAATAATTTGAGATCTCAAGGAAAAATTATCTTCATAGTTTAAAGTTTTAGTTATTTTATCAGATATTTTGTGACTAACTACTCCAATGGAATATACATGGTGTTGGCCGGATAAATCGATCTTGCGGACAAGATCGATCTCCCTAGTGTCAGAAGACAATCTAGCAACAAACGAACAACTAAGTTTGTCTTTCTCTAAATAGATTCGTTTTACAAATAAATGCTATGACAAGATCGATCTCCCTAGTGTCAGAAGACAATCTAGCAACAAACGAACAACTAAGTTTGTCTTTCTCTAAATATATTCGTTTTACAAATAAATGCTATGAAGGTGTCGATCCTACCTTAGATCCAAATGCTTATTTGCGGTCGTAGTGCTTCCGTCGCATCAATAATCCTTCCGTCGCAACAAGAGTTCTTTTGTCGCAACAAAGTGTCGTCTTTTGTCGACCTGCAATCACAAACAAGCAAATATTAAATAGCACCTATATAACAAATAATTATAAAACATACCTATCATAGTGATCAAGGAATCTATGAAATAAACGATCAAACGATAGCTTATTGAAATAAACAATCGAACGAAAATTTATTGAGAAAAACAAAACTTGATTGTATTAATCTTAAAATAATAGAATAACCTTACAACCTTCGCCTTGATGTTGACCAGGCCTTCCTGGGGTTCGAAGCAGGAGTCTCCCCTACTTTGGTAAGTCTTGCACTCTTCCTCCAGGAGCACATAGAGGTATGTGATCTTTCCTCTCAAAAGCTCAGCAGAAAGAAGTCTAAATATGAACAACACTTCAACTCAATCACACATAAAGCTTGAACTCCCTTTGAGGATACCCAATGCCTCTTTTTATAGAGCAGATGAGGAGGTTAGGGTTCCACCTTTGTAGGGATAGAATCCTCCTTCAAAGGGATAGGCTCCTCACATCAAGGGATTAGTTCCTTAAGGTGAGGGATGCATGAACCTTACTAAAGCGTACTCATCCCCAAAAAATATCATCTAGAACCTTCTAGAATTGACCAAAATTCAACTTTTTCACTTTAGGTTCTCATTTTTTTGACTTTGGAGGGGGTATGTAGGCATTACAAGGGAAAACTGCGTTCTGGAACGCAGGTAAGTAGTGTATTACCTGCGTACCCAAGCCAGGAATGTAGGCAGGCTTCATGTTACCTGCGTACCCTGAGTTTCCGATATTTTTAGGGTTTTCCCTCTAGTTTTAAGGCAGTTGTAAGACTTGCAGAGGAGGCATGTATGAGTGTTAATGAGCTCATACAGTCAGAAGAATGTCAAGGTGACAGTTTTTAGTGCAAAATATTGCCCCGTAAAGTGCGAAGTCTGGAATAGATGAAGATGAAGTCTGTCATATATGAAGAGTGAAGTATTTTATCATTTCAAGGATCATCCTGTGGACACCTCAGTCGGAACCTGTAAAAACATCAATTCAAAATATATATATGTAATCATATCATCGCCGAGGTAGGAATTCCCATACTCAGATCAAAACTAACTAGAAAAATGATTTAAACAGTTCTGATACAGGAATGATTTTCAATATATCAACTGTATAGACATGTGTAGACACAGTATGGATGCAGCCATTTGTTTATGAATAGTCCATTGTATAAATTAATAACAAAAATTCCTCGCATCCTAGATGGTGGAAACTAGATCCAGGGTCTTGATTTCCGCTTCCCGAACTAGTACGATTCTATCCATGTGAATAAATGTGTCAAAGTCGAACATGGTAGAAACCACTTGATTACCAGTCAATAATGTAAACTGTTAACAAGTGTGAGAGTAACCACCAGTAATTTAAATGGCTCTCAAAGTACTCAGTACAATCCATGAAATGTGAATGAATGAGCTGAAGTTGAACATGTCACGGAAGCATTCGATCGAAGGTCAATGATGGAACCTGTCGTCGAAGGCGAGAAACCTGCCATTGAGGCATGCAGATTTCAAGGTACTGATGATTTCTGGATCAACTTCCTAGATAATGAGCTGTCGTCGATAGAAAGTGATCCATCGCAGGCAAGCCCACAACACGAAATCATAGATCATGTTTTGAAGAAATATATTGGCAAGGACTGACTCAGGGATGGTAAAAAATGGATGACAGATATTTTGCAGATGAATGGTTTGTTTGAAATGTCCTCTTGAACACATAACGACACTGCAGATGGCTTGGTGACAATTGACCCAAAGCTAATACCCAGAAACCAGCTGAAGACTTTCAAAATGGTTTGATTAACTGTTAGGCAAAGGATTTCCCAACCCAGGTGAACAAAAGTGTCGTGTTCAAGAGTGGTTAATGGTTTTCCGAATAATCAAAATGTAATAAACAGGTTCGTTTTTCTCTCTTTTCCCCCACCATTTCTGGCAAGTACCTCTTTATTTTTGACAAGCTTGAGGAGGATAACATTTGCTTGTTTATAAGCTCATCCTTCGGATGAGTCCAACTTAGTTTAAAATTCGAACCCTAAGAAGGAGTGGTTTGTTCCTGTTTAAAATTGAATAGGTCCTTTACTGTTAAGTTTTAACGAGTCCAGTATAGGAGAAACTCAGTGTTTTTTCATTTTTAGGGAGTCAAAAGAAAAAAATTAAGAAGACTCCATGGGGGTAATTTTTTGTAAATTTAGTCTCTCGGGCCCGAAAAAGGATAAAATAATGCGAGAGAGAACTCTATTGACTGTATTTAGTCAACGTATACCTTTTTCGTAAATAGTCCATTTCAGTCCGTAAAAGGGGTAAACTTATACTGAAGGGACGATCATTCATTTATTTTAACGAGTTCGAATAATCAAGTACTTGGCAATCTTTTCAATTTTCGAGAGTCTGAAAGAACTTAAAAGAGGACTCAAAGTTTTCGCTTTTTCATAAATTTTTGAAAGAGTCCGAAAAAGTGATAAAAGTATGCTCTTTGTTGAAAAATGATCAGTTTTACTGAAAAATCCAATATTCTGCACAAAAACTCGAAACAATTACACATACTTGTTTAAGATAAGTAAAAATGTTTTCCAAATTACCTTTTTAAAGTGAAAAATAAACAAATTAAAAATTCATTTATTCAAAAAAACTCATAAAAAGGACTTTTCTAACTTCATTTTTACTATTTGAATTTAGAGTGAAAAAGTAAGAGCTTTTGGATAAGAAAAACTTCCTGTGAAAATTCTGGAAAATCCGTTTGTTGGAATCAGAAACTATCAGCTCCAAGTAATCTGTATAAATTCTGGACCATATGAGGGCCCAAGTTGATTTCCTGATATGGCTAGTGAACAGGTTGGACACACAGGACCAGTGTTTCTAGTTTATCGGCCACCGGCTCGAATTCGAGCTGGAGGATATACATTTTTTGACTGGTTTTTCCAAGAGGGGCGGACACTTATCTCTATCCGGGACTAGACCAGGTGGCCAGTCTGTTGCTAGTCTCAAAGCAGAGTTTTGCTATGGTTGAGTAGACCCCAAGGATAAACGGATAGATATCATCTGTCCTGAGTTCAAAGTTATTGTCTTCACTGTTACTAGACTGTATAGGAGTGCAGCATTACGTGTTGCCAATCTCATGCTGAGGGCATTGAGATTGTTATATTTCTGTCGGCATATTTTCGTTGGTTGGAAAAACCAACTCTTTATTATTAAGGATTTTCCATACGCCGAGATGAACTATCACGGCGACAAAGACATGGCTTTTCCTCCAGGAGAGCAATGGGATGATTCAAGTAAAAATAATTTTCAACACTTTCTAAGTCCTATTTTTTTTGTATTTTAAATTTTAAATCGTTGAACACAAGATGATATATAGTTCGAAACACACTTCTATGCTATGATATATCACTATTACTGGCTATCTGTGTACATTTTATCGGATGTTGCTTAATTTACTGCTTTGTTTACTGCAAATGTCTATTTATCATACTAGAAGCAACTGCATATGCTAATGTATTTAAATGTCTTGGAATATGTTGATATTCAATGTAATCAAATTCACGATCCAAGAGACGAACTCTTAAAAATAACCTTAATAATACTGGATTCCTCATGGCATACACCCTGTTAAGCTATAATACAACAATTTTAGAATACAACCTAACAATCAAACTCTGAATCCCAAACGATATGGATTCAGATAATAACTCAATCACTGCACTATATTATGCAATGTTATTTGTTGTTTGACAGAGGCTTACCCCATGCATGGATATTAACTCGTCAGAGGGTGAATAGATAACCCAAGCTACAGAAGAAATGTTCCGTGTACTACGACAAGCACCATCAGCAAAACCAATGTAGGTTTGAAGAGATGTCGACATCTGCAATATCAAGAGTAGAACTCAGATAAGCAGGAATAGTGAAAAGAGCACACTCTAAACTAGGCACACTTTTCTAATCTAAAACACACCAACAGTAAAGAAACTAATCTAATTAAAAATCTCCACACCAAATTCAAGCATAATATCTCTTCAGATAAAGCCCATTTCTGGGTTTATCTAAAGGGACACCGTCAAAATCTATCAGCTCATAGGCCCCTTTTGCTAGCTTTCGCTTAACAATGAAAGGACCATGCCACATAGGCACGAATTTTCCAGCCCCTAGCTTATCGTTGGCTTGATCATACACTAAAACTAGGTCTCCTTCTAAAAAACTACGAGGGGTAACATTTCTATCATACTAAGATTTTATTCGTTTGACATGAGCCGAGTTTGCTAATGCAGCATTTCTTTGATTCTCATCTAGCTGAGCCAAGTACAAAAAATGCTTCTCCTCTTCAGACATAGCTGGAAGTAATTCTATGGCTAATTTCAAAAACAGAATTTCGCATTCAATAGGCAACACAGCTTTCAAACCGTAAACCAGTTGAAAGGGAGTGAAACCAGTTGATGTTTTTACTAAGGTCCGATATGCCCAAAGTGCTGAAAATAACATGGAATTCCAATTCGACTTATGAATTCCAATAATTCGTCTGATCATAGTGACTAAAACTTTATTGATAGCTTCAACTTGACCATTAGCCTGCGGGTAATAAGGAGTAGAACTATCGTGGCGCAGGACAAGTTGATCTGTCAGTTCAGTCATCATGATATTCCGAAAATGACTTCCATGATCTATAATAATGGCTTGAGGAACACCGAATCTAGCAATTATATGATTAAACACGAAAGTTGCAGTAGTCTTGTCGTTTGCCGAAAATGTAGGCATCGCCTCGGCCCACTTAGTAAAATAATCTACTGCTAGGATAATATATGCATGCCCCCCAGACGAGTGAGGGTTACATGTAATAAAATTGATACCCCACTTTGTGAAAGGATCGACAGCAATTATAGGGTGAAGAGGAGCGGGTGGTGCACGCATTTTACGATCAAAGACTTGACAATTGTGGCATTTCTGGACTACATAGATACAATATTTGAATAACGATGGCCAGAAATAACCAACGCATAATATCTTTTGGGTTATGGCATACCCAGACATATGATCGCCACATGCTCTAGAATGGAAATCATTTAGAACCTTCTCAGCTTCTTCATGAGTAAGACAACGTCGAAAAACAGAGTCTGCTCCACGACGATAGAGTGTATCACCGATAATATTGTATTGTTGGGATTGGAAACATATTTTCCGTCGCTAAGATCGTGAAATTTCAGGCCAAAAATATTGGGTTTGGAGATAAAAAATAATATCCCCATACCATGGATCAAGAGTACTGATAAGAAACAAGGATTCGTCTGCAATGGGCTACTCTGCCACAGTTTCAGTATCAATAGAGGGGAAATCACACATTATTTCTGCAAAAACCAAAGATTTCTTTGCCTTGGATTTTTTAAATTACAAGTCAAATTCCTGCAAGATAACTATCCATTTGGAATACTTGCCCCCTAGCAATTGTTTGGTCAAGATGTACATCATAGGGTTACAGTAAAAAATTACTGTGGTTTTGCGTAATAAGATGTAGTGTCGAAATTGTTGGACATCTTGAACAACTGCCAAGGCCAATTTCTCCACATGCGTGTATTTGATCTTAGTCGGATGCAGATTTAGAATAAGATAGTAAATCACGTGTTCATTTTTGAATTCATCTTCCTGAACTAAAACCATCACAATGGTGGAATGAGAGGCGGCGAGGTACAAAAAATAGTCCCAGTTGTAGTTGGGAGGATGCAATAATGGTGCATGGGTCAACGCGTGTTTGAGTGCATCAAAAGATCGATCAACAATCTCATCCCAAAAGAATGGAATGTTCTGTTTCAACAACCGGGTAAAACCCTTTGTTAGCTCGGCGTAGTTAGGAAAAAATCGATGTAAAAATTTTGCTTTCCCCAGCAAACTTTGGAGTTGGCGCAGAGTTGAAGGAGGAGGCAGATTGACAATAGCTTCGACCTTCGACGGATCAACGTGAATGCCTGCTTTCGAAACAACAAATCCCAGTAAGTGACCCGATTCTACACAGAAAACACATTTGTGTGGATTCAGCCGAATTCGATAATGCCTACATCTCATAAAGATAGCTCGTAAATGAGTGAGATGGTAAGCCCTACGTGATGAATGAGCAGGTAAATCATCGAGATAAGGCTGCACAATGTGCTTAATGTCATGAAATGTGTAAGACATAGCCCTTTGAAAAGTTTCCCCAGTGTTCTTTAATCCAAAAGGTAGTTTGCTATAAGAAAATGTCCCCCAGGGAAAAATGAAAGTTGTTTTTGGCTGATCAGCAGGGAGTATGTTTATTTGATTGTAACCGGAAAAACCATCCATAAAGAAGAAAATTTCACTGCTGACACAATCATCAATTATCTGATCGATATAGGGGGTTGGATAATTTTCACATAGGGGGTTGGATAATTTTCTTTAGGACAAGATCGATTAATATCCCTATAGTCAATACATACTCTTATCGTTCCTTGTTTTTTGTTAACAAGAACAATATCGATACCCAATCCGTTAACGGAATTGGATAAATGAATCCTGCATGAAGTAATTTCTCAACTTCGGCTTTGATAGCAACAAATTTTCTCGGATGTATTTGACGTAAACGTTGACGAACAGGTTTGGCATCCGGGTAAGTCTTGATTTCATATACAACAATTGACGGATCGATTCCTGGCATTTCCTCATATGACTAGGCAAACACGTCACATAATTCTTGAAATAGGGCTTTATAATATTGGAGTTCATCGTCCATACAACAAGCGCCTATATGAATGTTTTCAATTTTTCCTGGCTTAACTGAAATGTCAATTGGAATCGTTCAAGAGATTTTTTCCAAATTTAACTCAGAAGCAGGATTTTGCAATGGATTCTACGGTTCTTTGACATGTTCAGCAGTAAAAATAGAAGTGAAATCATTTTCAAAATGATCCAGCTCAGGTAAAAATGAAGATCGATGATGTAGATATTCCCATGGTAAATCGTCAACAGACAAAAGTTCACGAATCTGCTCATAAGTGTGAACAAGATCGGGAAATGTCGTTGTGGCTGAGCTAGATATTGAAAGTGATTCTTCATGGATCCCATTCATTGGATCAGTTTCAGTTGAAGAAGGATCAGAAAGTGACTGCATAGCCTAATAGGCAATTTCAAAGGGACTCAAAGGCATCGCGGCATCAAATTAATCCAACTCAGAGTCAAAAGGTACGATCCAAGGATCATCAAACGTGATAGTATTCGATGAAATCATATGAATATTTGAAATAGGAGGCGATACGTTAGGAGGAGGAAATGAAAAAGTTCCTAGTAAACCAGAATCTTTAATCAAACCTACCCCAACATCCTTGTAAGGGATAACCATTTTACCGATGTGTTGGATAGTTTCTGTAGAGGCTGGATCGGATGAAAAATAAGTTAACTGGTCTATTGTAACGATCTTTCCTTGATGTGGAAACTTAATAAGCCGAAAGACCAATGAAACAACAACAGTCATAGCATAAGACCAACTATGACCCAGGAGAAGGTTGTAATCTAGAGGGGCGTCAACCACTTCCACATCTATATTTACGGTTTTGCCTTCAACCCCTATAGGTAAATCCTGCAAATTACCAAAAGGATGGAACCCTCGGCCATCAAAAGCCTTTAGAATCGTCGGAGAATGATTGAGTGTAGGAGAACCAAGCGATTTCCAACACTGGATCGACATAATACACGTAGAAGCCCCTTCATCAATCACAGTCCAAAAGATCGGTCTATTTTTGACTAATACTCGAATCTGGAAATCCATTTGATGAGGTAGGTGGGGTGCAATATTCTCTAAATCGAAGATTATAAGGTTCGAATCCTGAATATCGACAGCTCCTATGGCAGACAAAAGTAATTTACGTTGTGCTGGGCACGTTTGCAGCACTTCCAAAGCTGACATTGCTGAAGGGGAAATAGCTAATTTAAGAAGAACACCTTTATCAGGCGGTTTGATTACTAATTCTGGATTGGGTTTCTCGATCTGTAGCATATCAGAAACGGGAGGAGGTGTAGTTGATGTGTTTGAATTATAAGATTCTACTTCTTTACCACTAACAGGATTCTTACTACCATAATCTTGCGATCGTGTCGCAATCCTGACATGGGACATCATCATAATAGGTTCTTCTGAGGTATTCAAGGTAGAACCAATCATCTTACTATCTTGAGTGGGAAAAGGATCCTTCAAGACAGCAGGTTGTTGAGAACCTTTAACGAATTTCACAACCTCCGCTCGATGTGGGCATTCCTTAGTAAAATGATCCTCATCGCAAATGAAACAAGGATAGCGAGGCTTGCGTTTTTCGTCATTAGATTCAGTTTTATCTGTTTTTTCTTTTGAATTATTTTTGTTTTTGTTCTTCCCCTTCTTTTTACAGTCGGATTTAGATTTGGCTGTAGATGTCTCTACGACATGAATGTCGGCAGAAATTTTAGCGAAAGATTCTCCTTTCGGGGAATCAGGTAAAGTGATTATAGGAGAATAATTCTTTGAAGATTTATTCTTTCTTTTAGTATTAATTGTACTAATCATACCGTCAGCAGCATGAGACCCTGAAGGAGCTGCAGTTATTTGACCTTGTTTTGGAAGATCGGGGATTTTTTCATGTAAAGTACCTGACTACGTATAGACGAGGTCAAGGCACTGAGCTTGAGAAATGACATTCTCCTCAATAACAACTCTGGCCTTAGCAAAATCTTCAGTGATTTTGGGTAACAATGATTTAACAAACCATTCCGCCAAAATTTGATCCGGAATGTAAACTTTCGGCAAATGCCTTCTACGTCGCCATTCATGAATATGAGCAGAAATATATGTGGACGTGGATTGCTTTAGTGAAGTCAATAGTTCTGTGCCATTGTCGTATCTGACAGGAAACTGAAAATGAGTCAAGAAGGCAGTTGCTAACTGACTGAAATTATTAAAAGAGCCTCGTGGTAACTCAATGTACCATTTGGCGGCAAGACCACTAAGAGTTCTTTGGAAAAGACGTAAGTGAATTGGATCGTCAATTATTGAATTAGATGCACACCAAAGGTGATAATTCATAACGTGATTTGATGGATCCTCTCCCGAATTACCCTCTAATTTTGGTATATCACTTGGCAACTTATGTGGCATTGGCGGCCAGTACGGATAATAGAAAATTGGATCATTCGTAAGGCGTGTCAAATCATGTAAATCCAAAGTTGCAATAAATGGTAACTGACGGTTAGGGTCGCGAAAACCTTGAGTAGCCAAAGCAGTTCCAGAAGGAGGATACCCAGGATAACTGGGAATCGGATTTTCATTAGGAATTGTGTAACCTCCTGGGAAACCAGGATTAACCAGACCAAACTGGGGTTGTTGAGGCTGTTGATAAGTATAGCCAGGGTACAGTTGATACTGATAAGCTGGGTTTTGTGAAACGAGACCGAATTTAAATTGTCCCTGATACGGTTGATACGTGAATTGTAGTTGACTTGTGACAATCGTACTTGTACCAACTTGTCCTGCAGGTATTTGGACCGAAGTCTGAACTGTAGGTCCTGATTGGGGTACAGAGACTTGAGGGATTTTCATGGATGCAGGGATAGAAGAACTCGGAGCTACAGATACTCCAGAAACAGGCGTTATAGGTTGAACAGACATTGCAGCAGTTGCAGCAGTTTGAGGTGGAGTCTGAGGTGTACTAGGCCTAGACTGCTGAATAGAACCAGGTGCAGGGATTTGAACAGTAGGCTGGACAGGTTGTTGGGTTGGACCAGAAACCAAAGGCTATCCAGGTTGAGAAGACAACTGCACATTAGGTTGCATAGGCTGTTGAATTTGGGACAGATCCCACACCATGTTTATTCCGGGGTATTGTCCCATAGAAGGTTGAATGTAAGGACCATAGCCTGGTTGAACGTAGGGTTGATAAGTAAGAGGTAAATTTCTGGCTCCTTGTACAAATGATTGACTAGAAGGCAGTTGGAAACCTTGAATTGGGAACTGACCTTGAGGTTGATAACCCTGAGGCGCGTACTGAAACTGGGGTTGATAAGGACCTTGAGGAACATATTGAGTTTGGGGTTGACCTTGGGGTATGTATTGTCCTGAAGGTTGATAACCTTGAGGTATGTACTGTCCTTGAGGTTGTTCTCCAAAATAATATTGTCCCACAGTTTGTCCTGGGAAAAAGTTACCTTGAGGTTGCCCCCCAGGTGGTAACTGACTGCCTGAAAGTTTCCCCCTAGGCGGTAATTGACTACCCTGAGGTTGCCCCCCAGGCGTTAACTGACTTCCCTGAAATTGTCCTCCAAGCGGTAACTGACTGCCTTGAGGTTGAGGATTTGGAATATTACTAGACATCATAAAGATTTGCTCTACGTTCGATGTTTTAGTTTTAATTCCATTAAGACCAGGTGATAATACTTTTTCAGTCGGTCGAGGAGCTGCTCCTGAGAAAGTACCAGAGAGAGCCTGATACCTCGAAGGAACAGAAGGACCACCGTGTAAAAATGCTTCCGATGATTGGGAAAACATAAATGACTCTCCTTCCATGATGGATGAAGGATAATAACCTCTGGGCGTAGGATGAAACGGAATTCGAGGTGGAGAAAAATCAAGACCCATATTTTCTAATTTTTTTGTCAAAGATAGATACCAAGCGTCACTCCTAATAGGGCTGTAGAAAATAGATTCACGCTCCCTAAGATTCAAAGACTGAGGGGATTCAAGAAGAGATATCTCTTCGTCTGTACTAGCAAGTTATTCAATGGAAATGAGGCCAGATGGAAGATCTTCAGTAACAATATTTCTTACCGTAGGTGAACCAGGATCGCTAGAAGTTGGAGTATTAAATCCTGAGGATGTTTCCAAAACAGAAGGTTCAGTGTCAGGCTCGGAAATTTTAGGTTCGTTAGCTAGTTCACTAGAAGGAGAAATACTACCAGTAACTTCGGAAACTAAAATCGGTTCTTGAATGTGTTATGTCGTGGGTATTTGATGATTAGGATGAACAACTATATATGAACTTCCAATTTTTTATTATTTAATTCTACTGCTACTAGATGATACTAGAGCACCCAACCCTTCAAGCTGACTTGGTATATATTTAGGGGGCTTCCCCTAAAGTCTCCGGGATTGTCTCGGTAATTCTGCCACGATTAAATATTAATCAATCACACACAAACAAAGAAAATTTCAATGAAAACAACTAAAGTCTCTAAAGAAACAAACAACTGAATCACACGCCTAAAAATCTAAGAGTTCAAACCACACACAGACAGTAACTTCCCGTACTAAAAACACTAGTTGGTGATGAAATCCAACTTAGTAGAAGTTTAAAACAGAAAGGGTGGTTGGAACAGTTACCTCGACAACCTGCTTAATGAAACAGACTGGCACAAGTTTCTTCACAAAACCATCTCGAGTGAAGAGAACCCCACAGAGAGTTCAAGTGAGTCTAGTCGATGTCTGCTCCAGGTACAGTGAGATCTTTCCTTCACCGTCACCTTGGGAAATAATCTTAATCTTATGGACACTAAGGTTACCAAAAGTAACAAATACAACTGGGGGAACAGTCTACGTTCCGATACCACGCGCAAGGGCAGAGTAACAAAGCTCAATCCCCTTGAAGGCTCCTCGACATGGTCAATCTGAGGTTTACCAACAAGTGACCCCAGGCTCCTCAACAATGGTTAATCTGAGGTTTACCGTTTGTAATGCACACAGAATCTTCTGTCTTTCCCAATGAAACAGAATTGATTGTCTCAAAGGTTCGGACATGATCTCTTGATTAACTCCTTTAAGAGAAGCTTCGCAGATTGTACCAATTACAATTGGATTTATTTCCTACCGCAAGATTTATCTACTTGTTTGTTTTTACTATCTTGGAGAGTTAATTACTCCCTACTCCAAGATACTAGCCTAAGCTATATTGGTGATAAGAGCCCTAGAAATAAAAAGATTACTAGTTCAATTTTAATTAAGCGTTGTTTTTATGGGTTTTTCTTTAAGTCAATAGGTATGGAAATGAAACTTTGATGGTGTGAAGACTCGACTTCCAAAAACACTAAAAAATGCACCTAAAAATGATAATCAATTTGTTTTTTCTTTAATGAAATTCTAGTTAAAGAAAGAGTTCGAGAATGCAATTCTTTTAAGAGACAATTCTTTCTCTAAACATGAAGAATAAATGAAAGAAAATATTTTTGTTTTTTCAATAAGAACTCAAAACGAGACAAATAATCAATGCTCACAATAAATCCCTTTTCTCTCAAAACTAGAAACTACAAAAAACAACTTTCCTTCAAAAGAGATCTACAAATTCCAAAAAGCACTCAAAACTATGAAAATTAATTTTGAGATCTACAAACTTTAAAAAATCTAATTGAATAAAAGCTTTAATTTTATTTTTTTTAGAATGTTTTGCTCAGTTGTTCAGTAAAATAAGGATTCATTTGCCCAGAATAACAAATAAATCAAAAAACATCCAGATATGTTTTATAAAAATGAAATTCAGAACTTAAAACAAAGTTTGTTCAAAGATTTGCAAAGAGAAAACTAGATCTATTTCTCAAAAAAGAATGAATTTCACAACCAAGTCAGACTCATCAAAAAGATAAAAGATACCAAAGTGCTCTAATGGTGCTTTTAAGCTTCTAATCTTTGGGTCACTACAAAGACAAAGTGAAAACCACTCTCAAAATGAAAAACTTCTAGAAAATCATTCAAAACAAAAGTGCTATGAGACTCATTCACAAGATATTTTCGACAGAAAAAATAAAAATTTGGGCAGACACTAAGAATACTAAATCAAATCTAAACTAAAACTGAAAAAACAAATCTAATTTTTTTAAGACTTTTAACAGGGTCTGCAACAATGTGCAGTCCCCAGAAAAGTTCAAGAGAAACAAAGAATATTTCAAAGCTTTCCAAATCAAAGTAAATCTATGTTACCCAAGCCCGTACAAATCAATCAAAAATCAGGAAAAAGCATTTTCTCAAATCAAAATAAAGGAAAATCAAAACAAGTTCTTTTCCCAACGGAGTCGCCAATTTTTTGGCTGGATAAATCGATCTTGTGGACAAGATCGATCTCCCTAGTGTCAGAAGACAATCTAGCAACAAATGAACAACTAAGTTTGTCTTTCTCTAAATATATTCATTTTACAAATAAATGCTATGAAGGTGTCGATCCTACCTTAGATCCAAATGCTTATTTTCGGTCGTAGTGCTTCCGTCGAATCAATAATCCTTCCATCGCAACAAGAGTTCTTTTGTCGCAAAAAAGTGTCGTCTTTTGTCGACCTGCAATAAAAAACAAGAAAATATTAAATAGCACATGTATAACAAATAATTATAAAACATACCTATCATAGTGATCAAGGAATCTATGAAATAAACGATCAAACGACAGCTTATTGAAATAAACAATCGAACGACAATTTATTGAGAAAAACAAAACTTGATTGTATTAATCTTAAAATAATAGAAGAACCTTACAACCTTCACCTTGATGTTGAACAGGCCTTCCCGGGGTCCGAAGCAAGAGTCTCCTCTACTTTGATAAGTCTTGCACTCTTCCTCCAGGAGCACATAGAGGTATGTGATCTTTCCTCTCAAAATCTCAGCAGAAAGAAGTCTAAATCTCAACAGCACTTCAACTCAATCACACATAAAGCTTGAACTCCCTTTGAGGCTACCCAATGCCTCTTTTTATAGAGCAGATGAGGAGGTTAGGGTTCCACCTTTGAAGGGATAGAATCCTCCTTCAAAGGGATAGGCTCCTCACATCAAGGGATTAGTTCCTTAAGGTGAGGGATGCATGAACCTTACTAAAGCGTACTCATCCCCAAAGAATCTCATCTAGAACCTTCTAGAATTGACCAAAATTCAACTTTTTCACTTTAGTTTCTCACTTTTTTTACTTTGGAGGGGGTACACGGGAATTACAAGGGAAAACTACGTTCTGGAATGCAGGTAAGCAGTGTATTACCTGCGGACCCAAGCCAGGAACGCAGGCAGGCTTCATGTTACCTGCGTACCCTGAGTTTCAGAGAGTTTTAGGGTTTTTCCTCTAGTTTTAAGGCTTGAAATGACGAAAAAATGTTGTAAGACTTGCAGAGGCGGCATGTATGAGTGTTAATGAGATCATACAGTCAGCAGAATGTCAAGGTGACAGTTTTTAGTGCAACACATGGAAGTTTAAAAATAAATCAAATTACCAATAGGCACATAAGCTGCTTAAATTGAGGTTATGGATCCATTTTTGGGGAAGTAATTCTCTCTTTCAAAGACCCAATCTTGTTCCAAGAGTCGGTTGATAGCCCGAAATGGAAGTATTTTTTCATAATAAGGTCAGTGTCTTTGGTCCCACTTGGACAAAGGGATATATGTTACCAATAATTAATAAGACATGTTGTTCGTTGACATCTTAGAAATATTCAACCATGGTTATATCAGTGAAATCGACTCTCATGTGAGCTCTTAATGGTTCATTCATATAACCATATACCAAAGCCACTTTTAGCAATGACATATTTTATTCATCACTTACTCTTGATTCTTTCATTTCCATATAAATATTATTGGTTTCATGATATGTTCTCCGTCGCCTTAAAATACATATACCCTCCATGAGCCCAAGAAATGTGTTGATCAAATCCATAATGTGTATTGTTTTACACAATTTAGCTTCTCCAAATAAATCAAATTTCCTCCCAGTATGGGAAGGAACCAATGGATCTACTACTTCATGCTTGTTTCAAAGATAGATAATTTTGTATCCAATTTTGTAAACTAGCAAGTAGGTATACGAATAGCATATGTTATGTGAGCATCTATAGTACCTAAATTATCAAAAGGTTCTCCACTAGCATTGCAAATTCATCTGATAGGATCTCCACCAATTTCAACACTTAGAGCAGCTCCCACTTCAATCACTCTCATTATTTTCATCAAAGCATTTGTTGTAGTCATAACTACAATTCTAAGATCATGATTGCTTAATAATATTTGTAACATGAATTTCCAAACCAACTTTAGGTTGACCCTTAATTTTCAATGAACTGTGAATACTAGGTATATTATCTAGAGGAAAAGAGACATCCAAGATTAGGAGAATGATTTGAGCAATATATCCCTCATTTTTTTCACAAGTGTGGAAACCCCAAGAATAAAAAGACTGGTTATCATACAAAAATGGAAATAATTTGCATGAAGAATATATATAAATGTCAATTTTCCAACATCATAAATAACAAAAATGTTATGTACTAGGTTGATAAAATTAGTCAATAATGAATGGGAGTTACCATCGTAGTAATATCCTACTTGATTCTAAAGTAAAATTTGTTCGTATTTGGAATTTGAAGTAGGTATATGGATATGGATAAGAGACATTTTATTTATTTATCTATATCAAGGACCAATTTCTCCATAATTAAAACCAAAATACTTCATCATTATGTCTAAATCATCTGCGGAGTGTGAAACTTAAACATTATTCATGACTTTTCTCTTAGTGATAGTTATCTCTTCTCTTCATACACACACTTGTATGTGTCATATATGTAATTTCATATGGACAATTCACACCATTCTACTTAAAAGTCATTTAGGTTCCTTAAATTCATTTATGAATTAATTTAACAAATAAAGGTGCATTGGACAATCCACAAAGGAAGAACTTAAAGAGAAAATATTGGGTTGTGTTATGCATAAATAGCATTTACAATAAGATAGTGTCTAGAAAATCTTATTGTCCAATAATGGACCACTATTTTTTAGTATATTTCTTTCAAAATCAATTGTTTGTGTTCAATCCATGTCGAACATACCTCATTCTTTCAAGAGATAATTTTAATAAAGAAGGGACCTATGTAACCAAAATATAGACTAAAGCTAGTATTGAAATTCAAAGTTGGTGTCAAAGATTACATATCAACTTATTTTACTTTTGAATATCAAACCCAACCAATATCATTACAACATTTCAACATTCCAAGTAACTCCTAAAGTCGGTGTGACACCTGAGGAAGCAAGAGTAGTAGAACTAGTGAATTTTCCACTAGTACATGAACCATTGTTTGCACAAATGGACTTAGTAGTATTATTATGATAAGGGGAGATGTTATGATATTGAGTACATTCATGGAGAGGAGAATCAACTAATTTAATATCTATATTTTCACTTAAACCTTTTTTAATAAGGTTGTTTTACTAGTTTTTTCACTTACATTATGGAAAATATACTTAGATTCAAAACCCTATGAATTGTACATTTATAAATTTTGTAATTTTCCACTACTTATTCCAAAACTTTTCAAGGTCCACCTCATGGTATAAGTTGAAAGAGATAAAATAAAAATATATGGTCATCCTTTGTTGGTATATATTATCAACCCAAAATAAGGTTTACTGGCCAAGAACTTTATAGAGTAGTTTACAAATGTCTCTATGGTGGACTTGATTTTACCAAGGATGATGATAACATAAATGTCCAAACATTCATACACTAGAGCGATCATTTTGTGGTTTTTGAGGAAGTAATATATAAAGCTTAGGTTGAGACAAGCAAGTATTAATGGACATTACTTAAACACTACTAAAAGTACATGTGAAAAAATTATTAAAAGGGAAAATTTTGCAAGTGAACTACATGTTCCTATCATTATGTAAGACTATATGATGAGAGGTTTTATTGCAAATATTTATTTGCTCATTATTATTGAGACAATCTCTTGTTGCTTCACATTCACCATGCAATGTGTGTAGTTATTAACATATAAATAAATCATGGTATACACTTCCATGTACTAGATAAAGCATTGGACATGTCTAGTGGATATCATATTCACTTCAATACTATATAGGTAAACTTAAAGGGGCAATGAAAGTTGTTTTAGGTTTTATTGATCTAATTTATGATGATTTTATCCAAAAAATACTAAATTAAAGGTATTTACTTTACTCAAGATTGGGTATTTATGTCAGGTGTTTTGTGCATGTCTTTAAGAGGTATACAAGTTTGGCATGTGGCTTATCTGACTAATATCTTTGGGAATACATTCATTTATAATTTTGTGGAGGGAATTGGGGATACCCTTAGGGAAATTGCACATAATAGTGTAGCTATTTGGGATGCTCTAGAAGTTTGTGCACGATCTCATAATGAAGAATGTGATCTTGTTTATTAAGGTAACAAAATGAATTGTGAAGTTAGTAAATGGGGTCCTAAATTAGATATTGTGTGTGAAGTCTGGAAGGAGATCAAACGTGATTTTGTTACAATTAATCACTTGTAATTGACTGAATTTCATTCTACCAATCAAGATAGACCCGATCTCTTACCACTACTGAAAAGATAAAGCCAAATCATTTGAATAGATATTATTTTGTACATGTTGATTTTATTGCATGTTAATTATTTATTGATATCTTGATATTCCATTCTTCTTGTTAGCATCAGGTTTGCACCTTCAATTCCAGGCAGTGTTATGAGTCCATTTTTTGCTAGCTAAGCCTAAGAATATGTTTCATCAAAAAAATTTCTCCTAACACTAAGCTTTGATAAATTTCCTGCGGTGATTTGCCCAATAGTGAAATTCCAACAAGCGATACGAAATATTGTTATAGCGTGATGCTACGAAATATTTAAAACTTGGTTTTTGACCCTCTAATGTAATTATTTTGAGATACCAAGTATTTATTCATAAAATTCAATCCCTCCTTATTCATTATTTGACAATTACCAGCGTTTTCATTCCCAATAGAGTCATTAAAGAAAAACCCTAATCTGCCTTATTTTCCTTAAAACAAAGTTTTCCATTAAACCCAAATTTGTAGTTTTCATGGGCATGAATCTTGTTGAGTGCCTTATAGCCTTTATCTAGAGTGTTTCAAGGTTATTGAAAGTGTTTTCAAGTCCATAATATTTTCAATATGGGTCAGTATGGTCATGTAAAGAGATTTGAGCCCAATGGGATGTATTTTGAAGTGTATCCAGAGATGTTGACTATGTTCAGAAATGTAGGATGGGAACCAGTGTTTAAGTGCTTCAATGGGTAGAAATTGATTTTATTCCACGATTTCATCCACTCCTTTGATGTCAGGACAACATAGGTTAGAAATTTTGAGTTCCCAGTCATTGAAAATGCAATTACAGAAGTAACAGGTTTACCAACACTCTGTTTTTCTTGTTTTAGTCTCCATCTTCAAAAAAATATTCCAAGAAGGTGGTAATGAATTTTCAAAAAATAAGAAGAGGTTTTTTGTTTTTAATAGGATTATTTACAAAAACCTCTTTCATATTTTACCTAGATATCATGATTTAGAAAATACATAGCAATGTTTGAGGCATATTTTTCCATATTTTGTAATCTTGTATTTTCATGTTTTAGTCACTATTTTCAAAAGAAATTTCCAAACACATGGAGATTTCCAAACATATTAACAAAAACCTCCATCGGTTTTCTAACAGGTGTCATGGTTTGGAAGATCCTAATGTATCTTTGGACCCTATTTTTCAGGAACTCCACTGATTTATATTTCTAAAAATAAACTCATAGACAACTATTGATGAGCCACCTCGTCAATTTGACTTTGGGATCAGATATAACCATATCCTTTATTATTTCAAATAGATTACTAAATCTGGGTCAAGATTTTTTTAGAGCCCTTTCTTTTAGATCTTGAGGATTATTGTAATTAATATTTTCCTCAAATTGTGGATTTGAAACCTATTGTATTTTCCCTATATATTACATGAGAAATGAGGACCAAGGGTTGGTTTTTAATGAAAAAATAGTCATTGTATTTGTGTTAAAAACTTTATCAATCTACAATTTTCCAAGATCAATATATTTTGATTGGTGATATAAAGATTCATGTGATGGTATGCCTTAGTTTGTATTCTATGCATGTTTCAATGTTTCCTTCTCTATAATCTCATATGAATATATGTTCTTCTGAGTATTTGAGTAAGAGTAATAAATTAAGGATTCATCCATGGTTTGATGCTCCGATTTTAAGATATTCAAGTATTTCCATCTCTATCCTCTAAATCAACTCTAGAATTCATTTTATATGCCTTACTATAGTGGATTGTTCTCCTATTTTCTCCCTCTAGCTATAACGATGACAAAGGTATAGGATCTGCTATCTACCTTGCCTTTATCAGTCTTGATCATACATCCAACATCTTGGTAAGTTGACATAAACCCTAGCTTCTTAACTCCATTTCCCAATGGACCATCTTCCTTAGGCCCAACCAAACCCTGTATCTACACAACTCAACCGAATATCTAGCCATTGTGTAAAAGTATAGTCAATTACTAAATATAGTGATTAGACTATCAGAGAGATCCCTCTCTGGGTTGAAGGGGCTAGCCTTAAATATGAAATATTTGTTTGAAAATGTTACATTAGGAATTTCTCTGTCATGGCCAAGAGTAAATTTTGAGTGATAACGTCTTGGCGACCATACTGGGGATGAACGACTCATCATCCCTAGAAGAGAGTTAAAAGATCAGATCTAATTCCTGAGAGAAAATAGGAAGTTAGACATATTTTGGTTGTACATTTTCTCTGGAAACTCCATTTTTAAGAATCCAGTGTTTTAAGCTTCTATAGTGACTCCATTATCTGATGTATCCATAGCATAATTTCATATCTCGTTTCTTGATTAATCAAGATGACAAGGTATGCTCTGATGAATTGTGCACATATACCAGGTTTTCCAAAACGTATTCCTCGCATAGGTTGGCATAATTGTCTGCCAAATTTTAAGGATTGGGGAAGGGATTATGTTGGTTTAAATTTGGTCAAATTTCATTTGAATATTCTTAAGTTAGGAGTTTACTTGCCTAAAGACTGCCTCATGAAGATGTTTATGGCTACCTTAGAAGAAGATGTGAGGTCATGGTATGAAAATTTTCCACCTGCTTGTCTATAATCTTTAAAGTAATTTCATACATTATTGTTTTAGAATTATAAAGAATCATATCCTTTGTTTTTGTTGGTCGAAAAATATTGTGAGCATGTTGAAAGTTTCATTCAACACCTTCAAATTTTGTATGGTGACGAGGAGTTAATGGATGAGAAAATTCAACAAACACTTTTTTAATATTCTTCTCAACAAGAAATAGTAGAGAATATTTGTCATGATAATGAATTGTAATTATGATTTTATGTAGTGAAGAAGATAAAGATAATAAATTTTATTTTGTAATGCTTGCCTCATGGGTTCCATGAGCAAGGATTTTTTATTATAGGTCAAATACTTCTTCTTGATGTATTTAGGAGTTTTTCATCCTTTCATAAAATGTATAATTTAGAGTCATGTATATGAAGTGATGTTACACTTGTAAAGACAAATCATTAATGTAATTTGTATGCTCCTGGACCTTGTCAATATTCTCCTTGAAGTCCACTCATATTATGGTTGGAAGATGCTCCTTGACAAGTCGGCCAACTAGCAAGAAGTCTTGTCAGCCTAAAGAATGAAAGATAGACCCTATAAATAGATAGGTCTACGGATTCATTTCATACGCAAGTTTGGATCAAGTTCTGTGATTAAGTACGAGTTAAGGATATCATTTAGTGAAAAGTTTAAAGGTTGGTCTGTGAAGGAAAGGGGAGATTACTTACCTCTGTTCTTGGGTCTCGCATATCTTAGGAGAACCGAAGTCTATATCAGTGTATAATAGTCTGCAATTTGTAAGGAGGTTTGTGGTTTGGTGCGAAGTAGGAAGACAGTTCAGCGAAGGAGTAGATTTCATCTTTTGTCTCTATTTTGGGTAAAACATATGATTGTAATCTAGTGCAAGAAGAGACGGAGATCAATGTGGAGGAGAGGTAGTGCTAGCCTTTGTCATTGAGCTCATAGTCTTGAATAAGCTTATTAATATAGAGTGTAAATAAGGCAACAACAGATCTCAGTCTAGGGCATCAAAGGTACTGGAAGGTAAAGTGTGGAGGCATGTCTAAGTGACTGGAACTAGATCAAGATAAGAAAGAATAGAAAGCTAGGGATCAAGATTTTTTAGGGATGGTGCAAAGCTAAATCCCAAAATACTGGCCATTCTTAAACTCCTCTCCTCTTTATTTTTCAGTTCAAAATGGTAAGCTCCATGCGTGTGATCATAGGACATAACAGAAATGGAGGCCTACAAGACAAATGACGCCATCAGATACAAATCCTTGTGCTTCAAGTTTTTATTGTAGCTTTTTGGAAGGATAAACAACTTTTACTATGAATAGCCATGATACAAATGATTTTGTAATATCCAAAATATCTTTGTTAGATTTGAATAGTAAATCACCATCATTTGGAGCTTGGGAGTCTTCTTAACCATGCACATAAGACCATGAATATATTCTATCGATCGAAAAGCTTCCTGCACATCCTGATTCCATCCAACCATGTCAATGGTCATTAATCTAATAGGTTACAAAGTACAAGATGGCAAACCAAAATGATGTAAAGTTTAAAACTTTTAAATTCGTTCACTAACCTGCTAGAGCTCAAGCTTGGTTGCAACCTTCAGTTTCTCAAACCTTGTATGAAGGTAAAGCTGCAAAGTCTCAGGTATATTGAGATCAGGCATTTCTTTTTGATCCATGTTCCTCCTCTTGCCCCTTCCCATTGTTGTGGTCATACCATTTGCAGACCCTCAGGCAGATTTGGCTCGTGTCCAATCTGGAGCTGATAGGGCTAACATATGCATTGAGTGCATTCAACACATCCGCCAGCAGCTCCATGACATATTGGATAGAGCCAATGCTAAGTACAAGCAACACCATGATCAACATTGGGTGCCACACAAGTTCTAGGTGGGCGACAAAGATTGATTACATTTGCAGAAGGAGCACCACGATAGGCCCCACCGCAAGATTTTCCTACTCAAATATGGGTCATACACCATCACCAAGGTGGTAGGGGACAATTTCTCTGAGCTCAGCATTCCACCATTCCTTGGCTTGCACCTAGTATTCAATGTGGACTAGATGCAACCATACTTTTCCCCATTGTTGGACACATATGACGTTGCTAGGTAGTTGACACCAACAGAGCTCAACCCAAGCTACATCGAACAGGCCACAATTGACAAGATAATGGGCACGCATATCAATAACACTCAACAGTAGAGGATCCATCTATTTCGATCCGTCAAAGCATGTCAACTCCTTCACCAAGGCAAGTGATTCACCAGGGACCAGGTTCAACAGAAATTTCCTCACCTCATGGAGGTTGCACATGCAATGGGGACCATTTCTTCCTAAGGGGGAAGGAATAATATATGTGGATATTGGTGGCCACCCACCTATTCCACCTAGACCTCTAGTCAGTTTCATCAGTTTCCTTAATTATAGATGCATTTACTATTTTTAGCAGTTTTTCTGGTCCTGAACTTCCAGAGCAGTTTTGACCCCCTAAATGAATTTTTTTTGAGGTTCGCGGCGTACTCTGAGAGACCTTTATAATGATGTATCGTACGTGCCAAACATAAATCATATGACCAAGTTACGACCTCGGGAATTTGGTTTCCCAGCTAACCCAATTGGGGCCCACAAACTCTTGCCATTCCATCTCTTGGGGTTAGGGTTTTTGTTGTTTAGGGTTCCCCTTTATTGTTCAATAGTAAATAATCCTTGAGCCTCATTGTAACATAGTTTAAAGGCATGTCACCACCACATCTCTTCTCATATATAAGCTACCATCACCTGAGCTAGTTTATTTGCATTCTCTATGTAATCATATTTCAGTTCTTTGATATTATTGAAATGAATTTTTATTTTTGTTGCATCTATGTATGTGTTCATGTTTATATCTGTATTTTGTTTCATTATCGTATGAGTCTAGATTGTCAAGTATATTTCATATAGATTAGCAAGTTGATATGTTTTTAGATTAGCGATCAAGAGCCTGAATGGAGACCACAACCTTTCCCCCAAATCGTCTTTTCATTGCATCAGTTGGGTGTCCACCATTTAGATGACCTAAAGAATTGGATCCCACATGCTTGATCCTCTCCTTATTTTCCTCATTCTTTGGAATGGGTCTCACTACATGGTTTTAGGTTTAATGGGATGCTTATAGGCACAAACTCATTGAGGCAGGGATCGTATTAACTAATAGGCCTGATTTTATTTCATGGGGAGGTCGAGCTGCAAGTGGAAACATAGTTGTTAGAAATTGTGGAGATGTGGGTATTACTTTAGAGTGTTTCTTGGCTCCCCATAGATTCCATCAGGATTGATAGAGACTCTAATATTGGCATTGGTTGGTTGTAGGGTAAAAACACTCTTGAGGCTCCTTTGCCTCACCTCGGGATGACAAACATTGCTCCCATCTCACCTCGGGATGAAAAACATTGCTCCCATCATTTCCTCCTTTAATGACATTTCTTTCATCCATGTGTTATGATAACAAAAAATGGATGTCAATTCCCCGTCCAAGTGTGGGACCCCTATCTACCTTGGCAAAATGCTTTTTGAATTTTTGATTGATGGTTCTATCTATAATTCGGGCTCTTTTGAACTCTGAAATTTATGTTGGATATTCTCTCGCATGTTTTGTTATCAGGGATCGATATTATATATGAGCCATAGTAAGAGATCGACCTTGCTTCTTTGTCTATATGTGTCTATGTTGCTTTATCTATAGTACTCTATTTATCTGATCTCTCTTAGCTAGACACATTTTTTACTCCCTTTCTCAAGGGAAACAATTGTTTATAATAGAATTATGTACATTCTCATTTACAAATTCATGGTTAAATTACTTGCATTTAATGGTTTGTTTCCTTGTGAAGCATATTACACTATAAGTGCTAGGAAATTAACTTTCAATTATAATGAAAACTACTCCATAATGCAAAAAAATAAAAATTATAAAAATATCTTATTGAACACACATGTTCTTTCGCTAACACTATTAATAATAAAAAATAAATTCAAAGCAAGAATATACTCTAAAAATAAAACAAGAAATTATAATCTAAGGAAATTAGAAGGAAATTCTACTCTATTGAACTTGAAAGCAATCTATTATGTTGAATTTGAAAGCAATCTATTCTATTAGAAATTGAATATTATAGAAAGTAATATATCCTTTTTAAAGCGAGAAACCAAGATTGGAAACCAAAGTGAAGGAAGCCTTTTGATATTACTAATGTGTATATGGAAAACTAGAAAAAATCACGTTTATTCTGAATTTGAAACTTAAGGAATGAAAGAACAAGAAAGTAAATTATGTTTTTAGCTATTTTTGAACTATTTTCACAAGTTATTATCCTATAAGAAAATAAAGTACATGAGCATAGAGAGAAATGAAATCCTAATTAAGGAAAACTGAGTATTGAATTGATTGTAAGAAACAAAAGTAAACATAAATTAAAAGGAAATTATACTACATCTTGCATGACTTCAGGGGGAACCTCCTGTTGAGTACGAGATGCTACAAGCTCAGATCATGAATTTAAAGTAACCAATAATCAGATTCAATTAATCAGGATAGGAACGATATTAACTAAAGTACGCAAAACAGAGTCTTTACAATAAATAGATATGCTGAAAATATATCAAATTTTGAACTGTATTTTTGCTTCCAAATCAATCGTTTATATAAATTCTTCAAATGAAACAACCTAAGGATTCATTACCTAATTTCTAGAATATAAAGTGACATATCCTTGCTAGAAATTTACCAAAGCATAGCTCATTCCAACTTCTTTTTTCTTGACTCGGCATTTGAATGACACATTGAAAAATTGTTTGATCATGCAATCTGCAAAATAGGGGTCGAAAGGACCCAGAAAATATCCCAAATCGTGAAAAATTCGAAGAAATCGCCTGTGTGGAGCCTAATTGGGCTCATTCTAAAGAAAAAAATCATGTTTCTCTTTTCAGAATTTTTTTTCGTTTTCTCATAAAACACACCGGAAGTTGACTGGTCAAAACTATTGTGTATTTCCTTTGATCTCTCGCTGGAGGTTCACGCATGCGAGCTGGGTGAACTTTGACCAACACAAATCCATATTAGAGCTTTTAGAAAACCATTCCATGTTCCATATTTCCTTCAATGATGGTGCTACTACCTTGATCACAGAGATAGCTATAGAGACTAATCTGGCAAAAAATCGTTAGTAAAACCAAACGAAATTCTTCTTAATTCATTAAAAATAAAGAAAATGCATGAGAATTAACTACTTGATGCTTATGAATTATCAAGGCTTATTATGAAGGATTATGGTGAAAATGGAAATAAATGACTAAAAGGATGATCACAAAGGTGATCTTCTCTCTTATTCCAAGCTAGAGAAGCCAAGGTGAAGAGTCCCTTTTCTTGAGCTATGAGGGTATATTTATAACAAATGAGGTGACTATTCACCTCCCCATGTGAATCTTGACCTCCCTCATGACTATAACTTCTATGTGACTTTTGATATTCCATGTGGGACCCTTAGGATTCCACACTTTTTACATTTTTGGAATTGCATAATTACATTCCACAAATAATGTGGTAAAAATACATGCGACCAAACAACACTCATTTTTGACACTTGGAATGGTCATAGTTTGGTGACTATGACAGGAAACTTGATGGAAATGTATATATGCGAGGTTCCTCTCTCCGTTGTTATGTCTTCAACTCTTGATAATTTATCTCGTATGTGCTTCATTTTCACCCTCCAAATGGTTTGTATGAGTGTTGGAACCTTCCAAGTCAACATGAGTTTCCATCTCTTTGACTAGGGCTAATATTCCTTTACTCCTTAATGATATCATATTTTTGTCTTGTCTCGGAAAGTGTTCTCCTTATAACCTCTCCTTTCTAACATTGTTGACATCATCTTGTCATGGTAAAATGATATCACCTGCAAATGAAACTCACCCATATCAAGAAAAATGCATTCCCATAATCACCTATTATCTCTATTTTTTGTCATGTGACATATTGACTATTATGGAATAATGTGCAGGGAGCTTGGGAGAAAGGGTATAAGAATTGCGCAATCAAGCACTACAGGGACCAAGGGATGACCATGTTGTCCATTGGAACTACACAATGTTAAATTAGGGAAGGTTTATCAAAGTCTTGCGTTGTGGCCAAGTCTAGGAGACAAGGGTGGTGAGCTTGCTCACTGAGGATGAGTAATGCATAGTGTTTAAAAAAGAGGATCAAAGATTGTGTAATTGAGCTCTGCAGGGACTGAATAATCAAGGTGGATATTGGTGGCCACCCGCCTATTGAACTTGGACCCCCACCATTGTTTCTTTTAGTTTTTCATTTTCCTTGATTGTAGCACAATTTACTATTTTTGGAAATTTTTCGGTTCCTGAACTTTCAGAGCCATTTTGATGCCCTAAAATAAGTTTTTACGAAAAATTGGGACTAGCATGGGGGTTTTATTCCTAGTATAGATATTTATAATGAGGTATTGTGCTCGTCAAACGAAGATCGTATGCCAAAGTTACGTCCCCTGGAAGTTGATGTACCAATTTACCCAAACAGGGTCCGCAGCCTCTTTCAAGTGGGCTTGGAATTCCAACCACTATGTCCCATTGATGTGGCCATACCATTTGCAACTACTCAGGCAGATTCGGCTCATGTCCAGTCCGAAGCTGACAAGGCGAACAACTTCATTGAGCACATTCATCACATCCTCTAGCAAGTTCACAACATCCTGGAGAAGTTCAATGTCAAGTACAAGCAGTGACATGATCAACATCGGGTGCCACACATGTTTCTGGTGGGCCAAAAATTTTGGTTGCATTTGCAGAAAGAAAGCCTAACCGAAGCTCATCGGAAGCTCAGACCACTCTGATATGGGTCTTACACCATTATCAAGGTTGTAGTAGACAATGCTTTTGAGCTCAAAATTCCCCCATTCCTTGGCCTGCACCCGATGTTCAATGTGGACCACCTTCGGCCATACTTTCCACCATTACTAGACACATCAGACATTGCAGAACAACTCACACCAACAGACCTAAACCCCGACTGCATAGAACAAGCCACAACTTATCGAATCATGGACATGTAGATAAAGAGCACTCGCGAGCAGAATATACATTTGTATTGAGTTGTCAAAGCTAGCCAACTCCTACACCAAGGCAAGTGGCTCACCAGGGACCAAGTTCAGCAGAAGTTTCCTCATCTCATGGAGGAAATCAACGCAATGGGGACCATTGCTTCCTAAGGGAGGAGGCTTGATCTAGGTGGATATTGGTGGCCACCCGCCTATTTCACTTTGACCCCAACAATTTTTTCTTTTAGTTTTTCAGTTTCCTTAATTGTAGCATAATTTACTATTTTTGGCAGTTTTTCGGGTCCTGAACTTTCGGAGCCGTTTTGAGGCCCTAAACGATGTTTTTTGGGAAAATCGGGACCAACATGGGTCGTTGACTAATGCTGGTCACTTGGTAGTTGTATTCCTTGGATAGATATTTCTAAAGAGGTATTATGCATGTCAAATGGAGATTGTATGCCAAAGTTACATCCCCAGGAAGTTGATGTACCAATTTACCCAAACGAGGTCCATAGTTTTGGTGCTTCATCTCCTAGGGTTAGGTTTTTGGATGTTTAGAGTTTTCCATTTTTTCTCAATAATAAATAGGTCTTTGAGCCTCATTGTAACACATTTCAGAGGCATGTAGCCTACCACATCTCTTCTCAGAGATAAGCTACCATCACCCGAGCTAGTTTATTCTCCATTATGTCTATAAGCATTTTTCAGTATTTGATATTAATGAAATGAAGTGCTATTCCTATTGCATCTCAGCTTTAATGTTTTTTTTTGTTTTGTTTTTTTTTTCCTGTATAAGTCTGGATCACTGAACGATGACCCCACTATCCTCTATAATTGCACAATGCACAGTTGGAGGCAAGGCACGACAAGGTACTACACAGCAGGCAGGTTCAATCAGCAAGAGTGAAAAGACTAGGCATTGCAACTGTGTTTGAGATCCCTTTGTGTTTAGTGTTTTTTTGAAAATATTTGTATTAGAACACCTAAATGTTCATGGTCTATTGATTACTTCATTGTATGGTATCTTACAGTGGTATCATAGTTGGTTTTCCTACTAGCCTAAGGGTTTAATAACATAAACTTTGAAACAGGAACTATAAACTGAAAACAGGAACTCTAGCCAAAAAAACCCCAAAAAACATGAAAAACAACCCAAAAACGAAAAGTGTGTATTCCAAAATGAATTTTTATTTTTTTTAGGGTTAATTTGCAACTTTTTTTAAAAATGACAGTAAAACCAATTTTCATGTGCCAAATAAATGGAAAAAACACAATTGTTGGTGCTAAAATACCATTTTTATTTTTCGGGTACAATTTCAACATATTTTTAGTAATGACGTTAAATATAAAATAATGACATTTTAAACACATTGAAATTCTAATAATTTGTATACATTACATTTAACATATAATATCATGACACTAACAATCCCTAAAATTCTAATTTTTTTCAACCATAAAATTAATGATAAAATACATTTCACAATTTTTCACCCATAGAATTAAAAAATATTAACTTTTCAACATATTTCAACCATGATATTATGAACAAATTATATGACTAAAATAACCCAATGAAACATAAATTATTTCTCCAAGTTATTGTTGCATTATGAATATTTCAGACAAATGAATTCATCATAATTAAAACATATAATCCAAAAAACATAAAAATGAATCATAACTTCATGTAAGATCATAGGGAAGTTAAAATATTATTTTCATTGCTCAATTCAAACATCATTTATATAAATTGTTTTACACAATTATTCAAAATCACTGATATTTTCTTGCACACCATTAGAATTCACATCTTCAAATGAATGACTCTATGCAAATGAAGATGTTCTGTATTCTTCTCTTTCATCAACTAGTGCCCCATCTGAGTCAACATGCATGCCCACCACTTGAGGTTTCAAAATTCTTCTAGATCTACGACTGGGTTCAACATACTTCCATCTCAACATTGCTTCTTGTGGTAGCAACCTCTTAAGAATCTCTATCTTCCTGGAGCGAAGAGTTCCTCTCTTTGTTAAATTGAAGTCATAAACAAGTATGACAACTTCCTCCAATTTTAAGAGGTCTGTGCGACGACAATTTATATTTGTACCCTTTCTTTTTCTCTTCCTGCCAATTTTTTTATCAACTACCATCTATGGCTTGTACACACCATTGAAAGGGTGTGTGTTTATGGCATACCAATGTACTTCAACACTTGTAGCATCTTCATTTTCTGTAATCACCTTTATAACCTTGGAAACCCATAATGGCTAGCCATGTGGATATTCTTGTCCGAAGACTGTGACCATGAAACCCTCCTTAATATCATGTATTGAACCCCTGTAAAGGTCTTCCATGGCTTCACGTTGTGCACGAGATCTTATGGAACCAATATACATTTCTCTATCCTCCACCTGTGTAGAATTAATAATATCATGTGATTTTTGTTGTTAAAGAAAGTTTGTTTCCTCATGTTCATTTGACACATTTAGTGGCCAAATAAATGGAGTCTTCAAAAGCATATCTTCATTTGCTAGACTTGAAAGGATATCACTTTGATCATTGAAAAATGACTCCCACCAAATTGAATCAGCAACATCAAAGTACTCATATGTATATCTAATAGTTTTTTTAATTTATTCCAAGCATTCAGAATAATCTATATCTCTATTTTTCATTCGTGCATTATCAACTTCACCAAATGATTGTAATAACAATATATATTTGACGCAAATATTGGATGATCTGGAATGAACTTCAAAAATTCCAAACCTGATGACAGTGCCCATTCTGCAGTAATTGAATACTTCTTGCCCCATATAAGTGTTTTCCCATCAATTTGTTTGATACAAAATTGATGTTGGAAGCTAATGTCATTAATTTGTTCAATGCATTTCTCCTCACCATGTGATCCAAGAATAAACCTTCACATGTCAATAGTTTCTTCTAACACATGAAAACTAGGCTCTGGCATATATGATTTCTTAATACATTCAATTAATGATGGCAAGCTCCCAATATTCTTCCTCGTCAATGTTACTGAAAAACAACTGAACATATGATCAATATGGTCGTGAGTGTGCCCAACAAGAAGGAAGCCAACCTTTACCTTATGAAAAATTCTCAATTCAACAAACATTTTTAGATATCCAAAAACAATTTGATTTTTTTTTTCACGACAAATATTGTCTAATTGTAGATACAAAATTTCAAAAAGATTACCACCCCAATGATAAAGCACATCACGAATTATGGTTATTGTCATATTTACATCATTATGAATATTTGGAGTTGTGAAGTAAACTCTTGGCAACAATTTCCCATTAAAGGCCATACAACCGACCAAGTGAAATTGGATAAAATTTCCTCCTGCAAATTTTTGGGTGAGGGAACATAATGTGGTAGAAGTGTTTTCTTCTGGTATAACATCAATTATCAAACCCAAATATTTATTTGGATTATCATAACACTTATTTCGATGCTTGTACAATTTTTTCCTTTCACTTGTTTGTTGTTCGCGATGCTCTTGAAGGGCTTAAAAAATGGAATCTACACATAACATAAAATAAATGTATTAATAAATTCATTTTCATAGTTGATCACTATACAATTTAAAATAATAATGTTGTGAATTCTTACCTCTTTCTGCTCTTTGACATTTATCCCTTTTTTATTTTAGAGAAGCACATGCACTGCAAACCCCCATCCTTGTCTTTTTAGGAATACAAACATTGTTGAATTCTCTCCTCCATATCTGCACTAAATATTGATATGTAATAAAACGACCATTTCCTTCAACACCTTCTGCATATTCCTTGTATAAGTTGTAGATTTCTCGTCTTGACAAATTATCTGGAATATGTATTATATCTTTATTTGGAAAACATTCTCCATGTTTTGAAAACAAATCTTGCAGCCATGACATTGCAATGTTTGCTAGTGGCCCAAACTCTCGTTTATGATGAACTTATGAATAATATTTAGGATCCTTTTCCAAATTATCTTGGATTCTTGATAAACGAAAATTTCCAATTGAATGAATCATTTTGAAAGCCTTTCTACACAGCAATAAAGACCCAATATGATAATCATAACCTTCCAGTGTAGATTGCATGCACCCCACTAAATATGAATTTTGCATGCTTTTATTCATTGAAAAATAGTTCTTCATTTTCTCCAAAGAAAATTTGAAACCCATATGTTTCAAGCAATATTTTTTACAACAGTCACTTGAAATGAGTTCACTGATAGAACTTCTTCTCGTGAGATATACTACTCTACCCCTTGTATAACTAGAACATCTTGGATTGATATGAAAACGTCTACTCCTACTCCTAGAAACAATATTTACTGGAAACATCTCTATCTTTTCATCATTATTTGAACAAGCATTTAACTGATCATTAGGAGGAATACTATTCTTATTATGATCATTTTCAATATAGTTAGGAAAATCACCACCAACATTGTTTGAAAAATATTCATTACCATCTCCGGCGGCATGAAAATTTTCAATACCATCATCTGTGGTTTTGAAATACTCAATTGGAGGATATTCTTCACCATATTTATATTTCCCTTCATCGTTGTTGCTCTCATAGTCCATAGGATTAGGACTATGTGGAAATTGCAACTCTCGATTTATTGGAAATTCTTCATCCTAACCTTCGTCATTGTTGCTCCCATAGTCCATATGATTAGGAGTAAGTGGAAATTGAGACTCTCGATTTATTGGAAATTCTTCATCCTTCCCTTCATCATTGCTTCTCTCAAAGTCCATAGGGTTCGGAGTAAGTGGAAAATGTGACACTCTATTTACTGAAATTTTGGCATCCTTCCATTCATCATTATAGCTCTCATAATCCTTAGGATTAGGAGTAAGTGGAAAATGTGACTCTCTATCCACTGAAATTTTTTCTACCTGCCATTCATCACTATTGCTTTCATAGTCCTTAGGATTAAGACTAAGTGGAACATGTGACTCTCTATCCACTGAAAATTGTTCATCATGCCATTCATCACTATTTCTATCATAGTCTTTAAGATTAGGACTAAGTGGCAAATGTGACTCTTTATCCACTGAAATTTTTTCATCCGACCAATCATCACTATTGCTCTCATATTCCTTAGGATTAGGACTAAGTGGGAAATGTGACTCTCTATCCACTGAAAATTTTACATCCTTCCATTCATCACTATTGCTCTCAAAGTCCTTAGGATTAGGACTAAGTGGAAATTTTCACGTCTCTATTTTTTGGAAATTCTTCATCTTGCCATTCATCATTGTTGCTCTCATAGTCCATAGGATTAGGAATAAGTGGACAATTTGACTCTCTATTCATTTGAAAATCTTCATCCTGCCCTTTGTCACTACTTCTCTCATTATATTCATCAATATGAATAGAGTTGTTACGTGACAAAGATGTTGATGCTTCATAAAATAAAACTTCAGTATCAGAGGAATCCATAACATTCAAACAAGATATGTTGAATGATGAAAATGATCTCTCTCCCAATGATAATATATAACTGAAACAATGAAATTTTCCCTCCAAAAATTTTCGCCGAAATTTTTTGCTTGAAGTATCTCCCTCCAAATTTTATTTCTACGATTTATTTGAAAATTAGTTACTAAAATATTCTCTTCAATATGGACCTTAATTTCAAATTAAATTCCCTACACAGTTTTCTTTTAATAATTTTTTTCAAACTAAAATATTTTAATCAAACTATATAACATTTACTTCATTATAGATTTTATTTTTTTAATATTTATCATAGTTTTTATCCCACATTTACCCCGCCGAAAACCAATTCTGATATTTACGCTTTATAATAAATTTCATTGTCGATATTTCTCACATCACATCAATATTTCTCGAGGTTTTTTTAAAACCATGGAATGATTTTCTAGAGCAGCAATATTGTCAACAAGAGATTCTCATTTTTAAAAGGTTAGTTCTCCTTCTATTATTATGAAAATTAGTAAATTGTTAAAATTAATGAATCAAGTTCAAATCTCACTTAGTAAATATTTTAAACCCTTATAAATTTACCAGCTTTTACCGTTAATTTTTTTTGGTAGGCACATCCAGATAACGATAGAAAACAAAATATTTGTTTTTTTTATATATAAAATTTTTAAAAAATTAACATGGACAATGTGGGTGGGCTTACCTGGGGTAGCACATGGCCATTCTGGCCCAGGTGGCTCAAAATCGACCCCCCTGCTTTCCCAAGGGGCTGGTGGGCGTACCCACTCAGGCCAGGGCGCCCGTGCTGAGGGCAGACGCCCCCACGAGACGACATTTTCCCGAGTCCGAGGGCGACCTTGGGTCCCTCGGGCTCAGGCAGTCATCGCCCGATGGGCATGTATGCTCGTAGCACGATGCCCCACAAAATTCTTGTTGTGGGCAAACGCCGCCCCGTGGGAGCATCCACCCATAACACAGGCATCATTTAGGCAGCATCCGCCCAAGCCCGGGGGCCTGCCTTGGGTGCCCTGCCAGGCGGGCAAGGGGGGCCGATTAACGGGCATGGGGAAGCATCCACCCGAGCCTCTGTGTTATATGGTTTTATATTATATATATATTTTTTTATTTACTAATTTATATGTAGATTCATATGTTTGCGGGAAAATGGCATCAAGGAAGGTTTCCGTTAATCTTTCTGGACCAACGTCAACATTTGCATCATCTAAAGCTACAAGTGGGCCTTCAAAAATTACTATTGGACGAACTTCACCTTAGTTAATTACTGAAAACGTAGAAGATGTATCCACAGAAGAAAAGAAGTTTGTTTCGTACTAGAAAAAATCAAGAGAAGTGAATCGTTCAAAATATGCATGGTTTCTGAAAGATATAGAAGACGAAACTCTGCAATTATATATATATATGCTAGTAAGAATTTTGATGCTGAAAGTTATGACCTAGTGGGAAAAGTACTAGACCTATATATTCTTCCAAATACTTAAAATGTTTATATACTTTCAAAACCGCTCTAGTCACATGATAAACTTAGATATAATTTTACATTTTCGATGTATAACACGGGGGGGAGATTCTTCAAATATATGCAAACAAATCATACAAAATATTGCACAAAAGATTGTGAGTATTTTTATTTACACTTATCTCTTTTGTGTTATTCAAACTATATCATTGTATTTTTAATAACTTAGTTAATATTGACATATTATATTTTGTTTTACAGGATTTTGCTGAGGGAATTTCAATTATGTTGAGGGGAATCTGTTATATAGATAGAGATATTATGAATGTTGTCTCCATTTTCCATGAACATGAAGAAGAAGATATGGGAAAGAAGCAAAAAAAAATACTTCATGATCTACAAGATTATATCAAAGGGATCAATCTAGTAAAGGTAGACATGTTACTTTTCAAAATAAGGAAGTTGAATTTGAAGCTAAAGATGAAGATGAAGATGAAGAATGTGTTGCCATATCTGAGGATTAGATTATAACTGATGTTATAAAGGAGAAGAGCCATAAAAAAACAAAAACAAAAATCTCCAAGAATGTCTCCCTTCTAGTTGATGATGAGAATTTTTTGTTTCTTCCTCCTATTGGTAATGATTTTTATTTTTATTTATTTTTATTTTTCTGAAAAAAAATCATGGACAACAATGAAGGGCCTAGTGAAAACTCAAAAGGAAGCAGGGAAATCATTACACCGGGAGCTTAGTTAGAGGATGGAATTATTAAAACAAAACAAAATTCCATTCAAAATCATTTGGTGAATACAAATTTAATTGAGGGTGGTTGGTAATTTCAACTTAATGTCATTCAAGTCTACAATCCAGATGAAAGACAGTTCAAATATCAAATTAGAAAGCCATACCACTTGCATGTTCACAATTTGAAAACATTGATGAGGTACAACTCTTTTGCACATGTGGTTGATGTTCTTCTTGTTGATACAAATCAGGTTCCTAACAAAGAATCATTTGACAAGTAAAAATGTTTTGAATAAAAATAGTATGTACTTGGGGGAAACCATTCTGTAGAAGATAAAAGGTAATTGATGGAGTAATATCCCAATAACTCGCATTTTGAAACAATTAAATTTATCATTTATGTTGGTTTAACAGATACATAAGCAAATTTATTGGCATGGTATCATAATTCAGATAATGAGTATAGGATGTCTATGACTTTCATCCAAAGGGTCAGATTTATCCATAGTGAATTTGAAGAAAAATGTGGTGGTGATAAGACAAAGGTTGATCATGCATTCATGAAGGAATGGTGTATGGAAATCGGTTATCAAATCGAATAAAAAATAAGTTCAAAAGGTGGCAAAGTAAATTATGAAATATTCATAGGTATGGATAACATTTTCCAATTGGCATTTATAACTGGAGAGATATGGGAATTGATTGATCATATTTTTGAGTTGTGGGAGAACACTGGCATCAAAATTTAGAAGGTCAAATAGTCTAAAACATTGATATGTATCAGCAGTAAATCAGGTCCTAAAATGAAGATCCTTCCAGAAGATATGACTATCACACCTTGGAGATCAATGGAAGGAGTGAAGGATGAAAAAATTGTCAAAACAATATTATCTCGTGTAAAGTCAGGAGAATTATCAATGGAGGAAATGTTTGAGGAATTTCCAAAGTAAGTTTGTTATTTTTACTTATTTCTGGATTATAAGTTTCTGTTAAATATAATATATTGTTGTATGTAGTATTTGTTATACATATCACTATATTAACATTGTTTACTTTATTTATTCAGTCACAAGGTTTATATGAGAATACAAGAACAAATGGTTAAATTGTTGAATGAAGATAGTTGGGATGATGTTGTACGCAACTACCCAGATTCAAGTTCTACATTAGTGCTAAAAGATTTTTATCTTGCATTTAAAAAGGTATGTTCATTCATACATTCATTTATATTCATATGTATATTATTTTTATTTTATAACTTATACATATTTTTTTTTATTTTATTAAATATGAAGAAGGATGAAAATGGAGCACCAGATAGTTTCAGAAGCTTTACTGAAAAAAATAAAATGGAAAAGATGAGAAAACAACGTCTCAGTGATGTTGAACTTGATCTCAATTTTAATCATTTCATTTGGAATGGGCTCCACACTATCCAATATCAAATAATATCAGTTTATTGTGAAGACATTGCAAAAATCGTACCTAAAAATGATTATCCCCTAGTTATTACAGATATTCCTCATGGTTTCAATATCTCAAATATTGAATATTATAGTGACCCTTATATTTATCAAGCATTTAGTAAAGTGTTTACGGGATTTCTAGAAGTCACAACATCACCATTTTGGAGATTTGTGACATTTCATTGAGAGACACAATTACGGTTGTTATTATCAAGCTTAAAGGGAAAAGAAAAGTCAAGGATGCAGCTTACGTGGTAAGACGTTGAAATTGTATGTTTGATTAATGTTAAAAAAATCGTTTATGTAAAAGTTAATTGAACTTTTACTATTTCATGTTATAGGCAAAATTCAAATCTTATTTGTGGCGGAAATCAACCAATTATAAGTGACTGTGAATTCATTCATGTTGAAAGTTGGACAAAGAATGATAGCTATAAGCCTATTTTTTCAATCAAGTAGATGGAAAGAGTCATAGCCAAGTACTCGTCCATGATGTTGTTGTAAAAAAACTAACATATGAAGATAAAGAAGCAAAAGGAGAGATAGTTAACATATATCAAAAATCACAGGCATTGATTAACTATATTTTAGATTTATGTTCAAATGAAGGAGATTGGGTTTTGGATTTATTTTCAGGCTCAAGTAAGTTTTATTATATAAAAATGAATTTCACTATTTTCTTTTTTAAATGTTTTGTGTTTATACTAATTTACTAAATTGTTTTCTTTTGTACTTAATGATTAGGTACAACATTAGCTTGTTGCTTACAAAAAGGAAGAAATTGCATTTCCATTGAAAAAGACCCAGTACAATGCAAATATATTTAGCAGAGAATTAATGCTCTTAAATTTCTTCCAGATGCAATGCAAGAAGTTAGTTTGAGAAAAGGGGATTTTAATGAATCCCGTGTGGCAAAAAAAACAAATTAACCTCAACCACCATTAGATCGAATTATTGGAAAAACTTACTTTGGGACATCGCAGATATCAAAGATCCATCAGAAGAGGAAAATGATGAAATTGAAGCCAAGAATGAAAATATTATGGAAGAGGACAATAATGAAACTCTTGAAGATGAGGAGTTTGCGTTATGTGATATTATTGATTAAATTTTAGTTAAGCTTCCAAATGAAGCTCATTTTTTATAACTATTAATAATGTATACTTGTAATATTTTGACTTTGACATTTTATGAGAATGAATAAGTATTCAATTGTTGTTGTTATATGTTTAGTATTTGTATAATGTGATTTTCACTTCATTTCTATGTGAATCACTTAAGTTTTGAAAAAAAATGTAATTATTATTAACTTTTGACATAAAATTCACAAAAATTGCTAATTTTTATACCTTTTTTGTTAATTTTTTCCTATAAAATGGTTTATTTGACATGTCACTTTTAGCAAAAAGGACTCAAAATGTGTATTTTTCAGCTATATATATATATATATATATATATTCAAAATGTGTTTTTTAATGTAAATTGTTAAAAAATCTTGCTTTCTTAGTGACAATTATTTCATGTGCAATGAAATATTATTTAACAATATATAATTAGATAGAATATTGAAACTTTAAAATTTTGACATTTTTTGTTTGTTTGACATTGCAAAAAATCAAATATCTCACTACAAAAGAAAAAATTAAAAGAAAAACAAAAAAACAAATACTTGCAAAACACTTAAAAATTATGTAAGTGAAGAGGAAGAGATGAGTACCTCAAAAATTGTTAAATTTAGAAAATAATTATTGCATTTAATATATTAGAAAATTTTAAGTCAAAAGTAAGTCTTCAAAAAAAAAGGGATGATGTTGGCATCAACACTTTTCAAAATCAACATAAAAATCACTAACATCTTAAAAATAATGTCTATACTTGGTACATAAGAAAATTTAATGTGTTTAAAACATGCTAAAAAAAATTAAGAGTATTCTGAATCAACACTTTTCAAAATAAGACCATTTTTTGCTACCTAAAAAAAGTGGGTACTCGATTCTGTTCCCATTTCAAAGTTTACATTGTTATTTATTGGAGAATAATTTAGAGACTACTTTTTCAGTGATCTGCCATAATCACCCTAGCTAGTAATCTATCAATTTTGGTGGCTTCTTCACATCCACCCTATTGATATTTGTAGAAATATTTCCATAGCTTAACATCGAAGATTTTGATGACCATAAGGAGGATCCAAAATTGGATGTAGGCGAAGTTTTGGATGGTGTTTTTCGTAGTGACAACACAACCCTTGTAGGCTAAATTTTCTCATGCCCACAATATTTCTACTTCTAATCTTCAGACCTGGCCTCCATAGAATTTTTTCAATTTATTCATCCTTCATCGACTCAATTAGAAGATCGGTTAGCTCTCGCTGACTCAAGCTACAACAATCTTGTCACTGTGCATGAAAAACAACATCAACAACTCCTCATTGTTGTTGAAGAACACAATCAATTGTGTCATAAGAATTAACAATTGATAATGCAAGCTTCATAGAATATCTCCAAGTAGCATATGTGGGAAAATATTGCAGAGTTTGTTCCTAATGCCCCATAGGATTCATGGGGGCATCATTGGGGGAGAAATACCATACCACGTGTGTTCATATTGGGGGATATATATTGATGAAAAGATGGCATAATGTATTGAGCATATAATAGGGGGTAAAGGGTTTTTATATTGGCAGGTATAAAAAATGGAGCTCAAAGTTAATGAAAAATATAAAGGAGTATAAAAAATGTTAATGAAAAATGGATACCTACAATATCTAGTGAGAGTAGGGGTTTTTTAAATTGGGAAGGTGTATTGGGTTCGTATTGGTAGGGGGTTAAACAATTTTTTTTAAGAGGTATTTTCCTATATGTAGTCAAATTAAGTGTATTGTATAGTATGTCACCAACGCACATAGGTTCATTGAGTGAAGCCCACATGGTTGATATAAGTTAATTTTGTAGTTTTATTTTGTGCATTATTTTTAATATGTAATAAATAAATTTTTTCATATAATATTTTTATATCAATATTTATAATTTTTAAAAGAGTAATAACATATTTTTTGGGGATAATATGTAACTTTGTATTCTTTAATAATTTAGTTGTTTTCTCAATTTGCCTTAATTTTTAAATTGTAATTTTAAAAGGTATGGTTTTTTGGTATTTCACATCATGAATATAAAAAATATTAATGATACTTTAACAAATAAAAGTTAAAATGATTCGGTAATTTTATGTCCAAGTTATTCAATCACAAAAACAAAATAGTAGCCTTATCATCAACAACATGTTATATCACAATAACTATTATAGTATTAATGTTTTTATATGTTAATGTTTTTTTTTTCTAAGTTAGACTATTTCTATTATATTATACAAAGCAAAAAGTTACAGTTCTCTTCCTCTGGACTTGGCAAGCCAATTCCGGAGGGAAGTATCAAGTGTTTGAGATCAGAAATTGGACTGCCCCAGTTGGGGAAACCAGTCCACCAGTAGCACAAAGAAAATGTTGCCCAGAAAGGGAGACCAGCATACATAGTAGCAAAAATTGAATAGAAGCCAGAGAGTAGAATATTCCAAAAACATGGTCAAACTAGAGAACGCTACGAAAAAACTAGAAAGACAGAAGAGCACCCTGCAAATGAAACTAGTTAGGACCTTCATTCTTCTTGTTGGAGTTGGGGTCTTCCTCCTCGATCCTACAAACATAAAACTCGTCATCGTCCTACTTTCTTAGCGCATGGCTTGTGGCCTGAGGCCATGACAATGCTGGAGTGTCTGGACTCTTGGAGGAGGCAGTTGGTTGACTGGTGTCCTCTGTCTTGTCTTCTGCAGCACTATTAGAGCTTCGGCCATCACTGGAACCTGTGTTGATGCTGGTGCAATGGCTACTGCTGGAGGCACTTTGCACAGGGAGAGCCTTCATTTTGTGAGGGATAAAGGTCAGCTCTGGCGGAATGGTCGATTTGAACGGTCGCTTCATGATGTGGATGCTTGAGGATGCCAGAGGGGGAGTAGGGAGCTGCAAGGATAATTGGGCTGAAATATTTACAGGGTCGAGCCTTCTTGGCTCCTCCCAGCCCACCGAAAGATTCAATTCTATGCCCATGGCATGCATTAGAGGATGTCTGGAGGGGACGCCGTGGCCTCCAGCTCTTCTGCATCTCATACAGTGATGCCTTGGCATGACTATCGAAGGAGCAGAAGTGCAGGACCGAGACGGCGCGCTCGACAGCACGGGAGAGGAGCCTCCGCTAGAGAACGTCGAGGGAAGGCTGAGACTGGGTGAGGCAAGGCTAAGAACTAGAGGTTGATGGGCAGAACGGGAGGCATGCACAGATAATAGGAGGGAGAGCCGAATGGAGGTCGAATGAGCAGAGGTAGCTGGCTTAATAGCCATGGTGAAAAAATCAAGGGCTCTTAATGCTCTGCAACCAAAGGACGTCAAACTGAAGGTGGCAGAGTGTGAATTTAAGACATTCGCGCTCGGGCATTTAACTCTGGGCTGGAAACCATGTGCGGGCACGTGGGATGGCCAAGTGTCCTACTACATGGCGCCCATGTGGCCCCTTGGCTTACTAGAACGCACCCACATCCGGGTGTTTTTATATGTTAATGTTATTTCACTATAACAATACATTTAGAAAATCAACAACATAGTATATCACAATTGCTATTATAATATTAATGTTTTAATATGTTACTGTTATTTCACTATAATTACAATACATTTAGAAATATTAGCAATATGTCACCTCAATTTAGTTTGGGTGCTTTCAAGGAAAGGTCATTATCCACCCCATCTATGTCCAATTTGTGCAAATGGCATGTTGAACATTTAATAAGTAAACAATGTTTCAAAATTTTATCGGAAAAGCCTCAAATCCCAAAGCCTTTAGGGAATGTGGGTTATTTTGAGTACCATCCTTACAATGAGAGAAAATTCCCTATAAAATTTTATCACTATATGTCTTTTCCTGAGAAAAAATATGACCATTATAATTTTCCATATATATATATGTGTGTGTGTGTGTTAAAAAAATTATTTATAATTTATGGAGTGAGACCTTCTTAATAAATTACATTTGTAATTGTTATTAATAAAATTATTATATTTTTAAATATATAAATATTTACTCTACTTTATTAAAACTATTTTCAATATGTTTGAACATTCCACTTGTAACATAACAATGTCATACACAATTTTAAAGGTATTAATAAATAACATTTTAATAATGTTTTTGAAGAGTGACAAATTATTAGATTTGGGATTGATTTAAGTATTGGATTTACATGCCTAAACATAATTTTATTCAATAATTATTATTAATAACTGATTAATTTTAATAAGTTTCGTTTTTTTGTAATATTCAAAAATATAACTAAAATAAATAAATTAGTCACAAGACTCCCAACACGTTCAAATAAAAATTAGCCATTTATATTTGGATTGTGCTCATTGTTTTAAATTGAACGAACGTTCAAAAAAAAAATAGCCATTTATATTTGGAATGTGCTCATTGTTTTAAAATTAATGATGGGATGCGCTCAATTTTCATACTCACCATCCATTCTTGATTTTAATATTAAACAACTATGTGAATTTTTTGTCATATCTAAGAGATTTATTTTTCTAGAAAGGAAGCTTAGTATGTGTCCCATCTAATTTGTGTCTTATCCCACTATTGGGGGGAATATCTAAACAGAAGAAAAGAAGCTTCCTATTAGTCAAATCATAGGTTTTTTTAAGGGGTTTTCTAATTATGAGTTTTTTTTGAAATTATGGTGAGAATTTAGAGAAATGTTTTTGGCCAAATCTTTATTTTTGGTGTTTAAACTAGGTTTTTTCAGATATATGAATTCAACATGTTGAAAAACTCTTGGAGCGCTTGAATTATGGAGAGTTCACAATTCGAAATTGTGATTCCAACAAATCCCTGCAGTAATTTTGATAGAAAAAGTGGTAGAAAACCCTCCAACAGGTCTAACATATGCCCTCGAGCTTAAGGGAGTATCACACATCCTGATTTGACCCTATTTATGAGATGACACAAATTACACATAAATTGAAAATGCATTCATGAGTTTTACTTGAGATACTTGTAAGAGAAGGTTCATATAAAGTAATTTTATGGTTTTATTTGGTTGAATATATGAGTTAATTCTATATTTCTATTTGGTGTGCTAGTTGGGGGATAGTGTAGTTTTATTTTATGCATACATTTTTTAAAATGTAGTAATAAACAATGTACATGTATATTTTTTGTATCAATATTTACAATTTTAAAACACTTTTCTTTTACATGGTGGGAAAACCTATCATGGACAACCATCTCTGGCTGTTATGTGTGAATGCAAGATGGCTCAACACTGCTATTCAAGGAAAACCACGCCACGTGGAATGACCTGTTGGTGGTCCGTAAGGGGGCAGGCAGGGGGCAGGCTTTCACTCCTGCCAGATGCCTCTGGGTCTTGGGTCGTTAACCTATTTCATTAAGTTGGAAGAAAATGAGCTCTTAGCCAAGCAAAAACATTTTAATTTACAATTTAAAACATAATATTTCACTATTTTCTTTTTCTTTTTTCCGATAATATTTAATTTCTTTTCTCTTTTTGCAATTCACTTTAATTTTAAGGCCTTTAGGCTTTTTATGCACCTCACTTTAATTTTTAAGTTGTATAGTATTTATGGATCATTGCTCTTTTGTAATTTAAAAGTGTATAGTTTTTAGGGATCATGGATTTTTTGTAATTTAAAAGTGTATAGTATTTAGGGCCTTTAGGCTTTTTATGCAATTCAATTTAATTTTTAAGTTGTAATTTAAAAGTGTATAGTATTTAGGGATCATAGCTCTTTTTTAATCTAAAAATGTATAGTATTTAGGGCCTTTAGGCCTTTTATGCAATTCACTTTAATTTTTTAGTTGTAATTTAAAAGTGTGTAGTATTTAGGGATTAGGGATCATACCTCTTTTGTAATTTAAAAGTGTATAGTATTTAGGGTATTTAGGTTTTTTTTATGTAATTCACTTTATTTTTAAGTTGTAATTAAAAAATGTATAGTATTTAGGGATCATAACTCTTTTGTAATTTAAAATTGTATAGTATTTAGGAATCATAGCTCTTTATGCTTGAAATCATTAATTACAATGTAACATCCTTAATAACAATGAAACAATAAAATTTTCAGTGATATGATCATTGAAATAAAATTATTAAATAATATTACACTTTACATATTGTTAGTGTGGATTGGTATTTATAGATTGTTAATCAGTGTTTGTTTGATATTCATCATCAAGGAGCTATGGTAGCAACATATGTCACTTTTATTCATCATCAAGGAGGTGAGGTAGCAGAATATGTCACTTGTAGTCAGGTTGGTTTGGTTTTGAAGGACGCCTCCAATTATCAACTAATATGTCTCCATCACGTTGCCCTTCATGGTGGTCAGGACCAACGCCCCAACGATCATGTTCGTCCCTAGTATTACCAAATCCAAATCCACCATACTTTGGTAGTTGCCCATAATGCCCAACTGGGGGAGCATCTTGTCCTCCATGTGGCCCATAGCTATTATAAAGCCTTCCAGAAACCACTGGAGGTTCATATTTACCTTGTGTCTGTGTTTGTTTATGTGTTCGTTTTGTAGGTGGGGCATGCTTATTTTTAACTTCAAGGGATGGAGGGGAATACTTGTCCCTAGCTTCAAGGGATGGAGTGGCATACTTATCCCTAGCTTCGGACGCATCTGCTTTAGCTTCACATAGTCTAGGAATGGGGATGGGGTGGCCATCTCTGCCATCAACCTAGCTTTGGCGATCTCCACGACGCCACCTCTCATTATCTGCTTCAATGCCAACCGATTCATCGCATGCCTTGGACAGAGCTTGGGGAAAAATTTTGTTTTCCTTTGGCTCTAAGGCACCTTTTGAACCTATTGGCTCCTCCTTGATCAAATCTTCTCTTCATAACCTCTCGTTCTCTTTCTCGTTGCTTCTGTTTTTCAGAATCTCATCCAGCTTTCCTTTCCGTTCTGCATCATGTTTGTGTTTTCTATCCTTCTCTGTAACACAACACATATGAACAGTTCTCATTCTCATCAAATGGTTCTTTATGGAAACAAACAAATAAATCCATAACACTTGTAAGTTAAACACAAGATATAGCACATGCACATTACTTGAATCTCAATCTTACCCTCATGCTTGCAGGCTTCTTCCTCTTCCTTCAATTTGATCAACCTCGCCATCTCCAGCCTTCGATAATATTCCAATTTTATGCACCTCTCTCTTTCCTGCTTCCTAATTGATCAAAGCTCTGCAAGCATCTCTTCTCTTTCTTTCTTCAATCTCTCAAACTCTCCTTCATGATGGTTGACTACTTGATTGTGAAAGACACTATATGTTATAAAAACAAACCCAAATAAGTCAATCACATTGGAAAGAACATAAAATAGCTCCTGCCATGATGGCTAGAAGGACACACAGGAAAATTTAAAAATGCAAAACCCTACCTCGTCGCTCAACATTCGTATAAGCCTATTCTTCTCCGCAATATTTGCAACATGTTGTTGTCTTCTCTCTTCAATTCCTTGATGTCATTGCATAAGTATTATATTAAAAAGATACCCGTGGAGATGATAAAAATTGCATATTGAAACTAAAGCAAGTAATTTAGCTTTAAATAGTCCATTCTCAAACTAAATAAACTTGGTAATATTGTTGGACTAGGAAAGTCAAGATCATGCTCACCTGTTGTAGCCCATTCCCAAACTAAACTAAACTAAACTTGGTAATATTTTTGGACTGGGAAATTCAATATCATGCTCACCTGTTGTCATTGTTGGAAGAATATTTCATCAGATACCAAGTGTTTTTGATAGGCTGCTTCAATCAGAGGGGCTTCTTCTTCTCTTTTGGCCCTTTCCAAGTAATCCCTAGTTTTTTTCTAGTTTCTGGAATTTGCGCTCCATTTCCTGCCTTTTATTAAGTAGCTCTTTCATAGCATGTTCCATGAGCATCTACTTCATGACCTTTTCCTATGAGAGAATGATCAGAAGAAGAAAGAATGACGTAAGTATATTTCATGCATAGAATTCCTCTGCCATCAAGAAAGGAAAACTAACATTTGCGATGCATAGAATTCCTTTGCCACTAACATTTGCTTGATGTGCATAGATTTCCCTCCATATTCCACTAACATTTTCAAGGCATATTTAAGAGAACCATAGTAAATTAGATTTACTCTACATAAATATTACATAGTACATGTTAGCCCTCATTTTTTATCAAATTTTGCTTATTAAATACACCTAATTTCCATTATATCCAACCATATACCATGCATACATATATTATTTTGACCAATTTATGCATATTCAGGTATATAAATTATGTTTTTCAAATTTTAGATGTTTTTACAAAAATTGAGTTTTAAGTGCATTTGTAGTCAGAACTAAAAATTCTCGTAATGGCTCCATTGAACTCATCCTTGCAAGACACCTGGGAATGAGCTGAGCACATATTTAGAAATATTGGGAACAAAGGATGGAAATGTACCTATTGGTTCGATCAAACCAAGCTAAAACAGACCCGGTCAAAGCTGGTCAAACATGACCTGTCATTCAGGAAATCCCTAGGAAATAGGCCAAAATTAGTATTTTGTGGGATTTTCCAGATTTTGTGTGATTGGATGGATGATTTCAATCAATATAGATGGTATTAGGATATATATGAATTTTAGAGACATTTTAGTCAATTTTTTTTAATATTTTCTATTTAAGCCAAGAATATTGAAGGCATGAAAATGGAGAATTTGTATAATTTCATTTTGAGATTTCTGAATATTGTGAGTTAATTGGAGAAACCAGTTCTATATTATTTTTTCCATTCAATGTGATGAATGATTGATTAAGTTGTAGTAGCTTAGAAGTACTTTCAGTGTGCGAGGCAAGGGTGGAGGCCCCCACACCGAGCTAAGTACAATTTTTGGTTAATTTAGCTGAAATTTCATAAACTAGTTTTGCTTCATGTTTACACAGTTATTTATATGTATGGAAATCTCTTATGTTTGCTGATGAATATTATTTTAAATCATAATCTGCATATGAAGGGTCAAACTAGTGTTTAAGCTAAACTCTCCTTCTTTCTGATCAAAGAATAGTAACTAGAATTCATCTTCCTTTCTTTTGTTAAGTTATTTTCTGAATTTCCAGTTTTCATACAATGGTATTAATGATGAATAAACTTATAAAGAAGGACAACATGGACCTCCTTAGTTAGGAGCCTCTTCTCTTATTCTTTTATGCATCATAAGTTGTTGTTCATCAGTGATTTTGATATATGTTCACAAAGTAGTACTGTAGAGAAGGTCAACCCGGTTCTCCTAAGGTAGGAGCCTCTTATTCTACTTATAACATATTGAATTAGAAATTATTTAGTTAAATTTTATATTTGTAATATGAATTTCCTTCAAGTTCTATAATTTGTCTTCTAAAATTGACTGTAGTTGAAATCCATATATTTTGGACATGCTTCCAAGTTTTACAAACCCTGATTGATAATTAAATACTTGTGTTAGTTTACCTAGTAAATTGACCCAACATTTTGGTGTTGTTGCTGGGGAAGCATATTTCAAAGTAGTCAAATAGGAAGATTAAAAAAAAAAAAAAACATATCAAAAACAACAAAAACTTAGTTTTTCTTTTAGTTATGTTTCTTTATGCCTAGAGATAGAGATCAGAAAGGTAGATTCATTCCACAAAAACCCCCAACAATTCAACCATCCATAGGGGCAAGGCCATCAGGATTAACAACACCAGTTGCTGGGAGACCAAATCTAGAGGAATTAGAAGAAAAACAAAGATCAGGACAAATATTGACTTTAATTGAAAGACAGACCTTGTTGGCCTTGGAGGTAAAAAGGAAGTAATCACCAAAAGAAACCCCTTTCACAGAAAGACAAAAGGAAACAAGGATACCAATTTTTAAACAATTAGAGCAACCAATTCTTGAACAAATCAAGATAGTTGAGGAAACACCAAATCAGCCTCATATTGAAACATTACAAATTTTTGAACAGGAAATGACTGAAGAAGGAGAAGGATCTAATATTCCACTTATAACTCCAGAACAAAGACTTCAATATGAGAGACAACAGAAAGAATGGCAGAGAAAAAGAGAGGAAGAAAGGAGAATAGAAGCAGAGAGAAAAAGAGAAGAAGACAAAAGAATAGAAGCTGAAATAAGAAGAGAAGAAGAAACAAAAAGAGAGTATGATAAAAAAATGACTACATGATATCGAACAAGACAATAATCAGTAAGCTACCTTTGACTTCCCAATATTAGACATAAGAGCAATAATAAGAGAATACGTGAAAATGAAAAACATTCCACCTTCTATTTTGCCCAATTTTTATGGAATGTCAACAGAATATCTTGACTCATTTATGTTCGAATTTGATATCTTATGTAGAACTTATGGGTTTAGGAGAGCATACCATTACTTCTTGGGATGACATGAAGAGAATTTGTCTTAAAAAGTATCAAGACTATTGCAGGGCTAGAGACTCAAAAGAAGATATTTTCAAGAAGAGACACAACAAGAAGATGAAAGTTTGGAAGAGTACTTAGAAAGATTTCAAAATAAGAGACAAAACAAGAAAATGAAATTTTGGAAGACTACTTAGAAATATTTCTCTACAATCTACAAAAATCCAAACAACATTCTCTGAATCATGATACCATCTGCACAATTTTTCTTAAAGGTGTCAGAGATGAATACTTAGATATTCTCAATGTGATGGGAAAAGGAGATATCTCAAGCCTACCATTTGATGAGATTGTTGAACTATGTCAAAAATATTCTATGGGAAGAGAAAAAAGTGGAAAAAGGGATGTTATATCAACAGCTTCCAAATCTACAACAGGAGGAGTAACAAGAGCAGAATAGGAAGTTGGCTATGAAATTTTAAAACCGATATTTTAAGCACTTTAGGAACACAAGTTGATGTTTTAAAAGCAAAGAAGAAAAATATCAAATATTATCAATATTTTTTCCAAAGTGTAGGAAAAAATATCCACTTAGAGAATTTCCTTTGGATAGTATACAAGTGTGTGGACTTTGTACAAAGAATCATGCAACTGAAAACTGTCCAAAACTGAAAAAATTGCAAATGGAATAAGTATAAGGGATAGATTTTCTTTACTATATGGCACCAAGGAGATGTTGGAAACCAAGGATGCCTCAGTATCCTCCTAAGACTTCATGGAATACTCCAATTCCATGGCAGGCTTGGCCTCCACAAAAAAAACCAAAACCAACCTACACAAGGTTGGAGAGGATATAGTTATGGAAACCAGCCACCTCAACAAATGTATCCTCAACAATATCAACAACAATACCAACAGCCATACCCTCAACAACCATTCCAATACCAACAATTCCAGCAACATCATCAACCAATGCCATTTCCACCACAAAATCCTGCACCATTGCTAACTCAACATCAACAGCTTCAACTGCCTTCTAACCAACCACCACCTAGACCAACTCAATTGCTAGCTCATCCAGTAGAAAATCCAAGTATCAAAGTAGATAAACCAGCATATAATGTGGAAGAAGCAACATATTTTCCTACATACTCTATTCTTCCCATACAAGATGTCCACTTAAGGTTTGGGAAAGTGTTATATAAATATTCTCCACCAATTAGAGAAGAAAAAACTGAACAACAAGAAACAAATTGAAAAATATCATCCAGGAAATCAAATTCAGAAAGGAAAAGCTATTATGACTCAAACACCACCCTATCCAGAGAGGTTAGTAGAGCATAAAATTCCAATGTCTCTTCTTGAATTTGATATTTCGAATGAATTGAAGAATTCTTATGTCAAAATTCCTTTGTTACAAGATATAAAAGATATTCCAATTTATGCAAAAACAATAAAGGAGCTATGCATCAAGAAAACTGGCATAAGGAAAATAGATCCACCCACAATCCAAGTCATTGGAAAATTAGTTAGTCTCATGTCTACAAAAACAACAATTGAAAAATATATTGACCCTAGGATCCCTATGGTTACCATCTCGATCAATCATTTTTCAGTTCCAAACACTTTAATAGATTTGGAAGTAGCTATAAATGTTATGACTACAGAAACAATGAAACACTTGAAATTTCACAATATTAGACCTACTACTACAATTTTGGAGCTTGCAGATAGATCTAAATTTGTACCAGAAGGAATATTAGAAGATATCATTGTTTCTTTGGATTCATGGGAGTATCATGTAGAATTTCTAATCTTGAAGCCAAAAACAAATTTAGGAGGCCATCCTTTAATTCTAGGCAGACCATGGTTAGCCACAACAGATGCCTTCATTGGATCCAGATCAGGAATTATGATTATAGCACATGGGGATGAAAGGAAACATGTTACACTTTATTCTCCAACACAATCTCCTTATTTATTATCATGGCTTGATGAACAACAACAACAAGAAAATCAATCTATTCTCAATATTAATCAAGTCTATAATTTTAGAGAAGAGGAAGAAAATGAGGATCTATTAGACATTTTCATCTCAGAACCTAATATTTCAAAGTAGCTTAGAATAATACAATATGAAGCTGCAAGTCATCTTTTAAATCAATGTTTCCAAGAAAATTGTACTATTCAATCATTGCAAAATTCATTTGAAATTATTTTTCCTATTAACTCAATTACCAATTCACATAGTAAAATCATCGAAATCAGTCCTTGAAGGAATTTGAAGGAATTTAATAAGTATCAAATTTCATGAGTGATAGAGATTTGAGGTCGGAAGTAGGCTGCGGTGTAACAATGGCAGCTAGGGTTTTTTGCTTCGATCACCAGGGAGGCTTGGCGGCAACCTCTATCGCCTGCACCATTGCTGGTTGGTGGAACGGGAAACACCCCTACGAAAATATTTTGTTCCAGAAAGGCTATTGCGGTTCCTCGGCCCCCATCGCGGCCGCTTGTCGATGCCTGCTCACTCCATTCGACCTCTTCCCAAGGTCGCTTTCGTATGCGCGCACCAGACTGTCATTACATGAGGTTTGTGCTTATAGGAGTACCCCTTTATATGGGAAGAGGGATGTGCATTAGTATTTTCACAGCAACACACTTGAGCCCTACCCGTCACTGGGGATTGCAGACTCGGTGTTGGGATGGGCATTGTCCCACTACCCGTGTATATGGCATGTGCAGGGACTCTCTGGCGATGGGGCTCATTTTTTCTTTTCTCTTGTCTGCGACACACAGGCCCCCACATATACCTACTGCTATGCATTTCTGCTTTGACCCCTGCGGACCCAGACTCTGCAACCAATGTTGAATACCATAGATGACCACACAACAAGCATATATAAAGAGGTAAGCGTTGTATGCTTTTAAATTTTTATTAAAACCCCTGTGGGTGGCAGTATATTAATTTGGGCTCAGGAAAATGATGGAGTTGTTGTGCTGAAACTAAAAATCAGTCATGCTATTGGTTACCGTAGCCATATTCAGTCATTAATCCACAGTGGGAGATCCCTATTAGACCATTTCACATTAATAGATTACTCCATCTGTTCTAGTTCCACTATCTTTCCCAATCTGCGATTGAGGGGTGGTGCCGCTGAACAGAACATAACTCTAGGAAATTCCAGGGGAACCAGCACTTCAAAACCTGACCACCTGAAGTGGCCCTCATACAGGAATATAATACAGGGGAAAAACAAAGTTCCTATTTCAACCGAAGTAGCAGAAAATTCTCTCAAACCTTATATTGTTGAGCAACTGAATTTCATACCAAAAGTGATCATAGAGATTCCAACAATAGACGAACACAAAACTTCATTTGAATCTCAAGCGATAATCTACATATTTAACAACGTCTATCCCAAGCCAATAGATCTCTTTCATTGGATATTTACCAACTGGACTACGGACTATGAAATCCACCTCTGCTCAAAGGGGTTTTTCATCATCAAGTTTACATCCTCTGAAGCCAGAGACAACATCCTTAGGGAGGGACCATGGTTCTGGGGATCACTATGCTTTTCATCACACCATGGTTCCCGGATTTCAACGCAAACACCATGGAGGTGACCAAAATTTCGGTTTGGGTCCGGATTTACAACCTTCCCCTTCATTTATGGAATGAAAGTGTATTAGCTTGCATCGGGAACATACTTGGGAGATATATCAAAACAGACACTCAGCGCTTGGCGAAGCAAGTCTACACATTTGCACGCATCTATGTCGAAGTGGACCTCAGTAAAGGGCTTCCAAAATGCATACAAATTATTCACAAACAACAGAAATGGATGCAACATCTTGACTTCGAAAATACTACATTCAAATGTTGAATATGCAGAAACACTGGTCATTTGCAAAATTCATGTCCGGAAGCAAAAAGAGATAACAGAAAAAAGAAGAAGATAGGGAAAACTCCTAAATGGTGGTAATTTCCCTCAAGCAAACTAGAATAGGAGACAAAAGAAGAAGAGGATGTTCTCAATCCAAATGAACATCTTCAAACAACCACCAAACCAGAGTCAAAAGAACAAGAGATGCAAGACCCTTTTGACATTACCCCCACGGTCCAGATGACAAAGCATAATGAGGCATCAGACTCTGGTGGGAAAAAAATACATCACATCTTAGATAATTCATATTCAGATAAGGAAAATGGAGCAAACATTGAAGATAATCACCTCGCCTTTATATCGGCCACACCCACACAAGGTGCTTGGTGGAAGGTCGAAAAGAAGAAAGGGAGAAAAACTTAATTTTTCTCCCTGTGTATTATTATAATTACTTGCAACCTCATATCCTGTCTTGATTGACAATTACCATCACATGTAACATGTAATTTTGTTTTCAATAATAAAATTATGAATTTTTCCTTGGAAAAAAAAATCACAAGAACAAGGGGTAATAGCATTGTTACAGAAATATTCAAAAGCTTTTGCCTGGAATTACACATACATGCAGGGGATTCACCCAAAGACATGTATTCACCACATCTACACTGATGATCATATCAAACCTATAAGACAACCACAAAGAAAAATGAATACTATGATGAAATAAATAGCGAAAAAGGAATTGCAGAAATTGTTACAAGTTGGATTCATCTATCCTATTTTTTATAGTCAATGGGTTTCTCCCTTAGTTGTGATGCCAAAGAAAAATGGAAAGTGGAGGATATGTGTATACTATAGGGAGATGAATAAAGCCACATTAAAATATCATTTCCCATTACCGTTTATTGACCAAGTACTAGATTCATTAGCTGGGAAGAAATTATTTTCTTTTCTTGATGGATTTAGTGGATACAATCATATTAAGATAGCATTGGAATACCAAGATAAAACCACATTTACTTGTCCATGGGGAACGTATGCATATAATGTTTTTCCCTTTGGCTTATTTAATGAACCTGCTACTTTTCAAAGAGCATTCCTTGCAATATTTGTTGATCTAATCCATGAATGTGTAGAGTTCTACATCGATTATTTCACTGTATATGGAGGAACATTTGATGATTGTTTGAAAAATCTTGACTAAGTTTTTAAAATATGCATAGAGACAAATCTATCCCTCAGTAATGAAAAATTCTTTATCATGCTAACTTAAGGGATAGTGTTGGGATACCATATTTCTTCTTCAGCAATCAAAGTGAACCCAGCAAAAATACAAGTCATTATGAATTTAATGCCACCAACAACACAAAATGAAGTAAGAAGTTTCTTGGGATATGCAGGCTATTATAGGAGATTCATTGAAAATTTCAGTAAACTAGCTCAACCTCTATTCAATTTACTTGCAAAAGATATTGAATTCCAATGGACAAATAATTGTCAAAATTCATTTCAAATATTAAAAGAAAAATTGTCAGTTTCACCCATTCTTCGAGGACAAAATTTGTTATTTCCATTTCATATATCTACTGATGCATCTGACACAACTATAGGAGCATCACTTGGACAGAAGGAAAACCAGTTTAATTATGCCATATACCTTATAAGCAAAAATTTAACCCCGGCAGAATTGAACTAGACAGTCAGAGAACAAGAAATGTTAGTTGTAGTGCATGCAGTTCATAAGTTTAGGCATTAAATAACAGGTTATCAAGTATTCATTCACACAGATCATTCAGCCATAAGATACTTAATGAACAAAGCAATTACAAATGGAAAAATTACTAGATGTCTATTATTGATGCAATAATTTAACATCGTTGTACAAGATCGACCATGTAAGGATAATCACGTAGCAGACTTTCTATCAAGGCTTCATTCACCTAGTGATCCAAATCTTGTTTCAAATAATTTTCCAGGTGAACATTTATTTGCTATAACTGTTAAAACTCCATGTTTTTCAAATGTAGCCAACTATTTATCATCTGGAATACTACCATCCCATTACACAAATAAATAGAAAAGAAATATAATTAGAGAAAGTGCTAGATATAGTTGGGTCAATGGTGACCTCTTTTATACTAGTTCTGATCTATTAATAAGAAAATGTGTTAGAGAAGACGAGATTCTAGATATTTTGAAACCATGTCATGACAATCCATGTGGTGGTCATTTTGCAGACAAGCAGACATCATACAAAGTGCTCAAACTTGGCTACTACTGGTCAGCAATCTTCAAGGATTCTAAATCCTATGTTAAGAGATGTGATAGCTGCCAAAGCACTGGAAGACCTATGATATCAGATGAAATGTCATTAAAGCCACAATTACTCATAGAACCATTTGAGCAATGGGCTCTAAACTTTGTGCGACCAATAAACCCACCTTCAAATGGAAAGAAGTACATTCTAGTATGTACATATTATGTTAATAAGTGGGTGGAGGCAAAGGCGGTGGCAAGAGAAACATAAGAAACAGTGGTTTCTTTTCTATTTGAAGAAATATTTGTAAGGTTTGGAGTTCCGAGACAAATTTTTATAGACCAGAGCACAATTGGCCTCCAAACTTGTAAGGGATCTTATGGAAAAGTATAAAATAAAACACAAAAAATCTACTTTGTACCATCACCAAGCAAATGGATAAGTGGAGTCCACTAACAAAATTTCAGAGAAAATCATGACAAAAAATGTACAGATGAATAGAAAGGACTGGTCGGAAAAGTTAAGAAATGCACTATGGGCATACAGGATTACATAGAAGAACACAACTGGATTCAATCCATATCAGTTGGTATATGGTAAGGAAGTCCTATTACCCATTGAATTTCAAATTCATACATATAAACTTGTAGCATAATTGGGAATGGAACTATCTGAAGCACAATGACAACGAGTGATGCAATTAAATGAACTGGATGAAATAAGACAACAAGAAATAGAGCATACATATCTAGTGCAAGAGCAGAGAATAAAATGGCATGAAAAATTCATTTAAAAAAATTATAAAATATACTGGGCACTATTGTTTGACTCCAAGTTTAAGGTTTTCAAAGCAAAGTTTACAACTCATTGGCTTGGGCCATATGAGATAGAAGAGATCTTTGACAATGGAGCAGTCAAAATAAAAGCAAACGATGAAGCATCAATTTCATTTCTAATTAATAGACATAGGCTTAAAGTCTACAATAAGCCTATTAATAAAGAGAATTTTCTGAAAAGAATTTCAACATAAACCAATACAGAAATAATGGAACAGTGTAGTGATATGCCTTTCTTACTTTCAGAATAAAAATTTTAAAAATAAATAAATAAATAAGGTGAAAAAAATAAAAGGGTTGGTTGTGAAAATATAGGAGACTGGCGCAATACAAACTCGAATTCATATCGGAAAACCAACTAGTTTGGCCAATATGAATTCTCTATTTTGTTTTACTTTTACTTAGTTTGATTTTGTAGAAATAATCCTCCAAGAAATGCAAGACTTGAGAACAATTCTTAACATAAGAAAGGGGAAAGTTCATAATAAAACTATACAAATAGTTCGAGCAGTTGTATTGCAGAACCTGAATTACATGTCAGAAGGGACCTGAAACATCATTGAAAATATCATGTAGAAGGGACCTGAATTACATGACAGAAGCAACCTGAAACATTGTTGAAAATATCATGCAAAAGAGACATAAAACATTATTTACAATATCACTACAAAAAGGACTTAAAGTACATGTCAGAAGGGACCTGAAACATCATTTACAAATTGCAGAAGGGACTTGAACAACATCAACATTCGAGGAACCTGAATCAATATCAGATGCAAAAACATGAAAGCAAAAATAAGTCTCTACATTCCATCAAAATTTATCTTTGAAGAACCATCATTATGATCATGAGGACATCGTTAACCATCAACCAGTATTTTGATCAAAGGACATCATCAACTAGTATTGACATCAAGCTATTTTACGGGAGTACAAGTACAGTAAGTGAAAAAAAAAAATGCTCTTAAAATCTCTTGATTTTTTTTTTTAAATCTAAAAATTTCTAAAACTAATTTTACTTGATATGCATTCCATTACACTTACCACTTTACATTTTTATTACCTATATCCTACCTATATCCCACATAAAAAAACACTATCTTGATTATCCTACCCATCATAATCATATTTCATTCATTATAATCCTATTATTCCTACAAAATTCCTATTCATTATCCTTCCCTACATTAACCCCATTCCTATTCATCGTTCCATATACCTGTACATTAATCCCAAACATTTTATAAGCATTTTGATCAAAAATAAAGGACTCAATATTTTTCCCTTAAGGAATTTTGGTTGACCTACAAATACCACACAAGTTTAGTGTCATAATGGAAAAAAATTACTTTTAAAAATGACCTATCCTATGTCATTTTAAAATTAATTAAGCAATAAGAATAAAATGACAAAACCTAAGGTATGAGCGTAATATAAAAACATGTCATATGACAAAACCTAAAGTATGGAATGAACACAATATGCAAACATATATTATGACAAAGTCTAAGTGTGAAAATGCAAACAAAGTGCAATGCAACGAAGGTTGAAAAGACATGAAATTATGATGCATACAAACTAAGGTGTGGGCATGCAGCGTAATGAGGGCAACCATAAATGAAAAACGAAATTACAAAGAACGTGGGGATGTGGTGACAAGATGTGTATAAACACCATGGAAGAAAGATAGTGTACAATACAAAGGAACGCAGCCATGGAGGTATGTGAGTCAGAAGGTCAACATATGAAATGGTCAACACATTTCAAAAACATTGTGTAGTGCCACATTCAAACCCTATGCAAAAATACTGTAAGCCTTCACCATTAAAATGAACAGAACTCTGTGTTAGCATTTTTCTTTCACCATAATGACCATATTCAGGCTCAGGAAGAAGAGGACGATGTTGTGCAAACACATGCACGTGTTTGGCACCTTGTGAAAGACAGAAATAAGGAGAAAACACAGAGAAGAGGCTGTGGAAAAGATAGAGAAGCTTGAACCGAGAGAGAGCAGCATAAGAAATAGCAAAGAAGTGTGGAGAAATAAGAAGGATGTGCATTGGTTTTAATGAAGATTGAAGTCCGAGATCTCTGTTCGCAAAGTTGATTGAGCGCTCCAACAAACTGCAGAAATTTCATAAAGAGAACAGGTAAGGATTGATTCCGGATTTTCTTCACTATTGAACGGATTTTAGGGATAGTGAAGGTCAGGATTATTTTTAATATGTGTTGTTGAAAAGAGAGTCAAACTCTAGTTATAAATTCAGGTCTTTGCCACCATTAAGCCCGACTCTGCCACCTATGAAATATATGAATCTTTAGATGATTGGAGAGGAGTTTTAACTAAAGTAGCATTGTGTAAACACAGGAGCACGAGGTTGAAATCAAATATATTTCTGAGATTGCTCCAAATCAGGTAACCGAGTTCAAAATCCTCCACGATGTTGTCACGTGTAAAAAAATAAAGTTTTACACAGTATGTGATTTTTGAAAAACACAGTGAGTTATTTCTTGTTGTTTTCATACAAACAATGAGCCAAATTTGTTTCAATTTCAAATGCATAGTGAGAATTTATCTTTGTAGAAGAGGGATCGAGCATGAATTCATGAGCAATAGGACACTATAAGATGATTTTTGATGATTCTTACATAGTGAATTTTGTTTTAGAGGCAGAGAATTCATTTCTACACCAAAAACAGAGAAGGAATTTTTTTTGAGAATTTGATCAAACAGATATTGAAAAAATGGGAGATAGAACAATAAAAACATTTTAACAATTTTTTTATGATCTTGTACATAAAGGAAATTTTTTTTTTGTTAGTTTTTGAGAAATTAATGGACTCATTATTGTAGAGGGTTGAAAAAGATTCACAAGTCAAATAATTTCATTTCTTTTGAGGAGCTTCAGAGAAGAGGTAAGCATAATTGTCATGAATAAAATGCATGAATAAATCGACAGAGATATATATATGTGCAAGATTTTTTATTTATGATGAGAATGTTGACAGTACAAGGGTATATAAATTGGTTTACAGAGCACATGGCCACCAGAATAGAGCCAAATGAATTCCAGATAGAGAATTGGTAAAAGGAAACTATAGAAAATCTATATCAGGCGGGGTTGATAGGCTTCCTACAAAAATTTAATGGGCACAATGAAAGTATCACTAAAGAATTCATAAAAAATTATGCACAGGAACAAACAATGGTGGGGAACCTATATATTCCATTAAGCCTAGAATTCATTTCCCAGGCTCTATATCTTCCACTTTCAAGAGAACAATACCATAAGGGCTTACACTTCAAATACAAAGGGTGGACTTTATTCTTGGAAAAACATAGAAAATGATCATTTTATAGGACAAAGGGCATCCCAAGGGAGTGGTTCAACGAACCATGGACAAAATTGGTATTATTCATACAGATATTTTTCACATGTGACACCAGATACAGTGTAGTACATCTTTACCACATCAGACTACTCCAGCACATAGAGGGAGAAGTAAAGATCAATCTACCATACTTCTTCTCCAAGAACTTGGTTAAATTGATAGAGAGTGTGAAAAATGAGACTAAAACCAAAGAAACACAGATCTACCACTAGGGGGTTATTAAAATTCTTGTATAATATCGAGTGAAAAGTAAGGGTTTAGTGTGGAAGGAATTTTTAGCCCAACATCATTTTTAGGAACAAGTAATAGAGGAGAATTTGAAGCCCGTTCATGAGACAAGAAGCATAATGAACTCTCCCTTTTATCCTAGGACAAGGTCCAAGAAATGACAAGATATTATCATGGTTGAGAGGGAAACATCTTTTCTATATATTCCTAGGAGGCATAGGAGCAAAAGTTAAGAAGAAACAAGTGGCAAAAAAAAATATCCTAAAGTACAAGTTGTTGAACCAACTCCCACGGCAAAACAAATTGATGAAATCATTGAGAAAATGCAAAGAGAAGTCTATAAGGAATTTATGGAGAAGGATTCATACTTTGACAATTTTGAAGTAGGAGCCACCTCATTTGCCAAATATACAAGAGAAGAGGAAAGAGAGTTGCACCTTAACAAGATAAAAGAGTTAATAGAGAAATTGTAGGTCAACATAATTCTAGAAAGGCATTTGAAAAAGGAAAACAAGATGTACAAGAAAAACAATGAAAATTTGAATGAGAAGGTAGGGAAACTAGAAACAAAGAATACTCTTATTTCCAAGCAAGATTATAGGTGGCTTAATGACAAAAACATGTAGAAGTACAAGTATGAGAGACAGAAAGTCATGGCTACAATTTACAAGGGAGAACAGTACAAAATAATTGATCGTCTTCTACAAGCAGCACAGCAAGAGGCATCAGGATCAGGTACAGTGGGTACATCGGAGCTCATAAGTTCAAAGAGGAGAAAGCAAGCATGAGGGCATGCTTGCAAATCAGCAAGTGGGGGATGTTGGCCCTCATTTTTTATCAAATTTTTCTTATTAAATACACCTAATTTCCATTATATCCAACCATATACCATCCATACATATCTTATTTTGACCAATTTATGCATATTCAGGTATATAAATTATGTTTTTCAATTTTAGATGTTTTTACAAAAAATGAGTTTTAAGTGCATTTTTGGACATAACTAAAAATTCTCGTAATGGCTCCATTGAATTCATACTTGCAGGACACCTGGGCATGAGTTGAGCACATATTTAGAAAGCTTGGGAACCAAGGATGGACGTGTACCTATTGGTTCGGTCAAACCAAGCTAAAACAAACCCGATCAAAGTTGGTCAAACATGACCTGTCATTTAGGAAATCCCTAGGAAATAGGCCAAAATTAGTATTTTGTAGGGTTTTCCATATTTTGTGTGATTGGATAGATGATTTCAACCAAGATAGATGGGATTAGGACAGATATGTCTGTAGAGACATTTTAGTCAAGTTTGTTTAATATTTTTCTATTTAAGCCAAGAACATTGAAGGCATGAACATGGAGAATTTGTATGATTTCATTTTGAGATTTCTAAATATTGTGAGTTAATTGGAGAAACCAGTTCTATCTTCTTTATGTTGTTCAATATGATAAATTATTGATTAAGTTGCAACAGTTGAGAAGTACTTTCGGTGTGCAAGGCAAGGGTGGAGGGCCCCCACACCGAGCTAAGTACACTTTTTGGTTAATTTAGCTAAAATTTCATAAACTAGTTTTGCTTCATGTTTACTCAATTATTTAGATGTATGGAAATATCTTATGTTTTCTGAGGAATCTTAGTTTAAATTATAATAAGTTAAACTCTCTTTCTATCTGATCAATGAATAGTAACTAGAATTCATCTTCCTTTCTTTTGTTTAAGTTATTTTCTGAATTTCCAGTTTTCATACAATGGTATTAATGATGAAGAAACTTATAAAGAAGGACAACATGGACCTCCTTAGTTAGGAGCCTCTTATCTTATTCTTTTATGCATCATAAGTTGTTGTTCATCGGTGATTTTGATTTATGTTCATGAAATAGTATTGTAGAGAAGGTCAACCTAGTTCTCCTAAGTTAGGAGCCTCTTCTTCTACTTATTACATATTGAATTAGAAATTATTTAGTTAAATTTTATATTTGTAATATGCATTTCCTTCAAGTTCTATAATTTGTCTTCTAAAATTGACTGTAGTTGAAATCCATATATTTTGGACATGCTTCCAAGTTTTACAAACCCGGATTGATAATTGTGTTAGTTTACTTAGTAAACTGACCTAACAATACATACCCCTTCAATAGCAGGATTGTTGACCTTTTTCCCTTTCCTTCTCTCAACTTGTTGAAGCAAAGATTTGGCTTATTCCAGTTCCTTCTCTCCAATCTCCCTCCTAACTCTCTCCTTTCTCTTTTGATACTCTGATGCACCCTGAAACACTCCAACAATCTACACACTCTCGTGACAGCTAAAAACAAGCTGCAAATGAAAATATGGTACATACCATTTCAAGCATCTGTTGCTCATGCTCCTCCTCGCACCTCTCAATCAATACTTTGAAGCAAGCAACTTGCTATGCTCTTTCTCTATATCTTGAAACAATACCGGCAAGTGTTGAGGAGCTTTGGTGACTTTCTCAACACAAGACCACAATTTTATAAGGCTCCTAGCCTTGTTTAAGCGCTTCGCAAGAATATTTAAATGATTCTTAATCTTGTCCGACTCAAGGTCCTACACCAATAAATCCACCAACTAAATAAATTACAACTACATCCTCATCCTCTCTCAAGAGAAATAATGCATAGAATTAGCAAATAAACACATTAAGCACCCTCAAAATTAAATAAGCCTTTTGTGTTCTAAATAAATATTAAAGATCAAAAATACCAATTTCTTCACCTAATTGCCAAATTGGACAATGCTTTTAAATATTCAATTTTCAACTGTAAGAAATTTCACTTCACATCATCCACACTCAACTTTTCTACAGCAACAAAATCAGAAAATGGTATCATCCTCGAAAGGATGTGATTTTCATGGTTTGATACACTTGTGATACTTGGAACATTCATTCAAGGGTTAAGCTTTAAAATCGTTGCTTCTATAAATCTAGAAAACTCAACTCTCTCTCTCTCTAAACACTTTAACACAAAGAGATAGAGAGAAACAGATCGAATTGCCACCGTAATACAAAAGCATGGAATAATTACTCCCATTAATAGGAATTTTGCTTCTGTGATCCATAAATTGTGATTAAAATCTTTCGGTGAAAATCACATCAGAATAGAGAATAGATTTGGTCGACGCGTTTCGAATCAGCCAGTGTGGTTCATCATCAGGACAAGATGGAAAATCTGATCAAATAACCCCTTTAAATAGAAAGTAAAGCTACCACTAGCAGTTTGTAAAATAACGGCTAATTTGACTTAAATAATAATATTTATTTTATTTAATTTTTAATCTATATTAAAAAGAGTAAATCAAATTATTAAAGTTTTAAATTTTGAATTTTATATATTCTTTTATATATTTATATTTATTTTAATAAAAATAATAATTATTAATTTAATATATTTAAAGAATATAATAGATGTTTATATATATTTTATTTTATTTTATTTATTTTTTATCAAGTAAATTAATTGTTAAAAATAGTAAATAATATTTATAGTCTAAATATATATAATTATTTTATTTTAATAATTAAATGTTATGTGATTCCAAAATTCATCAAACAATTATCATTTTGTTAATAAATAAATAAATAAATATAAATATAAATATAAAAATATAAAAATAAAATTTTTGATTAAATAAATAATAATAATAAAAATATAATTAATTAATTAAGAATTAAATAAATAATAATAAAAATAATAAAATAAAAATAAAAATAAATTAATTAATTAATTAATTGATTGATTAATTATAAAGTTGTAAAAGTCTTCACATTTACAAATTATTACACACTACAAAGAAGTAAACAACATGAAACAATGAAAGTAGGTACTAAATTGAACAATCACCTATTGTAACACTCTCAAAGTAGTTAACCTTTCTAAACCAGGAATGTATTGCTCCAGGTGCACTTCTGGGAGAGGCGAAGCTGAAGACAAATTGTCACTAAGTTCAGAAAGCTTGCCTATCAAAGGCTGAACTTTGTGAGCGAGATCCAAAGGGTGGAAATCATTTTTAGATGGTACAAATTTTTGACAGTTTCCGGAACATATGTCATTACACCTTTGGAAACCTGACACGCACACAATAAAGAGAACGGTTACCCACAAAAGGAAAGGTACATTTCCAAGTCTATTATTAATAATAGGTTACAGAGTACAAGCTGGAAAATCAAAATGATGACAGGTTTAAAACTTATAAATTCGTTCACCAACCTACCAGAGCTCAAGCTTGGTTGCAACCTTCAGTTGCTCAAACCTTGTATCAAGGTAAATCTGCAAAGTGTCAGGTATATTGAGATCAGGCATGTCTTTTTGATCCATGTACTTAGTCGAATTTACCAGGTGATAAAGAATTATCTCACAAAGTCGGCGGAACTCTGTTGTCTGCTTATATTGAAAACAGAAACGGAAGGCTCGATGTGCAGTCATCAGTGCATCCATCCAATTACGAATATTGTATTAATCCAAAAATAATATTTTAATTAATAAGAGCATTTCATGTATTAATGCAATACTTTTTAATTCTATATACAGCAGTAGCTGCTATATGATATATCCGGTAGCAGGTCATCTCCTCTTTGTTGTGTTGTAAAATTCTATATTCGTAACATTAATTAATATACTCCCAAAAAAAGAAACTATTTCATATAAATTTGACTACATTAAGTCTAATTACCGCGTATAATGCTTCCAGCTTCGAATTTTTGCGAAGTATTTCGAGCACAGTCTTATACGTTTCCCACAGAAACTTAAGCCAGGGTGTAACAAGCTCCTGCTCTCTCTCCACTCACACAACTGATCATCAAGTCCTCTGGCCTCTTCTCTGCCTCCAAGTCCTCCACACTATCCTGCAAGGAAATCCCAGAAGCATGTACTGCTCTAGCAGCTTGTTCAGCCTTCTCAGTAGACAGATGGAGGAAATACTTTATAACCTCCTCAAGTTGACTCACATTAACGTGCTGACATACAATACGATATTGAATAAGCCCATCCTTTGCAAAACTGCCACGCCTCACTTCAACACAAAGTTCCACATATTTGAATATTAGCGTTTTAAGAAGCTTTTGCCATGCTTCTGGTGCTTCTGGTTGGTGTACATGCACATAGTTAGTCTTCATTAGCTTTAGTTCAACTCTAGTAATTGCATGTGATGTACACTTGTCTTTAGCGAGTTAACTTTAGTACTTACATGTGGTGTGCACTTGGCTTTAGTTAGTTAACTCTAGTGCTTGTATGTGATGCATGTGCACATTAACAGAGCATAAAGCACACTTAGCTTCAGTTAGCTTTAATTATCCATAGTTATTGAGTGTAGAATAAAGCTTAACTTAGTTGCTTTATGTATTGATTTGTGAACTAATATTGATGAATCAAATTCATTCTCAATTCTAATTTTTCTTTTTTAATTCTCGCAAATTTGTGCAATTATTCTTCAACTAGATATGTATTTGTGCTCCAATAATTTTACATGGTATCAGAGCTACATGGGTTTGGAGAAGGTGCATGAACAATATTTTGCAGGTTTGAAAAGCAAAGAATTGGAAATTGTTTGAAGATTTGATTTGCAAATCAAAATATTGGAGAACTTCCGCAATCATTGCTACAGCTACAAGGTGAAAAAAATGGAGTTATCATCTTCAGCGATTCTTGCTCTGTATAACTACTTCCAACGGAAGCCAGAGATTTTGCTTCACCTCAGAGGCAAAGGCTTGTATCAGATAGTTATGAATATGAAAGTTGAACCCAATTTCGTTTTTGTAAAATCCAAATACTTCAACAGGATGGATGAGGCTTTTGGTCTTCTATTGTTCTCCAGATCTCCAACATTGTGTTTCCATTTGGACACACGGAGCACTCTGAATGAGGTTTAGACAACCTTGGAGAATTTTTTTGGAAAGCAGAATGAGATGCGGGCTCATATTCTCGAAAATGATCTAAATTCCTTAGATCCAAATAGCTTTGAAAACATTCAATATTTATTTACGAAATTTAAATCATTGTTTCTACAACTACATGATTTCAGGATCGATAAATCAAAATAGGAAGGTCAATTGATCCTTTCTATTTTGTCTAAATTAGGCCCCAAATATGTTGGTTTCATTTCTACATTTCATACAGTTAGACTTGTAACTAGAGAAAAATGGAAAATGCCCAAATTTAATGCATTTATTGAGTCTCTTATTCAGGAGTAGGATAAGCTCATAAAAATGGGTTCATTAAAGTCTCCAAATGCACATTCACTTTACATGCATGAGAAAGGAAAGTCCAACTCGAAACCAAATCAGCAATACAAACACAAAGGAAACGCAAGAGATCCAGATCCAAGAAAGGGAGGAAATCCAAAACCTCAAGATGATTCTTCGAGCTCCAAGGGTAAGAAGGGAAATAAAGGAAACTTCAAGTGTCCTTATTGTAATAGAGTTTATCATGTTGAATCCTCTTGCATGCAGAAGACTATTGATCTGATGGCAAAGACTCTTCAGCAAAATAACCTTGGTCATCACATTCCAGAAAGTGCCAAGAAGAAGACGAAGGAAAAAGCATCAGAAACAAGGGGTAATGGGAATGCTTTGATTGTTCTTCATTATACACCGCAAGAATGGATCATTGATTCAAGAGCTTCACATCATATGGCTTCTTCAAAGGAATCATTTTCTTCTCTACATGCATACTCAGGACCTCCTATTCTCATGGGGGAAAATTCTGCAGTTGAAGCAATTGGAAAAGAAAGAGTGCAATTCGAAGATGGAAGTTTCGATAGTTTCTTGCATATTCCAAGGTTTTCTGTGAATCTTGTTTCAGTGTATCATATGAACACACAGGTACCGGAAGGAAAGTTGAATTTACCCCAAATTTCGTGAGAATTTATGACATGAAAACCAACTTCAAGATTGCATCTGGAAAGGTAAATGATCAATCTCATTTGTATACATTTTCTGATTTTGTTCCTCAATCAGATTCTATTTTGATACTTAGGCATGAAAATGAAGAAAGTAGGATTTGGCTAGAGATATTTGGGCACTTCAATTTCATATATATGCAGCAACTTAGCAAGCAAGGGATGGTCAAAGGATTGCCAACCATTGAATTTTCAAATGGTGTTTGTAATGGATGTGCTCTTGGAAAGCATCCACAAGACAAGTTCGAGAAGGGGCATGCATGGAGAGCCTCTTCACCTTTGGAACTTGTACATAGTGATCTCATGGGTCCATTTCCAGTACTTTCAATGAGAAAAGCAAGATATGTGTTTTCATTTATAGATGATTACACAAGATCCACTTGGGTTTACTTCTTGAAACTCAAGTCTGAAGTTTTTCAACATCTAAATATTTTCAAAGCGCATGCGGAAAATCAGTCTAGAAAACGCATCAAGATACACCGTGTAGATAATGGGACGGAATATGTCAACAAAGATATCAAGAAATTTTTTAATTAAGCAAGCATACAGTTGCATCATATAGTTCCTTATACTCCACAGCAAAATGGGGTGGCCGAAAGGAAGAATTGATCTTTGAAAGAGATGGCCAATTGCATGTTGCATGCAAGATCTCTTTCGTCAAAATTGTGGTTTGAAGCTATCAATTGTGCCTCATACATCTAGAATAGATCTCCTCATAAATTTGTTATTGGAAAAACATATTTTGAGGCTTGGACTAACATGCAACTTAAAGTCAGTGATTTCTGCATTTTTGGATCTTGAGCATGGACCCGCATTCCTAAAGAGAAGAGAAAGGCTTTGGAGACTCAAAGGAAAGCATGCATGTTTGTTGGATATTCCAATGAATTCAAAGGGTACAGATTGCTTGATATCGACACTGAAGAGCTCTTTATTTAAAGGAGTGTAAAGTTTGATGAAGATGCTTTGCATGCACCAGCAGATGAACTTGTTACCAAGTTTCCATCACCACTCATTGATGAGTATGCAAATGAAACTTCATATCAGAATTATGATGAAGATGATCCTTTTCCTGTGACACTTGTTGGACCACCAATTGTTGAACATCGATATCATATTTACTCATGTAGTTCAGAAGATTCTCGACCACCTTCAACACAAAAATGGCATAGCATGAGTGATCTCCTTGATGATCTTACCTCTATACCTCAGTTTGAGGAAGATCCACAAGCATTCTTAGCTATGTATCCATGAATGTCCATGCATGCTTATATGATGCATGCATCTTATCCATAGACTTATGCAGAAGAAACTAGGCATCCTGAATGGGAAGCAGCAATGGACGAGGAATATAACTCTCTCATTGGGAACCAGACTTGGGATTTGCTTCTGCTACCTTCAAATCATAAAATTGTGAGGTTCAAGTGGGTTTACCGAACCAAGAAAGTAGCAACTGGCCAATTTAGTCGATATAAGGAACGATAGGTAGCAAAAGGTTTTCAGTAGGTACATAGTGTTTACTATGATGCTACTTTTGCTCCAATGTGAAAAATGGATTCCATTTGACTAGATCTCTCCATTGTAGCAACAAGAAGATGGGAGGTGCATCATATGGATGTGAATAATGCCTTTCTTCACGGTGATCTCAATGAGGAAATATACATGGAGAAGCCACGGGGATACATACACAAGTCATCTCTAGTATAAAAACTAAAGAAACTCTCTATGGCCTCAAGCAAGCACCTAGAGCATGGTATGCAAAGATGGATTCCTACTTGTTATCTCAAAATTTTGTATGCTACAAATATGATTCCAATGTTTATTTTTTGAATAAAATTGACTCCGTGTTGATCATAGTACTCTACGTAGATGATATTTTGATAACAAGTAGTTCAGCTTCATTCATTATTGAGATTAAAACTCCATTGCATAAGTGGACAGGCATGGGCTTGCTAAATTTATTCCTTGGACTAGAGATCAATCAGAGTGGTTCTGGGATTACCATTTTTCAACCAAAGTATGCTAGAGATATTTTGGCACGATTTCACATGAGTGACTGCAAACCAACAACCACACCTTTCTTATCTGGGATAAAGCTTAAGAATGGAAAAGACACACCATTGGTTGATTGCACATTGTACCGTCAAATTGTGGGAAGTCTTATTTATCTCACTCACTCCCATCCAGATCTCTCATATGTCGTAGGAGCAGTTTCCAGATACATGCAGGATCCACATGAGTTACATTAGAAAGCTACAAAGTGCATCCTTCGATATGTCGAGGGGACAGTAACCTATGGGATTCATTATGCAACAAATTTTTCTATGGATCTCATTGGGTTCACAGATTCAGATTGGGTTGGCGACAACATTGATCGCAAATCCACCTCCAGTTATGTACTTAGTTTGGGATCCGGCCCAATTTGTTGGTAAAGCAAGAAGTAGGCAGCCATTGCTTTATCATCAGCAGAGGTTGAGTATAAAGGAACAATCAATGCCATATTCAAGCCATTTGGCCACAACATTTCCTATCTGAGCTTGGGATCAGTGTCCATCTTCAAACTGTCATCTGGTGCGATAATAAAATTACGCTAATTTTTTGCAAAGATCCAGTGCAGCGACAGTGGACCAAACACATCGAGATCCACATGCACTTCATTAGAGAACTCATTCATGATGGGATCATCGATGTTCAGTATTGTCCTAGTTCCGAGCAGACTGTCGATATCTTCACTAAGACTTTCATTGAGTAGAAGTTTCGATTTCTGCGAGATCGTCTGGGGGGTGAAGGATATCACTGCCTAGTAGTTGTCTTTTCTCTACTTTTTCATTATATTTTGACCGGGGGGGGGGTTCTTCCCACTAGGTTTTCCCTATTTCCTCTTTTCATGCATTTTATATGGGTACCTAAAATGTTCATTTTGTCGGCACTCATTCATTTTTCATCACACTCACCTTAGTTATGCTTAAGGGGGGGTGTTGGTGTACATGTACATAGTTAGCCTTAATTAGCTTTAGTTAAACTCTAATTATTGCATGTGATGTGCACTTGTCTTTAGCTAGTGAACTTGAGTGCTTACATGTGATGTGCACTTGTCTTTAGCTAGTTAACTCGAGTATTTATATGTGGTGTGCTCTTGGCTTTAGTTAGTTAAATCTAGTGCTTGCATGTGGTGCATGTGCACATTAACAAAACATAAAGAAAACTTAGCTTCAGTTAGCTTTAATTATCCATAGTTATTGCAATTAGAACTAAGTTTAACTTAGTTGCTTTATGTATTGATTTTCAAACTAATATTGATGAATCAAATTCATTCTCAACTCTAATTTTTCTTTCTTAATTCTCACAAGTTTGTACAATTATTCTTCTGCTAGATCTGTATTTGTGCTCTAATCATTTTACACTCCTCTATGTCATTTTGATGTTATCAAGTCATGAAGAGCTTGTAATGTTGCCTCTTTCCGCCCAACATTCTCCAATTATGCATACAACAAATAACATCAAAGTTACTACACATTCTTCTACCTCTGGAAAAAATTACTATATATGATTGCATTTTTTATTTTCTTTACCTATATATCTAGGTACCCAAAAAAAAAACCCCTAATTAATTCTCATTAAATATTCTTCTAATGTCAAAACAACCTACATGCACAACTAAATCTATTTCAACATAAACAATAGCAGTTACCTTGGGCCCTATTGAGAGAATTTTTGGGGTTGGAAAAAGTCGCCATGGAGATAAAAACCAAAAACCCTCCAAATTATTGGTAACTAATTAGGGCTATACAAACAACTTAGAGGAGGTTTGACCCACAGTGTGAAAAAACATCATATAGCACAGCTAGAATGATTCGGGCGCAGAACTGATTGAGACGTAGATTATGGTCCAAGGAGAGGAGGAACGAGGTCGCGTCATTGGCCGGAAGCAACACCTAGTTGAGAGCGCACTCACGAAAGTATATTATATATTCGGAGGTTTGTGATGAGGGTAGAAACGTTGTGATGTCAGGCTTGTGATGAGGATAGAAACGTTGTGATGTCCCAGCTTCAACTTTTGATTTTGATTTTCCAAGACAATTCTACACTATTTTTAGTTTAGTGCACGATAAAATATCATTTCATTTTATATATGAACAATGACATAGTCTAGTGCACGTTAAAATATCATTTCATTTTATATATGAACAATAACATAAGGTTGATAGATTTTTGCAATCCCGACTTAATGATGTTGTTAGATGTTTTTAAATGTGCAAATAGTTTTATTTGCGTGATTTTAACATTTTCATTTTCCAAATTTATTTGATTAAATTGAAAATTTGTTTGTGGCTTCCATTTGTAAAAATATTATAAGTATATAATTTTTTTTTTAAAATGTGTTTTTTTATTTATAATGTACTATAAATTTTAATTTTGTGTGAAAAAAAAATGGGTTCAAATATTTTTAGAGAAGAGTAAATTAACATGGATTATGTTAATTATAGGGTAGGGTACATTTTGCAACAGATGTAAGTGATAGTAGTTTATTGGAAATATCTATCTCTTTTCTTGATTAGCATGAAATTGAGATTTGATATTTTTTTTAAATATTAAATTTGGTCATTTTCCTAGGGGTCATCAACTAATCATTGTTATGGCTAGGAGTACAGCCACCCTCCATCTAAATATTCCAAAGAAGGATAGATATCCTATGAACCTTTTATTGGAAAAATATATATTTATTAAAATTATAAGATGATGATTTAGGAAAAAGACCATTAATTACTATAATTACATGCATATAACATAGTATAGATCCATATAAATCTTGAACTCTTTTTCTCAAACCTTTTAAGCAAAAAAATAAAAATTGTATTTGTATTTATTTGTAAATTCTCTCCATACTTGATATTTCCAGAAATCAAGTAAGAAATACATTTACATTTCCAAATGTGAAATCCTACCATTTCTCAGAACACAAATCTCTCTAGGTTGATCCTAAAAACCTAGGGTTCTATAGGGTTCTTCCAAGTGCTTCGGATCTTCAATAACCTAGTAAACTCAATGGAAAACAAAGGAGATTTTCTAAACTGTGGAATGTTGAGTCTAAATGGGAGGATTCCTACTCTTATTTCTCTCCCATGAATTGTTTCCAAGTTGTAAAGGTTATTTTATACATTGCAAATGCATTGCTTGTTTCTTAGGTTAAATAAGTCTTTATGTGACCGAGTAAATACATATTTATTGATTTCAATTTCAACTGATTAGTTAATTTGAAGTTGTCTTGTTTATTCTAAATAAGTAGTCGTCATTTAAAATGGCCAATTTATAATAATAATAACAAAAGATCCGATGCGGTGATAAACAACTTCTCCAATAAGGATATGTCTTGGCTTTTAAATTTGGATATGGGGAAGTATAAGTTGATGAGTTTTCTCTCACTTTCTTAAGTTATCAATCTTTATAATATTTAATTAGATTGAAATATTTAAGGTGAATGTTAAGGTTATAAAATTTAAGAGATATTTGAATCTAGAAATCATAAAATTATTTTGGAGCTTTTATTTCTTTGAGATATCTTTTAAGATTGAGGGTTGTTGTCATATATATCAACAAACATTTCCATTTACAAATAATTAACATGGGTATAAATATTTACATGAAAAAGCCAAAACTTCACAAACTTATTAAATATATACATGAAAAATCCAAAACTTCACAAATTTATTAAACAAAGTTTAAGTACATATTATGAGGTTATGGTTCCCTTTCTTGGAATTCAATTGGTTTGTACACTAATTTACAACTTGGTGAACTTTGTTGTATAGACCTGAGCTATATGAAGATAGTTACTATATTGCAAGGGTTGTTCGCATAAGAGGCTAAGTTGTAGGGGATGTCATTATTCAATGTTGTATACTATGGGTGTCACATTGGATATGGGAGTTTCAAGGTGTACTTCAATTGTGAGGTTCCCTATGTGAATCTTTCTTTCTAATAAAATACATGAATTTTTGAATGTATCTTTCCATGATCATTCATAATTCTTATGCAACCTCTAGATATACACGGGTTTCCCCCACCTTTATCAAATTTTCTTCTAATTTTATCCAAAATTCTCAACATCTTACACTTGATGATAATGATATTATGGTTACTTCTCTTAAATTGGGTTCCTCCACCATTTATAGGGCTAGCTAAAAGTCCAAGTAGTTTCTACTTGGAACTATTAATCACTAGTTCAATGAAGTAAATACTAAATCTCAATAAAATCATTGAATTAATCTTGGAACTGTAAGGTATTCTTGAATAAATTGTTAAGGACAGTTGTGAATACTAAATAAGTTCCTTCACCTTTATTTGATCATGTGTGACATGAAATTTATCCTAATATGACAAGAAGAAATGACAACATTACAATTTGAGATGTTCCTAAAAGCAAGACATAGCCAAATAAGAGAAACGTGTGACCTTTCACTGATTTACTGAAAGGTTGAAGTATGATGTATCAATCATGTGCTCTTCATTGGATATGTTGCATTATGTCTCAATTTATTTCATAGATTTGTGTTGGGATTCTCCCATATCACTTGGCCTTTAAGTTAATTCACCAAGGGTAGAGTGAAAACAAAGTTCTTTTGGTATGAATCCCAACAGAAGGCGTTTGTCAAGTGGAAGCATCACCTCTGCTCTGTACTAGTGCTCACATTACCAGACCTACAGCAACCATTTGAAATTGACACAAATTCCTCTAACAATGTTATTGGTGCAATTCTCATCCAGTAGGGGAATCCGATGGCATATCACAGTGAGATACTTTCATATACATTTTGGAAGTATCCCACTTATGACAAAGAAATGTATTCTATTGTGCAGGTCTACCAGCAATGGAAGAATTAAATTTTGGGGAAGGAAACGGTCATCCACACAGACCACCGACCCCTACAGTTCATACAGACACAAGGAAAGTTACATAACGATCTCCATCAGAAGTGGTCCACATATCCGCAACAGTTTCATTTGAACATCGAGTACAAGAAGGGAAGCACCAATAATGTTGCATATTGTCTCAGCCAACCACCGATTATGGCATTGACCATTGTGCTCAATTCATGTGGACCCGAGTGTCGGGGTGGCTGCATCTTTACAAGAGTGATCCAAGGACAATAATTTGGCAACACGTACCATATGCTCCTGGAAGGCAAGCAAGTTTCAGATTTTCACCTCCAGGGCGCATTGTTATGCCATCTGGGACACCTTTGTGTTCCTTCAAGCGAGTGTTCCAAGATGATTTGGGAGGCGCACTAAATTTGGGTCGTTGGACACTTCGAAGTAGAAAAAATAGTGGCAGTGCTACAAAAGTATTTATATTGGTCGAACCTTCGACGGGATGTTGGGAAGTACATTAGATCCTCCACTTCCTACGCGATTTCCAAACTAAAAATCAAGAAGCAATGCATGTATACTACTCTACCTACTCCTAGTCAGCCTTGGGAATCCATCTCCATGGATTACATGTCGGGCCTTCCTTCTACTAAGCAGGGAAACAACTATGTTTTCGTGATCTTCGGAAAATTCTCTAAGATGACCATTCTGGCGGCCTACAAGAAGGGTATCACAGAAGAATCCATTGTCAAGCTCTTCTTTGGACGAGTGTGGGTACACTTTGGGATCCCACAGTCCATTATCTAAGATCGGGACAGCAGGTTCCTGAGTAAATTTTGGTCAAGCCTTTGGTCGATGTTGGATACCAAGCCCACTACATCCACGACCTTCAACCCCCAAACTAATGGCAAAACAAACGTCGTCAACAGGATGATCGTGCACATTTTGCGCATGTACAACTTGAAGCATCTACGCACATGGCATGAAATCCTCCCCTATGTCCAACGCAGCTACAAAAAAATTCTCCATAGCTCAACTGGCCACAACCCCTTTCAGGTGGGGTTGGGATTCCAGTCACTATGTCCCATTGATGTGGCCATACCTTTTGTAGACACTCAGGCAGATTCATCTCGTGTCCAATCTGTAGTTGACAGGGCTAACATATTCATTGAGCGCATTCAACACATTCTCCAGCAGCTCCATGACATATTAGATAGAGCCAATGCTAAGTACAAGCAATGTCATGATCAACATCGAGTGCCACACAAGTTCTAGGTGGGCGAAAAAGTTTGACTACATCTATAGAAGGAGTGCCTCTTTGGGCCGCACTGCAAGCTTTTCCTACTCAAATATGGGTCATACATCATCACCAAGGTTTTAGGGGACAATTCCTTCGAGCTCAACATTCCACCATTCCTTAGCTTGCACCTAGTATTCAATGTCGACTGGATGTGACCATACTTTCCCCCATTGTTGGACACATCTGAAGTTTTTTAGTAGCTGACACCAATAGAGCTCAACCCAAGCTACATCGCATAGGACAAAACTGAAAATATCATGGAAATTCAGATCAATAACACTCAACAGTAGAGGATACAACTATGTTGAGTTGTCAAAGCATGTCAACTCCTTCACCAAGGCAAGTGGTTCACCAAGGACCAAGTTCAACAGAAATTTCCTCACCTCATGTAGGTTGTGCACGCAATTGGGACCATTAATTACTAAGGGGGAGGACTGATGTAGGTGGATTTTGGTGGCCACCCACCTATTCCACCTAGACCTCTAGTCAATTTCATCAGTTTCCATAATTATAGCAAAATTTACTATTTTTAGCAGTTTTTCGGGTCTTGAACTTCCAGAGCAATTTTGACCCCCTAAACAACATTTTTTTGAATTTTGCAGCATACTCTAAGATACCCTTCCAACGAGGTATAGGTTACGACCTCGAGAAGTTGGTTTCCCAACTAACCCCAACAAGGCCCACAAACTCTTGTCATTCCATCTCTTGGGTTAGGGTTTTTGTTGTTTAGGGTTTCCCTTTCTTGTTCAATAGTAAATAATCACTTGAGCCTCATGGTAACACAGTTCAGAGGCATGTCTCCACCACATCTCTTCTCATAGATAAGCTACCATCGCCTGAGCTAGTTTATTTGCATTATGTATGTAAGCATATTTCAGTTCTTTAATATTATTGAAATGAATTTTTATTTATGTTGCATCTATGTGTTCGTGTTTATATCTGTATTATGTTGTGTTCTTATATAAGTTTGGATCGTCGAATATATTTCATCTAGATTAGCAAGTTGACAAGTTTTTAGATTAGTGATCAAGGGTCTGAATGGAGACCACAACCCTTCCCCCAAATTGACTTTTCATTACATCAGTTGGGTGTCCGCCATTTAGATGACCTGAAGAATTGGATCCCTCAAGCTCGCTCCTCTCCTTATTGGCCTCATTCTTGGGAATTAGGTATCACTACATAATTTTAGTTTGAATGGGAGGCTTATAGGCACAAACTCATTGAGGCAGGGATCATATTAACTGATAGGCCTAATTTTCTTTCATGGGGAGGTCGAGTTGTAAGTGGAAACATAGCTGTCATAAATCGTGTTGTTGTTGGGATTAATTCAGAGTGTTTCTTGGCTTGTTATAGATTCCATCAGAATTTTTGGAGAGTCTAATATTGGCATTGGTTGGTTGTAGGGGAAAAACTCTCTTGAGGCTCCTTTGCTTCACCTCTGGATGGCAAAAATTGCTCCTATAATTTCCTCCTTTCATGACATTTCTTTCATCCATGTGTTATGAGAACAAAAAATGGACGTGGATTCCCTATATAGGGTGTGGGATCTATATCTCCCCTGGCAAATGTTTTTTGAATTTTTTATTGATGGTTCTATCTGTAATTTGGGCTCTTTTGAACTCTGAAATTCTTGTTGGACATTCTCTGGCATGTTTTGTTATCAAGGATCAATATTCTATATGAGTCATAATAAGAGCTCGACCTTGCTTCTTTGTCTATATGTATCTATGTTTCTTTTTCAATAGTACTATGTTTTTCTATTCTCTCTTGAGCAGACACATTTTTTACTCCCTTTCTCAAGGGCAACAACAGTTTGTAATAGAATTATGTACATTCTCATTTATAAATTCATGGTTAAATTAATTGCATTTATTTTTCAAACCCGGGTTTTTTTCCTTGTAAAACATACTACACTATATGTGCTAGGCCATTAACTTTCAATTATAATTAAAACTACTCCATAATTAAAAAACAAAAAACAAAACATTTATAAAAATATCTTAGTGAGCACATATATTCTTTCACTAATACTATTAATAATAAAAAAGAAATTCAAATCAAAATTATATTATGAAAATAAAACAAGCAATTATAATCTAAGGAAATTAAAAAGCAATTCTACTCTATTGAACTTGAAAGCAATCTATTCTATTGAATTTGAAAGCAAACTATTCTATTAAATTTGAAAGCAATTGACTATTCTAGAAAGCAGTGAAAGCAAACTATTCTATTAAATTTGAAAGCAATTGACTATTCTAGAAAGCAGTAAATCATTTTTAGAGCGAGAAACCAAGATTGGAAACCAAAGTGAAGGAAGCCTTTTGATATTACTAATGTGTATATGGAAAACTAGAACAAATCATGTCTACTCTGAATCTGAAACTTAAGGAATGAAAGAACAAGAAAGTAAATTATTTTTGAACTATTTTCACAAGCGCTAGTCGCGTAAGAAAACAAAATACATGACCATAGAGAGAAATGAAATCCTAATTAAGGAAAACTGAGTATTGAACTTGTTGCAAGAAAACAAAGTAAAGATAAAGTAAAACATGCCTTCAGAGGGAACCTCCTGTAAAGTACGAGATGCTACAAGCTCAGATCACGAATTTAAAGTAACCAATAATGAGATACAATTCATCTGAATAGGAACGATATTAACTGAAGTACGCAAAACAGAGTCTTTACAATAAAGAGATATGTTAAGAATATATCAAAGTCTGAACTATGTTCTTGCTTCCAAATGAAGCGTTTATATAAATTCTTAAAATGAAACAACCAGAGGATTCATTACCTAATTTATTGAATATGAAGTGACATATCCCTGCCAGAAATTTAACAAAGCATATCTCATTCCAACTTCTTTTTGCTTGGCTCGGCATTTGAATGACACATTGACAAATTGTTTGATCATGCAATCTACAAAATAGGGGTCAAATGGACCCAGAAAATCTCCCAAGTCGTGACGAATTTGAAGAAATCTCCCGCATGGAGCCTAATTAGGCTCGTTCTAAAAAAACCATGTTTTTCTTTTCAAAATTCGTTTTTGTTTGCTCATAAAATGCTCCGGAAGTTGACTGGTCAAAACTATTGTGTATTGCCTTTGATGGAGGTTCACACAAGCGAGCTGGGTTAACTTTGACTAACACAAATCCGTATTAGAGCTTTTAGAAACTCATTCCACGTTCCATATTTCCTTCAAAAATGGTGCTACTACTTCGATCATGGAGATATCTATAGAGACTAATCTGGCAAACAATTATTAGAAAAAACAATCAAAATTCTTCTTAATTTATTGAAAAAATAAAAAAAATGCATGACAATTAACTACTTGATGCTTATGAATTATCAAAGTTTATTATGAAGGATTATGGTGAAAATGGAAATAAATTACTAAAAGGATGATCACAAAGGTGATCTTCTCTCCTATTCCAAGCTATAGAAGCCAAGGTGAAGAGTCCCTTTGCTTGAGATATGAGGGTATATTTATAACAAATGAGGTGACTATTTACATCCCCATGTAATTCTTGACCTCCCTCATGACTCTAGAACTTCTATGTGACTTTTGATATTCCATGTGGGACCCTTGGGATTCCACACTTTTCACAATTTTCTCATTTTTGGAATTTCATAATTACATTCCACAAATAATGTGGTAAAAATACATGGGACCAAACAACACTTTTGTTTTGACATTTGGAATGGTCATAGTTTGGTGAATGTGATAGGAAACTTGATGGAAATGTATTGATGTGAGGTTCCTCTCTCCATTGTTATGTCTTCAACTCTTGATAATTTATCTCGGATGTGCTTCATTTCCACCCTCCAAATGGTTTGTATGAGTGTTGGAACCTTACAAGTCAACATGAGTTTCCATCTCTTTGACTAGGGCCAATATTCCTTTACTCCTCAATGATAGCACCTTTTTGTCTCGTCTCCGCAAGTGTTCTCCTTATAACCTCTCCTTTCTAACGTTGTTGAAATCATCTTGTCATGGTAAAATGATACCCCCTGAAAATTAAATTCACCCATGTCAACAAAACGCCATTCTCATAATCACATATTCTCTCTATGTTTTCCCATGTGACATACTGACTATGATGGAATAATGTGCAGGGAGCTTAGGAGAAAGGGTATAGGAATTTCACAATCAACCACTAGGAGGACCAAGGTATGACCATGTTTTCCATTGGAACTATGCAATGTGAAATTAGGGAAGGTTTTTCAAAGTCCTGTGTTGTGGCCAAGTCCAGGAGACAAGGGTGGTGAGCTTGCTCACTAAGGATGAGTAATGCATAATATCTAAAAAAGAGGAAACAAAGATTGTGTAATTGAGCTTTGAAGGGACTAAATAATCAAGGTGGATATTGGTGGAAACCCGCCTATTCAAATTGGACCCCCACCATTGTTTCTTTCAGTTTTTCAGTTTCCTTAATTGTAGCACAATTACTATTTTTGGAAATTTTTCGAGTCCTGAACTTTTGGAGTCGTTTTGATGCCATAAACGAAGTTTTTTGGGAAAATTGGGAATAACATGGGTTTTTAACAGATGTTGATCACTCTAAATTTTTATTCCTTGGATAGATCTTTCTAAAGAGCCATTGTGTGCATCAAACGAAGATCGTATGCCAAAGTTGTGTCCCCAGGAAGTTGATGTACCAATTTACCCAAACAGAGTCCACATCCCCTTTTAGGTGGGCTTGGAATTCCAGCCACTATGTCCCATTGATGTGGCCATACCACATGTGGCTACTCAGGAATATTTGACTCATGTCTAGTCCGAAGCCATTAAGCACATTCAACACATCCTCAAGCCGGTTCACGAAATCCTGGAGAAGTCCAATGTCAAGTACAAGCAACGACATGATCAACATCGAGTGACACACATGTTTTAAGTGGGCGACAAGTTTGGTTGTATTTGCAGAAATAACGCCTAACCGGAGCTCATCAGAAGCTCAGAACACTCTGATATGGGACTTACACCATTATCAAGGTTATGGGAGACAATGCTTTTGAGCTCGGTGTTCCCCCATTCCTTGGCCTGCACCTAGTTTTCAATGTGGAAAACCTTTGGCCATACTTTCCACCATTACTAGACACATCAGACATTGTAAAACACCTCACACCAACAAACCTAAATCCCAACAGCATGGAACAAGCCACAACTTATCAGATCATGGACACGCAGATAAAGAGCACTCGCCAGCAGAAGATACAGTTGTATCAGGTTGTCAAAGCTAGCCAACTCCTGCACCAAGGCAAGTGGCTTACCAAGGACCAAGTTTAGCAGAATTTTCCTCATCTCATGGAGGAACTCAAAACAATGAGGACCATTGCTTCCTAAGGGAGGAGGACTAATAGAGGTGGATATTGGTGACCACCCTCCTATTCCACTTGGACCCCCACCATTGTTTCTTTTAGTTTTTCATTTTCCTTAATTGTAGCACAATTTACTATTTTTGGCAATTTTCGGAGTCGTTTTGAGGCCCTAAACGATGTTTTTTGGGAAAATCATGACCAACATGGTCTACGACCAATGTTGGTCACTCAAGGTTGTATTCCTCAGATAGATATTTCTAACGAGGTATTGTGCATGTCAAATGGAGATCGTATGCCAAAGTTATGTCCCCGGGAAGTTGATGTACCAATTTACCAAACGAGGTCCATAGTTTTGGTGCTTCATCTCCTAAGGTTAGGTTTTTGGATTTTTAGGGTTTTCCATTGTTTCTCAATAATAAATAGGCCTTCAAGCCCCATTGCAACACAGTTTAAAGGCATGTAGCCTACCACATCTCTTCTTAGAGATAAGCTACCATCGACAGAGCTAGTTTATTCTCCATTATTTCTGTAAGCATTATTTAGTACTTGATATTAATGAAATGGAGTGTTATTCTTGCTGCATCTATACTTTGATGTTTATTTTTGTATTTTATTGTGTTCCTGCATAATTCTGGATCACTGAAAGATGACCCCACTATCATCTATATTGGCACAATGCACAATTGGAGGCAAGGCGCGACAAGGTACTACACAGCAGGCAGGTTCAGCCAGCAAGAGTGACAAGACTAGGCATTGTAACTATGTTTCAGATCCCTTTGTGTTTAGTTTTTTGTTGAAAATATTTTTATAATAACGCCTAAATGTTCACAATCTATTGATTACTTCATTGTAATGTATCTTATAGTGGTATCAGAGTTGGTTTTCCCGCTAGCCTAAGGGTTTATTGGAGAATAATTTAGAGACTAGTTTTTCAATGATCTGCCTTAATCACCCTAGCTAGTAATCTATCAATTTCGGTGGCTTATTCACATCCACCCTAGTTGATATTTTTTAGAAATATTTCCATAGCTTGACATCGAAGATTTTTATGACCATAAGGAGGATCCAAAATTGGATGTAGGCAAATTTTTGGATGGTGTTTGTCGTAGTCACAAAATAACCCTTGTAGGCTAAATTTTATCATGCTGACAATATTTCTACTTTTAATCTTCAGACCTGGTCTCCATAGCATTTTTTCAACTTATCCATCCTTCATCGACTCAATTAGAATATCGGTTAGCTCTCGTTGACTCAAGCTACAACAATCTTGTCATTGTGCATGAAAACCAACAACAACAACTCCTCATTGTTGTTGAAGAACATGATCAATTATGTCACGAGAATGAACAATTGATAATGCAGGCTTCAAAGATTAGCTCCAAGTAGCATATGTGGGCAACTATTGCAGAGTTTGTTCCTGATGCCCCATAGGATTCACAGGGGCATCACTAGGGGAGAAATACCATAACATGTGTGTTCATATTGGGGGATATATATTGAAGAAAAGATGGCATAATGTATCGAGCATATAATAGGGGGTAAAGGGTTTTCATGTTGGCGGGTATAAAAAATGGAGCTCAAAGTTAATGAAAAAATATAGAGCATAAAAAATGTTAATGAAAAAATGGATATCTACAATATCTAGTGAGAGTAGGGGTTTTTTTTAATTGGAAAGGTGTATTGGGTTCGTATTGGTAGGGGGCTAAATAATTTTATTTTTAGAGGTATTTTCCAATATGTAGTCAAATTAAGTGTATTGTATAGTATGTCACCAATGCACATAGGTTTATTGAGTGAAGCCCACATGGTTGATATAAGTTAATTTTATGGTTTTATTTGGTGCATTATATTTTTTTAATATGTAATAAAAAATGTTTTCAAATAATTATTTTATATCAATATTTATAATTTTTAAAAGAGTAATAACATATTTTTTTGGGATAATATGTAACTTTTTATTCTTTAATAGTTTAGTTGTTTTCTCAATTTCCCTTAATTTTTAAATTGTAATTCCAAAAGATATAGTGTTTTGGTATTTAACATCATGAATATAAAAAATCATTAATGATGTTTTAACTAATATAAGTTAAAATGAGCTTGGTAGTTTTCTGTCCAAGTTATTTGATTACAAAAACAAAATAATGGTCTTATCATCAACAACATGTTATATCACAATAGCTATTACAGTATTAATATTTTTATATGTTGATGTCATTTCACTATAATGACAATACATTTAGAAGTCTTAGCAATCAACAACATGGTATATCACAATAGCTATTATAGTATTAATGTTTTTATATGTTAATGTTATTTCACTATAATTACAATGCATTTAGAAATCTTAGCAATATGTGAGCTCAATTTAGTTTGGGTGGTTTCAAGGAAAGGTTATTATCCTCCCCATCATATGTCCTGAAAATGGCATGTTGAACATTTAATAAGTAAACAAAGTCTCAAACTTTTATCGACAAAGCCTCAAATCCCAAAGCCTTTTGGGAATGTGGGTTATTTTGAGTACCATCCTTACAATGAGGGAAAATCCCCTATAAAATGTTATCACTATATGTCTTTGGTTGAGAAAAAATATAAGCATTATAATTTTCCATATATTTATGTGTGTGTGTATGTCTTAAAAAAATATTTATAATTTATGGAGTGAGGTCTTTTTAATAAATTACATTTGTAATTGTTATTAATAAAATTATTATATTTTTAAATATACAAGTATATTAGATCTAAGACTTTTGTGATCCATAATGTAGATAAATGTTTTTCGGATTAATCACATCTTTAAGATTTGGTCGACGTTTCAAACCAACTAATGTGGTTCATCCTCGGGACAAGGTGAAGAAGTAAATCGATCCTCCTGAATAAATAGTATGGATATATTTAAATCAAAATATAGGTTTTTTGAATTATATATAATTATCCTAAAATTATAAGGGTAATAAAAAGGGGGTTATTTGTATTAATATAAATATATATTTAAACATAAAGAAAAATAAAAATTTTACCTAAAATTATAAGGATACTAATGAAATAAAAAGGAAAGGAAGAAAGATTAAGAAGAAAAATAAAATGAAAGGATAGGGGAAGAAAAAAGGAAGGAAGGGGGATTTAAAAATATATATTTAAATTATAAATTAATAAGGAGACTATTATAATAATAAGGAAGAAAGATTAAGAATAAAATAAAATAAAACACATGAAATGCTAGGGGAATTTTAATAGAAAAGGAGGAAATTAAGATAAAGAAAACAGTTTGTGGAGTAAAACCGACAAAAAATGAGAGTCCTAACAAGATAAGAAAAAAACAAGATGGGAAGGAATCACATCGAGAGAGATGGATTCCAGCGCTTACCCAATTTCCAACCATCATACCTGTTGATATTCTTAGCATGTCTCTCAACCTCAATAGCCTCCCTCAATTTCCTATGGTGGAAATGATCAATCTTAGCAATGACCCTGGAGTCCTCTATACATACATGGTGACATGACTTTTTCGCATGTTCTGCTAGAGCCGAAGTATGGGAACGATTGTGCCTAATGTCTGTCGCATGCTCTTGGATTATTTTCTTAATGGATCGACTTGTTTCTCCAATATAGTGAATGCCACAAGAAAAAGGAACTAGGTATACCCCTTTTTTGTCTTTAGGGTCAATAGGGTCATTAACAGAACTGAAAGAATTTTGAATGGTACAGAGAGGTTTGAATATGGCAGAGACATTATTCCTCTTAGGGATATGGGCAATCATGTTTGTGGTCCCTTGGATAAATGGGAGATTAACCTTAAAGATAGGATCCACGTGAGTGTAGTAGAACCTGGGGCCTTAAAGCCTTTCAAAAATCCTATAAGGGGTTAAGTGGCAAAATTGTTCGTGTGGATCCTATCTCTAAGGTTAATCTCTTGTTTATCCAAGGGACCACAGACAGGATTTCCCATATCCTTAAGAGGAATAATGTCTCCGCCATACTCAAACCTCTTTGTACCATTAGAAATTCTCTCAGTTTTGTTAAGGACCCTATTGACCCTAAGGACAAAAATGGGTCTACCTTGTTCCTTATTCTTGTGGCAATCCCTATATTGGAGAAACAGGTCGATCCATTAAGCAAAGAATCCAAGAGCATGTGGCAGACATTAGGCACAATCATTCTCGTACTTCGGCTATAGCAGAACATGCGGAAAATCCGTGTCACCATGTATGTATAGAGGACTCCAGGGTCATTGCTAAGATTAATCATTTCCACCATAGGACACTGGGGGAGGCTATTGAGATTGAGAGGCATGCTAGGAATCTCAATGGAGACAATGTTGGAAATTGAGTAAGAGCTGGACTCCAGCTCTCTCGATGTGATTCCTTCTCATCTTGTTTGTTTCGTATCTCATTAGGACTCTCCGTTTTTGTCGGTTGTACTCCCCTTATTGTTTTCTTTTTCTTAATTTCCTCTGTTTCTATTAAAATTCCCCTAGCAATACATGTATTTTATTTTATTTTATTCTTAATCTTTCTTTCTTATTATTATAATAGTCTCCTCATTCATTTATTATTTTATTTTTTTATTTTTTATTTTTATTTTTTTTATAAATCCCATTCTTTCCTTTTTTTCTTCCCCTATCATTTTATTTTATTTTTTCTTCTTAATCTTTCTTCCTTTTTATTTAATTGGTATCCTTATAATTTTATGTAAAAAAATAATTTTTCTTTATGTTTAAATATATATTTATATTAACAAAAAAAAATACCTATTTTTTACCCTTGTAATTTTAGGATAATTAAATATAATTCAAAAAACCTATATTTTGATTTAAATATATCTTTATCTTAATAATAGAATGAAATTTTTATAATTTATAAATAATAGATAATAAATTTTAGTATTATTTTATTAATTAAACTTATTAATTGATTTTCTCTAGAATCAATTTGATTTTCATCACCTCTAAAAACTAACTAACTAATTACCTAACTCTCTTACAGCTAGTTTTTAACGGCTAGCTTTTTAGCAGCTATATTTGGGCAATGATGCATCCATACTATTTATTCAGGAAGATCGGTTAACTTCTTCACCTTGTCGTGAGGATGAACCACATTTGTTGGTTCGAAATGTCGACCAAATATTAAAGATGTGATTATTTCGAAAGACATTTATCTATATATAATTATATTTTTAAATTTATATATACATATATTTAGTCTACTTTATTAAAACTATTTTCAATATGTTTGAATATTCTAGTGTAACATAACAGTGTCATACACAATTTTAAAGGTATTAATAAATAACATTTTAACAACATTTTAGAAGAGTGACAAATTATTAGATTTGGGATTGGTTTAAGTATTGGATTTACATGCCTAAACACACTTTTATTTAACAATTATTATTAATAGCTGCTTAATTTTAATAAATTTTGTTTTTTGTAATATTCACAAATATAATTAAAATAAATAAATTTTGATACAAAATATATCTAAAAAAATTTATCAAAGTATTTAACATTGATTTCTCACTAGACTCCCAACACGTTCAAAGAAAAATTAGCCATTTATATTTGGAATGTGCTCATTGTTTTAAATTGAACGAAGTTCAAACAAAAATTATCCATTTATATTTGGATTGTGCTCATTGTTTTAAATTGAACAATGGGATGTGCTCAATATTCATACTCACCATCCAATCTAAAATTAGCAAGAAGGTTAAAACCACTCCAAATAGCCCACCGCCACCATTCTTGATTTTAATATTAAACAACTTGGGAATTTACTGTCATTTCTAAGAGATTTATTTTTTGAGAAAGGAAGCTTAGTGTGTGTCCCATCTAATTTGTGTCTTCTCCCACTATTGGCTAAAATATCCAAAACAAAAGCAAAGAAGCTTCCTATTAGTCAAATCATAGATTTTTTTAAGGGGTTGTCTAATTATGAGATTTTTTGGAATTTATGGTGGGAATTTAGAGATTATTTTTTGGCCAAATCTTTATCTTTGGTGTTTAAACTAGGTTTTTTCATATATATGAATTCAGCATGTTGAAAAACTTGTGGAGCAACCCATGGAGCACTTGAATTATGGAGAGTTCACAAGTCAAACTTGTGATTCTAGCAAATCCCTGCAGTAATTTTGATAGGAAAAAGTGGCAGAAAACCCTCCAAAAGGTCTAACAGATACCCTAGAGCTTAAGGGAGTATCACACATCTTGAGTTGACCCTATTTATGAGAAGACACATATTACACATAAATCGAAAATGCATACCCTATTTATGAGATGACACATATTACACATAAATTGAAAAGGCATTCACGAGTTTTCCTTGAGATACTTGTAAGAGAAGGTTCATATAAATTAATTTTGTGGTTTTATTTGGTTGAATATATGAGTTAATTCTATAGTTTTATTTGGTGTGGTAGTTGGGGGATAGTGCAGTTTTATCTTATGAATACATTTTTTAATATGTAATAATAAATGGCATCCATGTATATGTTTTGTATGAACAATTTTAAAACATTTTTTTTTACAGGGTGGGAAAACCTATCATAACTCAGTTATCAAACCAATAGTGAGGAAAACCATATTTGGTTGCTATGTGTGTGTTATCACTCAGATTGAACCTCAAGGCTGAGAGAGGCAATCCCGAGGTAACCTCAAACCAAACTTCAAACTTGGTATCTAGCCCTACTAAGTCAGAGCGGGATATCTCGATAAAATCACAGCCAAGAGGGCTGGATGAAAAATATTTTAGGCTAGCTAAGGAGTACAGGGGGTTTTGATTTTGATTTTAGGGTTTGTTGGATCAGGAGGAGCCAAACAGCTAAGGCAAGGAGATTAGGTCAAAATATGCAGGGGTTTCAAGGGGCAAGGTAGGCAAAAGGTTTAGAATTTCAAAGATGATTGTGTGAGGTGAAGAGACTGGTGAGGATCTAGGGAAAGCATGTGAAATTTATTTTCCCTAAACTAAAGAGAATGAACACTTTATACCAAATTTCCAAAAACAACGCATAAATACATATGGATTTTGCTTTTCAAACTTGAAATCTAGTATATTATATACATGAAATGGTTTATGAATTAACAATACATTCAAAAAAATTGACAACAGAGGGGAAACTATGTCTAAAACTCATATCACATGGATCCCAAGAAAATAGCTGCAAATTTCTATTAATGTCCAAGCCAAACTAATATATAAAGATGTCTCTTGATATGCCAAAGCTCCAAGTGAGTCCAACTTCAACAATTGACTGAGAAAATACATCAAATAGACTTCAAAATCACTCTCCCTAACCTCAGGGAGTCGAATCCATGAGAGGAGGAGTTGTTTCACCTACTCCCAAACAAGAATCTGAAGACTAGGAAAACTCAACAATTTGCCTCTAAAAGAGAGGAAACTAATTCATTTGACCTCCTAGTAGAATTATTTGATGCATCTACCCTAGATAAAAGTTAAAACATGATATTTACATCCATATTGACAATTTACATCAGTAATTTTCCCATTTACCTAATCAAAAATTCAAAAATTCAAAAATGTTGAAAACGGTGAAAATTGCCAATTCCTTGGTAAACGTGCAGCGCCATGACAGAAAAAATTACCTATCTTGCAGACAAGTTTTGGAGGCCTTCCCGATGTCTAAATAAGCTCCACGATAGCTCATTGGAAATATCTCTAAGTCTAGTTTCCAGATATGCTTTCATTTTCCAAAATGGTGTCCATATGCCCTCTCAAAAACCTGTTCTCCCAAGACTGGTAAACGCACAGCGCCAAGGCCAAAAATAGGGCAAAAGCATGATTTTTTTATGGTTTTTGGCCTTTTTGGGGGACCAGTTTTGCTCCAAATCTCCTGAAAATTTCTGAGGTTGATGTACTCATCACTAGTAACATGAATATTCTAACCATTTCCATTTATAAGGCCCAAAAAATATTGCAGTGCTAGTGGCGTTGCGCGTTTAGCACATTTCCTGCATGCCAAACTGTCCCAAAAATCAAAATTTGCACAAAATGCCAAAAATGGAATTTGATTTTTGATCAAGGGTTGGAGGCTTGGAGGGACACCTCAGTAATAATATTCAGCTTCTCCTTTTCCTTTGACTCAGTCAAAGCCCGAATATTTTCATGGGCACTTTTAAGCTTGGCCCTTGAAATCCTGCTTCTCATGGCATAATGCTTTGCCATCTTCCTCTGAATATCAATATCCTTCTTGGCTTTCTCTAATAGGCTCTCCAAATTCAAATTGGCTCTCTCAAGCCAAGACTCTCTGCCTCCGTCAATCTCTATGGCAAGAAACTCACTTGGATTAAGTTGCTTTCCAATTCTGCTTCTTTCTGCCTTTCCCGAGCTAAAGCCCTCTTCAGTCCAATGATCCTCAGTCTCTATCTAGGAAGCTGATCTTCCTCATCATCACTGTCATCAAATCTACCCAAGGTCTCATCCAACAAGGCCTTGGCCTTTCTGGCTTCTCTTTGAGCTCGGATTGCCTTGACCTCATTGATGATTTGTTTTGTCTTCAGCTGATGATTCTCTATCTCAAAAAAGTTAATCACATTCTTTTCTCTACCAATATTAGCTTGAAGCTCACTAATCTTGGAATATTTGCCTCTGATCAATGCATTGGTGATTATAACCTCATCCTCATCATCAAGGTCAATCAACTGAAACTCCTGCTCAGTTTCATGTGTGTCCTCCTCCTCAATAGTGATAGGCTTTGTAGCCTTTTCCTTGTCCTTGTCTACTTGTTTTGATGATGAAGAAGGCATGGCCCCTTTCACATCAAGTGAAGAAAACACATTCCTGTGGCCTCTCTAATATTTCAAAGGAAATGGCTTAATATCAATCATTTTAGTGCTAGTTGCCTCAATGTCCCTTTCACTGCTTGATGCTCTAGTATCATGATGTGATGGTGAAAGGTTGTGGAAAGGTGATGAGGAAGGATCAACATGAGGTGAATGGATGTGAGTGGGTGTTGATGTATGAGTAGCGGGATGTGATTGAGAAGGGGATACGGGAGGATGAGATGATGAAGGAATATCCTGCTCATGATGAATAGGTGGGGTAGTGAAAACCTCATTGGAAATGAATGCATCCCATGGAATGTTTTTCTGCTGGAGCTGATGCATGACCACCATCTTGATGACTGAATGATGAAATAGGCTCTGCATTTGCTGATTTTAATCCCTCTTTTGCACAATGTAAGCAATCTTGTCAATGCTATGGAAAATATAATATGGTATGTGTAGCATTCTTACTCTAGTGAAATGCATAATAAGACAGATATGGTATGAATATAGGCGGGAAAACCTTCCCTCACAAGTGAAATATTTCATTATTATTTCATTATTATCCTCGTCATGGGCACATACCGATCAAGGAGATGTGAAAAATGGAAAATGGACTTGTTGTGATCTTTATACCTAGGTTTGAGGTATGGTTCAAAATAACTCATGTCTAGGTTTACTTGTTTAAACCACCTCTCTCCCACACTAGGTATCCCTGCAGCAGCTACAATGGCATTGGAAAACATCTCAAATGTAACTCCAGCAATATTAACCTACTTTTCATGTAGATTGATGATGAATAGTCTTGTTAACTCCAGATGGTTTTGGACTTAATGCGCACTCTCACAAAACTCAAAGCAGACCACATGTTTAAAACAAGAAACAGTGAGAGGAAAGGCCATGAGTTCCCTTGCGGTGATGGGATCAAATCTATTTATTTTCCCTCCCTAGTGATCATTTCTCCTTGGCATTTGTACCTCACCAACAATGCCACTATCCTCTTCTTCAGACATTTTCAAATTATGATTTGTGAAACCATAGGGTGCAAGTGAAATGAATGAGGGGAAGGGGATGAGATGACTAGTTTGAAAGGTGAAGGGAATGAGTATGAGTGAATGAAATGAGTGTAGGGACAAACTAGATGAATGAAAACCCTAAATCAATATAATTACCCTGTTTATAGCTGATATTTCTTTTAGGAAGAGGAAACAAGTGTAAAATTAGTGATCTCAAGCTTGTAATTAGGGTTTTCTTAGGGTTACACTTCAATTCATATAGTAATGACCAAATATTTTAAAATCAAGGTAAAAATGTGTACTTGCTGCTTTGAGGGCTATTTGGAAGACTTTGGCAAAGTTTGGAGAAGTTTTGAACTTTTTTAAGTTAATAGATCACTCCACAACCTTCCCTGGCTAGGCGCGCAATGCCACTGGTAAGCATGTAGCGCTTCTGTAAATGTGCAGCGCCTTTAGAAAACACGTTGAAAATTTCGAGCAAGGGCGCAGCGCTAAGGAACTTAACCCAAATTTGCTCAAAAAACTCTGAAATTCTTCTTTGTTGAATGCTCCTAATGTTTTGAAAGGAAACAATGACTCTTTTGAAGTGTTTTATGGGCTTTTATAGGCATGTGGATTTAATTTAACTTGAAAAACCCACTTTCTAATGTTTTTAAGTCTTTCTTCCTTTTATCACTGATACTCTTTGACACTTTGTGCATTACAGGCTTGATCAATCTGGAGCTGGCTTTTCTTTTTCTCTTTGAGGCTTGGCATGTTCACTTTGACAGCTTTGGGATGAAATTATTACATATAGTAGCATAAAATTACATTTGAAAAAATGAAATAAATTACATAAATGACTTTTTTATCAAAATGACATGTTGATAAAAAGTCTTGAAACTGAAAATACAACCTTTGAAGTAAAATGAAAACATCAGGATAATCATAATCAATCCCTCCCATATATGTGTGTTGACTTCATTGAAATGAAGGAGAGACCTTGGTAAATGCAAAACCCTAATTACCTAATGAGACTGCTTTTGACCTGATTTCAATAAGATTTTGACTTAAAAACTTTCAAGTGAAAACATAGAATTTCATAGGTGTTTTTATGCTCAAAGGGACATGGAAATGAGTCGGCAATATGATATTGGAGGGAGAAAAAGTTTATTTGACAATGAAAACCACCAGCGAAGCAAATTTATTTCATGACCTAACAAAATGATAAAAAATTTATTCGGTATGAGAAACCTAAGATACACATGCAAATGTGTTTTGATCCCTGGTGGAAGTATACCAATACTGACACTAACAGCGTGAATGCAGGCTGGCTCATCACAGTTATTCAAGGAAAACCACGCCACTTGGAATAACTCGTTGGGGGTACGTAAGAGGGAAGCCTTTCACTCCTACCAGATGCCTCTGGGCCTTGGGCCATTAACCTGTTTCCTTACGTCCAAAGAAGACAAACTCTTAGCCAAGCAGAAGCAATTTAATTTACAATTTAAAACATAATAGTTTATTATTTTCTTTTTCTTTTTCTTTTCAGATAATATTTAATTTTTTTTGTCTTTTTGCAATTCACTTTAATTTTAAGGCCTTTTGGCTTTTTATGCAACTCACTTTAATTTTTAAGTTGTATAGTATTTAGGGATCATAGTTCTTTTGTAATTTAAAAGTGTATAGTTTTTAGGGATCATGGCTTTTTTGTAATTTAAAAGTGTATATTAATTAGGGCCTTTAGGCTTTTTATGCAACTCACTTTAATTTTTAAGTTGTAATTGAAAAGTGTATAGTATTTAGCACATGTGACAAGGATCCAAAAATTAGTAATGTTCATGAGTCTTACATCTGAAATAAGTCATTTTCCAACATCCAGCATATAACAGAAAATAAACTAGATATGAAACATAAACAAAAAAGGAGGTGTAATGATAGTCATGGTAATTGTATGTGTCCCTGGTCCACCTCTCGACCAGCAATGGTGTGAACATAGTGTAGGGTACCCACCATCATCTGCAATCCCATTTTTGACAGGTTGTCAACCTCTGAATTTTGTTGGCATTTTGTTGTGTAAAGGGAGATTCAGCAAGTTTGAAAGAAATAGAAAATTTCTCGTTGTGGTAACTCATTATGTCTCTAAGAGAATCGATGTGAGTGCTCTGTGATTGTTTGACAATGATTTGTGAGTGAAATATCTTTGAATATGCATATCATTCTATGGGACACAAGCCTAAAATCGAATCTTGATGTTTTTTGTACTCATACTCTAATTAGTTATATGATGGAATTGTAAAAATAAATTTACAGCCAACAATTCCCCATGTTGAATATCAAGCATATCGACATTAACATTAGGCCAGAACACAGGTAGAGCATGAAATTCAAAATGAACTTGATAAGTTTTAATAATCTTTGATAATCCTTGGCCAATTTTATTACTTGACCTTGAGTAACCTCTAATACAAGGTGATCCACCTTCTTCATATGATTTAATCATTAGTACGTGGTGGCTTCCATGAGAAATTTGAAAATCAATTATGTGCATTGTATCCTTGACATTAAATAATTTTGTAATAGAAACATTTGCAGCTATATACCCATATTTAATATAAGGGAAAACTTCATATATATTTTCATGTAAGAGAGGATCTCAGCACTGGTAGGCTCCTCGCTTTTTAAGGTTTTGTAAATATATCCTTCAAAAAAATTGTGACCATGCTAAAAATAAATATGCTACCATATCTGCATCTAACATGATCACACTTGATATAAACACCTTGGGAGGTGGATTGATGTAACCATGACATTCTCAAGTGAAATATAATGAAACCAACATGCATAACATTGGGTTGGAGCTACATGTTAAATATATTACTAATAACACTTTTTATCAATGAGAGTAGAATCACAATTTTTTTCAAAATCATTTTTCATAAGTTTTTCAAAATCCTGCTCCCTATGAACTGGAGCAACCTACTCCCCTTGAATCTGGAAACTCGACCTCAGATGTGCGATGGATACCAGCTAAAGCTCTACTGAAGTCATCTGAGTATCCCATCTCTTCCAGTTGGTTCCATTCCCACCAAGTGGGTCTGCTAAGGCAGTCCTCCTGCCTCCTTAAAAATGTTGCATAACTAGCTCTATGTCCCTCTCGAACTAGAGATCGACCCCATAATCGGTACAATTTTCCCTCTATGATCCCTAGTATGATGGATTCCTCAGCATACACAACTCCCTCTAACCATAATTGTACTGACTCTCCTCTGAACTCAACTGTATAGCCTTGATCCTCCAAGGCTGAAACGGAGAGCACGTTCACTCTCAAACAAGGAACATATAGAACATGATGAAAGGCTATATTCCATCCTGATTCTAACTCAAATACAATTGAACCATCTCTTGTACCAATTTTTCCTTCAATGTGGATCCCACATCTCACCAAGCATCCAGTAGCTACTGAGCCAGGTGGCTGAAATAGATCACACTCCCTTGTCATATGGCATGTGGCACCACTATCTAGATATCGACCATCTCTGGAAATATCCTTTCAACCCAGGAGTGAGACATACTCTTTTTTTAACAATGTGGAGAATTTTTTGGCGAGTTGTGGCTCGTTCTCCACTATAGCCTGTTTCAGAACCAATATTTTTCTCTCATGCTTTGCCTGAAATAGTGAAATAGTGTAATGTGAAATAGTGAAATAGTGAAATAGATTTTCCTTTGACATGACCCCTATTATATCCAACTTGGATGGTGGTTCTCACCATGTGCCCCAGTTTCCTCCTAAATACATTTCTCCAAAATATGGATAAATCCTAAAAGAATATTGTAATGAATGAGGTTCTGAAATGTATTTTGGAAAAATCGTTGTAAACTAATTAAGGTTGAAATTATATCTATTGCGGATTTCACAAGTATTGTGAATTGCACAAGAGGATCCTCTGGTTAGGGAAAGTGTTTGTGGAGTTTGGAAACACCCATTAGGAAATATTTACATGAGCAATATTTAGTTTGGCCTCTACCCCTGTTTGAACAGTAACACATAAGCATGGATTTTGTGTTGCAGTTGCCACACAGTTAGTCTAAATAAGTAATGAAACTTACCATGGTCATTGGTCGAATATAGAGTGGGGTTTGTTGATGCGTTGAGTCCTCTACTAAGTGGCTGGATGAAGCACCTTCACTTGTGGATGAAGAACCGTCACCGTCACCTGTGGATGAAGCACGGTTACTGTATGTGGTGAGTCCTCTGCTGAGTAAGTGTTGGCAATGCATCGGTACTAAGTTAGTGGGGTTTCGGTGGGGTATTTGTGTTGGGCGTAGGGAGACCAAGCCGGCGCGTGTGATGAGTTAATGGGTTGAGGGGAAGGGTGTGGGGTTGGGAAGAATTCATAGCATGCAGTAATTAGAAGTATTTTTTTCTTTTTTGAATTTTTTTTAAGATATTTTTTTGTTTTATATTTTTTATTTTTATTTTAATTTTTAATATTGGTTATTTAATATATATATATACATATATCTCTGTGTGTGTGTGTGTGTGTGTGTGTGTGTGTGTGTGTTTAATTTTATATATAGTTATATTTTTATATATAGTTTAATTTTTTCATTCACTAGTTCTTCCATTGCATTATTTCCTCTCATCTCTAGCTCGATGAGTTTCCATATGAAGATCAAGTTAAAATAAATTTCCATAAGAATATCTTAGATAAAGTTCTTTACTATTGAAGGTAAATGAAAGAGAACAAACCAACTGAAAACATATAAATACATACCTCGTACATTTCAACATTTTGATATCATTAATGTTATGCTTCATCCAACTCATCATCTGTATCATTGTGTTCAGAATTCATGTTCAAAGGATTGGCCATGTGAGCATCATGATCATCATCATCTATATCATCATCTGGAACATCCTCTCGCACATTTCATTTGACCTCCTCAAGTTCTTCATCCGACGTATTGTCAATATCATCTAGTTCGTCGAGAACATTGTCTGGATTAACATATCCTTGAACTTATTCAATGTATTCATATGACGCATGAACCCCTTGCTCCTCTACATCATCTTCTTCTTCAATATCATCTTCTTCTACTACATTATAACTTACTGGCCTTCCTATCTAATAGCATAGGATCATCCTGCTTTACCTGGAACCTCTGAGTAAAATACTTGTTCGCATTGGCTTGGAAGAACATAGGGCTCTAAGCCTAGCTCAACATTCCTTGCATTAACCATGGTAAATCTGTTAGCATGTTGAATAAAATTTCTATTGGGATCATGTTAATTGATTCGTATCCTATACCATTTGACATCGAACACAACTAATTTGAAGGATTTAAAGTCACACTCAAGTATATCAGTCAGATACCCATAGTATCGATTTGCAGATACTTTTGGATGTTTGTCACTTCTGGATGCAACGTTTTTTACCTAAAATATTGCAGTTATCCCACTATCTAAATTTTTCCTCTTTTCATCCAACCTTTTGGTGCGAAATTTGTGGCCATTGCACCACATTTCCTTGCGGTGTTTTAATTGCAATATGCAAAACATGTAAAAAAATACATTTTCATTATTTGATAAACATATTTATACATGGAAATTTTGTAAATTAATAAAAAAGCATGCCATATGCATTAATGTAATTGTAAAGAAAATAAGTAGTATAGGTGAATTATATGCTTGCCTAGTAATGTACTAAACCATGTGCTAAATCAATTTCCCTATGTGTAAGATTGGTATCTCTACTACGTTCAGCTTCTTTGACCAATGTAGACACACCATACCATGATAACCTACCATTATTAGCTTTTTTTCATCGTTCAATCCATACTTTCATCCAATCAACATTTTTTGCAATGTATAAATGTATTGCATCCCAAGCTCAACCAAATGCATTAAAATAAAATAGTTCACATGCGTATATATAATTAGTTAACACATTATACCACTATAATATTGGATTGTGCATGAATACTATAAACTAAATAAGTACAATATATATAAAAACAAAAATTGAAATGTTCTATAAATCTCCACTATATACTTACATCTCACTTTCCTCATTGTACCTTTCCCTGATAGGTGCTCCCCTTCAAATTTGTTCATGGATTTGACATCCCAAATTTGATCCAATACATTGATACTTTTTCCTATAGTCTGACTATATTGATTAATATAAACCATGGTTTGATATACCATATATCCCTCTACCATAGAACCCTCAGGACGTGCTATTTTTCTAACCAAAGCCTTCAAAGATTTCAAGTGCCTCTAAACCATCAACATTGATTTTGCGTGTACAGGTCCACACTTTTCAATCTCCTCAACTTGGTGTATGAGGTAGTGTTCTTGTGCATTGAAAAATGTCGAAGGTAGATGCTTTTGCATTTCACACATTAGACGAGAAATTTGTTTCCTCCAATACTTTATATATTCTTTATCGATTTCTTTCGATGACAACCATCTACAAATGAAACAAGAAAATCACAAGTTTCAACAATAAAATATATAATACATTACAAGTAAAACACATGCAGTCAAATATAATTTAATGTACAACAAATTATTAAACAAATTACACTTTTCATATAAATCGCCACTTACCTCACCGGCTGTTAGAACGAGTTACCACAGCTCCAGACGGCCTTGCCTCCCTGACACTTGTCAACATTGCACAGCGAGCTGTTGCCCAGAGTCAGGAAGTGCTCCCTCCACTCATCCGCGCCCTTGATACCTTGCGTGCACAGATTGAGGCCGCACCACTGCTGTGACTTGGGACGAGTCACAAGATTGTGTTGGGGGACTGTTGGAACAGGGTCTCCTACAAGCTGCGAAACTGGTCCATTTTGAATATTTTTTATTAGATTTAGTCTAGCGCAGGGGTTTTGGGGCGGGTCAAAGCCCAGAAAGCATTGTAACGAGTAAAATGGTAAACCGGGGGTCTGAAAACCATGGTTTGCGAACCATAGGAAAGTCTAGGCTAGATTGCTATAACTAGAGGGACATTTTGTACTATAGAAGATAGGAAATAATGAGCTATTGATACGAATTATGGTTTAAGCTATCTGTTTGGGTTTTGGGGAAAGGACTCCTGCTGGCTGTGTGTGCGGAGATCCAAGTCCAGCTGTGTGCGGACCCTGCTGCTGTGTGTGCAGGTTGGGAAGGGAATTGTAAGGAAGGATTGATGAATGAATAAATAAAGCAGGATTGATAGAGAACTGAATCTGTGAGTACTCTTGTGTGAATCATTGGTAATTGTTGCATTGTGTATTTTCTGTGTTTAAGCTACGAAGATCTGTGTAAGTGTAATTTTGGTATATGGATTGGTTATGTTATGTTTTTTTATGTTTATGTAATGCTGTGTTACTATCATAAAGGCATATAATTATAGATCTAGCACACGTGGATGCGAATAAAGACCTCATTAACCCTCCACAGAGAAAAGTAACCTGGGAATACAGGACTTAGCACAGCTCTGCTTGTCTTACCTATCCTTTCTCAGGGTGCGGAAACCTGGTTCCAGCACCCACCTATATTACTTCGGGTGAGACTTTGACCTGCGCAAGAAGGTCACTACCAAAAGGGCCAGTAGTATAGGGGTTTGTTGGCAAACCTTGCGCTCTGAACCTGGGTCAGGACCCCTCGAGCCAACAAATGGTTCCGTTGCCGGGACCGAAAGAAGTCTGAGAAAGGGATCAGGTAATGATAAGAGAATATTGGAAGCCTGAAAGAAAGGAAATCGAAGACTGGTTCAAAAGGCAGATCCAGGAATTCGCAGTAAAAGAAAATTGCAGTAAGGAGTTAACAGCGGAAAGGTGGAAAAATAGGTACATCCTTACAGAGAGCTACGAAATATTTTTGTGACATTTGCGATCAAGCTCCAGGAGTGGATGGCCAGACTGGTGGAATTCCAAAAGTGCTGGAAGGACGAGCGAATCACTCAGTGGACTCTGGAGCTAATCTGGCAGCTAGAAAAGACTGATAATACTACCACACGCACGGTAGATCACTGGGTGGATAGTGTGCTTGGAGGATTTGTGACGGAATTTGCCATTGATCAGTTTGTCTCATACTCTGAGGCTGAACGACGATTCTTTAAAGGGTTCCGGGGCAAATTCCTGAGGACATTACTGTTGTTGATTAAGATATTACTGTGTGAAAAGAGCATTCTGTGTAGTCATACTAACTGAATGACCTTGGATCTAGACGGGAGCACGACACGCAGTGGTAAATACTATCGGACCAACCTCGACGGAGGGAGATCTGCCTATAACCCTTTACAAGAACTAGCTGCGTAAGATCCTCCAGCTACACCGCCACCTAGGCTGCACAAAGGTAAGAACTCACCCGTACCACCACCCCCCCTAAATAGCGATATGGTCGCGCACCTAAAGCTTCCTACCTTCAAGGGGGTAGGGGATGAGGATTTGGACCGGTTTTGGTTCATTGTAGACTCCGTCTGGACTACACAAAATGTGGAAAATGATACGGTAAAGAGGGCGCAGCTGTCGTTGGTGTCTGAGGACAGGGCCCTGGAATGGTATATGCGACAGGGCCCTGGACTAGTATATGTGATACATTGCCCAGAATGGGAGCGCATCCATTCAGGATATCAAGGATGCTCTGAAGCAACAATTCCGAAAGCCAAAATATTATTCCCAGCTGGTAGCGGAAGTAAAGGACTTCAAACAAGGTGCGTCTGAGTCAGTATGGGAGGCTTATCAGCGATTGAAGAAGGCAATCAAGGAAGGAGGATTCGAGTATGATGATAGACAGCATACGGAATGGTTCATCGCTATATTTTTACCTCACTTGTGCACGCCAATGAGTCATCGGACCTTTGAGTCGCAGGAGAAATCTGTGGAGGTCATTATGAAATTAGAAGCTGCACCCCGCGAGGATACATCGATAGGGGTACAGCAAATCCAGGAATAGCTCAGGGCTATGCATATGGAGATACAGAACCTGCAAAAGGAGTGAGGGAAGGACGGTTGCATAGATCTATGGTCTGGCCATACGAAGGACCAGTGCCCTCTATTAGCGGATTACTTGCAAGTGGGAGTACCTAGTCTGGTGCGACCTGGAGCAAGTAGGGAACCCATCCTGTCACGACCAGGATCGAGCAGACCTGTGCTATGGTGTGACAACTGTCGTGTAGCAGGACTGCATGATATGAACCATTTCCCTCAGTTAGGTGCATATTTCCCCGAACTGAAGCAACAATGGTGCAGTTTCTGCCACTCGGTGGGACATGATGAGTAGAACTGCCATACTTATGACTTGATGATAGATCATGGGAACTTGTATAGGGTAAAATCAGACCCTGCGACGCCAAGAGGGTCTGTGCACTTCGGAGGATCTCCAAACCGGGGCAGAGGAGGTCGGGGAGGGAGTGCAGGACGAGGACGTGGGCAACTAATCTGTTATAAGTGTAGAGAGATAGGGCACTTCACCAGAGAATGCCCAAATCCCACCAGGATATCGTGCAAGTATTGTAGGCAACTGGACCATGTGGTGGAGGATTGCCCAATTTTAATAGCCAAGATGCAGGAAAAAAAGCCCACCCCTACGCAGAATGTGCAACGAGTTAAAACCAAACTAAGGAATGTAGATCCAAGTGTAAAGGTCATGACACGCAGCGGGATGGTCAGCCAAGGAGAAAAAGAGGAGCTTGCCCCCCGGGAAGGAGTGAGCCTCAAAGGACAAGAACCACTGACAACCCCTGCGCAGCTGCCGGCACACCTCAAGATGGAGGAAGGGATTGAGCCCTTTCTGCAGACATGTCTGAAGCTGCTACGAAACCTACAAGCCGTAGGAAACCTCCAAGCACTACTGAATACCTGCGTATCTCAAGCCAATTTGATTCCTGGGACTAAGGATATACACAAATTGTACAGCAATAAGAAATGCACCGGGAAAGAAATGCGGTTGACTGCGCAGATTGGCAACTATAATATGGACAAGGTTATTTTAGATCTTAGATCGCATGCGAATTTATTACCAAAGCAAACATGGCAACGAATGGGAGAGCCTAAATTAGAATGGTCCACCATCCAACTACGAATGGAAAATCAACAAAAAATCATTCCTCTGGGTAGGCTACCAAAATTCATGGTTGATATCGCAGGGGTAAGGGTCCTAGCGGACTTTGAAGTAATAGAAATTGTGGAAGATGTGGATCCCTACCCTGCACTCCTAGGGCTGGACTGGGCTATAGACATGGGGGGTGTCATCAATCTCAAAAAGCGCAACATGGTGTTTGAGAACAATGGTACGCGCATAATAGTACCACTAGACCCCGCAGAAGGTGCGCGTTATACCAAGCCAGCCTACGAGGAGGAGGAAGTATATCACATCTAAAAATTGACTGCGTGGGATGAAGATCGGGTTAACCCTACCGATGAAGGAGTGCTCTGGTGGGAAAAGGATAGTGAGTGTTTCTCCGACTCTGATGAGGAACTGGAAAATTGGCAAGGCCGATTGCACGAGGTGTTAGCGCTGCGATGTCTTCGGACCACCAAGGATTTCCGCCGCATCTCTACCAAGGTAAGAGTACTACCTTACCATGATAACGTAGGTAATACCATGACGTTGGTTGAAACCCAAAATCCCAAGGAACGCAGGCGAGGGGCACTGCCACTAACCTTGTGCGAAGCACCTACGCATTGGGGGGATACGCAAGAGAAGTGTCGGGGTAGGATGATCCTACGCTTAAGGACCCCAACTGATAAATGGGTCCCGAGGAAAGTAGACCCATGTGGATACTTGCTAACATATGGCACTCAAGGGTGCGATAGAACCCCACCTGAGCAAGCTCGCCTGGTTATCAATGACCCAGGACTGCGTTTGACTACGGAGGTACACAAACCCACGCGCATCTGGGGGAATTGGCGAACACTTCAAATGACGGATGGTACATGGACACTTGACGCAGCCCTGTCCTATATAAACGTCTCGTCTCGGGGAGGGACGCTCCAATGGAGAAGCTTGGTGGCCAAGTTACTCAGCTGGTACCTGACCTGCGTTACAAACCACCTGGTGCCAACCCTACTTCGGGATCTGTGGACAGCACGCAGGTGTCATCCAAGGTCTGATTGTTCGTGGGAGAGTCCTTAGGTACGGCTAACGGTCGTCAGCCTGCCCCACCCCAATAGGAAAGGAACCTTTCCGTTATGCAAAAGGGCCGACAAACCATCAATACGGCCATTTATGGTAAGCTAGATTCGAACGAACGATGGTAAGCTCCGCGTGCAGGCTACTCCACCATTAAATAGCTCCGGATGATGTACAGATAGCAGGATAACTTCGCAATAGGCTACTTATTGTCTGTACACCATGCCCCTGTTATCCGACGACTGGATTACTTGGATCGTTGACATCGCTTGGGACGCAGGTATTTTTGTTGCTATGGCGGATCCTGCCCTGCTGAATTTTTTGGTCCCTGGTTGTTTAGCACCTACAGACACCATATTGAGGGGACATGGGAATGTTGAGTTAAATCAATTGATTGAGAATTGGCCCCCTGCAGCAAGACTTACATGTGAATCTCGGACGGAGAGGCAACCTAGCTGCGCAACAGGAGATCCTGACCTTCGCACCTTAGGAATGACCGCGGGACCCAGCCGGATGGCCTCGGAGGACACAGTAGAAGAAGGTGCGCTATTCCCCACCCACAGTGTCACAATTAGCTCAAGACTAATTCTACACCAAGAAGAAATGATGCGATATAGGGATATGTTGTGACTCCTCCGTAAGTCCAGAGTACCGCCCAGCCGAAGCCACGTCTGTTCGCTACCCCACGCTGCCCTAGCTAACAATCCTGCTCCATCCACTACAGACATCCAAATTGATTTTGTGCAGCTCTCTCGCGTGGAACTACAAGGATTATACAACGAGGTGTTGCAAGAGGTTCGTCACCGAGACCGGATTACGCGACAACAGGGTGAAATACCTCCAGCAGAATGGGCACAGTGGGTTGCATCAGTCACAGACACAACGAATGTTATTCAGGAGCATATTACTTGGGGCGCGCAATTGGTTGAAGCAGCTATGCAACTATGGACAGCAATCTGGCACCATTCTACGCTTCAGCATATCTAGAAGAAATTACAGCAAGCGGAAGCTGTTCTTAACCAGGTCAGAGCTTCCTCCCCCTCCAACATCTCCGTGCAGCGTCTAGCCATCATGGACACAATTGAGGACCTTCCTCGTACCAAGCATGTCGTCTTAAAATGGTTGAAACCTTGGGCCGACGCCACACTTCAGCTCTCCTAGGATGCTCAGTCCGCCATTATCACCTTCATCGGATGTTAGAACGAGTTACAACAGCTCCATACGGCCCTGCCATCTTAACACTTGTCAACATTGCACAGCGAGCTGCTTCATAGAGTCAGGAAGTGCTCCCTCTGCTCTTCTGCGCCCTTGATACCTTGCGTACACAGATTGAGGCCGCACCACTATTGTGACTCGGGACGAGTCACAAGATTGTGTTGGGGGACTATTGGAATAGGGTCTCCTACAAGCTGCGAAACTGGTCCATTTTGAATATTTTTTATTAGATTTAGTCTAGCGCAGGGGTTTTTGGGGCAAGTCAAAGCCCTGAAAGCATTGTAACAGGTAAAAGGGTAAACCAAGGGTCCGAAAACCACGGTTTGCATACCATAGGGAAGTATAGGCTAGATTTCTATAAATAGAGGGACATTTTGTACTGTAGAAGATAGGAAATAATGAGCTATTGATACGAACTGTGGTTTAAGCTATCTGTTTGGGTTTTGGGGAAAGGACTCCTGTTGGCTGTGTGCGGGGAGATCCAAGTCCAGTTGTGTGCAGACCTTGTTGCTGTGTGCGCAGGTTGGGAAGGGAATTGTAAGGAAGGATTGATGAATGAATGAATAAAGAAGGATTGATAGAGAACTGAATCTGTGAGTACTCTTGTGCGAATCATTGGTAATTTTTACACTGTGTATTTTCTGTGTTTAAGCTGCGAAGATCTGTGTAAGTGTAATTTTGGTATCTGGATTGGTTCTGTTATGTTCAGTTCTATTTATGTAATGTTGTGTTACTATCATAAAGGCATATAATTATAGATCCAGTGCATGTGGATGCGAATAGAGACCTCATTAACCCTGCGCAAAGCAAAGTAATATGGGAATACAAGACTTAGTGCAGCTTTTCTTGCCTTACCTATCCTTTTTCAGGGTGCGGAAACCTGGTTCCAGCACCCACCCATATTACTTCGGGTGATACTTTAACCTGCGCAAGCAGGTCACTGCCGAAAGGGCCAGTAGTATAGGGGTTTGTTGGCAAGCCTTGAACTCCGAACCTGGGTCAAGACCCCTCGAGCCAACAGGAAGTGACTATAATCATCAAACACCTCCTTTCCAAGGCTTCTTGAACGATGAGATTTCAATTTAGGACCACAAACAGGATAAGAAAATCTACCCTTTGTTTGAAGATCTGCAAGAGATGGATTAATTTTTATTTCAATTATTCATTGAAGTATGCATAATGAATGGACTATTTACAAAAAAAAATCATGAAATGAACTTCATAAAACTATTAAACACTTGTAAACACTATTAAAGTTCATGGTAATGTTATAATATATCACATAAATGTGTTAGCCCTGGGGCATCATGAATTGTCCATACAAGCATCACATGGAATTCAAATTCCATTTGTGCATCTGCTAGTCTAGAGATATCATACATAGTGATGTCCTTCCATAAGTCTAGTAACTCATCAATAAGAGGCTTGATTTATACATTCATATCTTTGACCTGGTACTTACCTAATTTATTGAACATACAGTACATAATTCCCAAATATATGAGTAACCAAAATAAAAAAAAATAATACATAATTATAAGACATGATTGAACATATATGAGTGAACACAAAAATATAAGACATAAGTATGAAACAAACAAGAAAAATCATGATATTTTATTATGTAAACGAATATATTTATTTTAAACAAAATAATACTTGGAACAATCATTGTCAACATTATGTGCTCCCTCTTTATTGACTTTCAAGGATGAATGTTATTATTGATAGCAAAAAGGGGCCAAATCGAGTAAATAGATCTTAGCTCTCCAAATGGATTGACTCCGTCAGCTGATAATGAAAGCTTAAGATTATGGGGTTCTTCTTTAAACTTTGGCCATCTTTCCTCTATATTTGTAAATGCAGATCCATCTGCAGGCATTCAAAGAACACCATCTTGACTTCTTTTCGTTGCATGGTAATCCATAAAATTGTGCTATGCTTTTGCACCTGAACAATTGTCGCAGACGTGGAATTATGGGAATATAACGAAGAACCTTGTGAGTCACCTTTTTTGTTACTTTATCGGTTTGATATCTAATCTCATCACATTTTGGGAATCTGTCTTTCGACGCAAGTTCTTTATAATAGAGAATATCATCATTAGGAAATGCATGAATAACTTGACACTCCATTTCAATATCATTCATAATGGCATGTAAATCTCGGTACGTACGAGGTAAAACATTTGATGGTGGTAACAGAAATTCACCTAACAATATACAATATCATAAATCAGTAGTACGGGTTAATGTAAAAAATATACATATTGCATCCAAATAATGTTACAAATGGTGATCGACATACTAACATTGAAAACAAAGGAAAAAAATAATTGCTTTATCATGATGTAATAAATGTCACAAAATATATTACATACCTCAGGAGTTGTGTCACACATGTGTTTGACAAACCATTCACCACCTTTAATTTGACCAAAAGCAATATAGCAGAGAGAAGAGATGTTTTTGAGCCTTCATAAAGAGGTTGACTTCCCCTCTTAAGTACAGGTATATCATAACCACCAACATATGGGTCGTCATCATCATCCCTTCCTGCAACATTATTAAATGTCTCCTGGATCAATCTATTCATCCCATCTTCATACAATGTGTTATCAGCATCATTATCTTCTTCCATAGGATCATTAGCTTGATCCGGCTAAATATTTGCTTCATGTTCTTGAACAAGAGATTGTACTACAATGACCTCTTCCTCGTCGAGGAATGCCCTAGGAGCACCATACTAGACAATTACAATCAATAAAATAATATTAGTCAGCTATCGAAAATATTTAAACAATAGAAATGTTTACAAATATAAATAGGAAAACAAAGATCTAGACAAAGACAACTTAGCTAGTTAACTAATCATGATTTTCATATGGCTCAACTTAAAACTTACACGTTCATAATAATCAAAGTAAAAATACCCTTAATGGGAATGATTCCATTGAATATATTAACAAATCAATCTAACTGCATAAATTTAATGAGTTTAATAATATGAACATGTAATAGTGAAAATAAATAGAAACCAGTATAGACCCATCTAACTCTGGTTCTACGAAGTATCGAGATGGATCAAATCCCTTAAGGTGCAACCCCGTTTTTTGAGTAAAAAAGTGAGGAGAGGTAAAAAGGAGGACAATTTCAAAACCTAGCACTGGAAAAAGGAACAAATGTGAAACTGATTAATGTTGGAATGAGGACTTTTGGAGACTCCTAGCACTAGAAAAGGGTACAATTACAAAATAAATGCTACTAGAAACTAGCCTAATTGAAAATCCTACTACTAGAAATAAGTCTAATTGACAAACTCGACACTAGAATAAAGAGAAATTAGGAAGCCTAGCACTACAAAAAGGCACAGTTGGAATTCCTAGCACTGGAAAAATAAACAAGGAGGAATCTTAGCACTATAAAACAAGGTAGATGAGAAACAACATAGCACTAGAAATATAAAAAGGTGAAAAAGCTAGTGTTATGAAAAGGACTATTTAAAAATCTAGTGCTAGGAATGAAGGAAATTCAAAAACCTAGTGCTATGAGGGAGGTAAAAACGAAATCCTAGCAAACAAATGAGAAACATAGTGCACCAATGAGGAGAGGAGGTTAGTTTTGGAGAGAGAGAGAGAGAGATCGTCGATGAATGCCAAAGCTACCTAGCATAAATATTAATTGAAAGCTACCATAAATATTAATTCCAAACTACCTAGCATAAATATTTATTGAAAACTTCCTAGAATAAATATTCATGAACAAACGTAAATATTAATTGCAAATTAACTACCTAGAACTCATCATGATACTTTTTCTCAATGCATAAAACACATAATGAATATTTTGGAAGATTGTCACTTGTGAAATTGACTATATATTTGAACTAAGTAAAGACCAAGTCTCTTATGGCATGTATAAGAAATATAAATAACAAGTCTCTTATGATCCAATGAATGATAATGAATAAGTACTTACTAATGGATGATATTCATCTCTGCCTTCAGCATGTCCATAAGTTCTACAATGCTTTTTAGATGTTTTTTTTTTAAGTCTCCTTAATTTCAAGCCCTTGCACTTTTTACAAGGGAAATAACATTTTCTATCCCCCGAAGCCCCCGATGTCAATCCCACGACTCCTTAGCCCAACGCTTGAGGAATGTTATTTGACATTTTTCCTCACCAAATAGCTTTTAGTGATGATTATCAATCAAAATTAACCTCAAAATAGGCCTAGAAGATTTCAAAAGCATGGAGTGTATAACAAGAATGTGGAACTTGTAAATAGGTATTCGGCCCTACATATATATAAATCAATTTCCCATCGAATAAACGTTGCACAACGGTAAAATGCCTTAAATGCCAAAATTTGGCCGGTAAAATGTCATTAATGTCGATCGTCGAATATTCGACTCTATGTAATTAACATTAGATATTTGACGATTGTCGGGCTATTAAAAACAAAAAAATACATTAAACATCTTATGGTGGTTTTTCTTTTATCTATTTTTCGGATTTCGTCATCGGATTTTAACCCGAAATGTGGTAGTGTGAACTTTCGGAGCCGTTTTGAGGCCCTAAACGATGTTTTTTGAGAAAATCGGGACCAACATAGTTTATTGACCGATGTTGGTCCCTCGAAAGTTGTGTTCCTTGAATATATATTTCTAACGAGGTATTTTGCACGTCAAATGGAGATCGTATGCCAAATTTACGTCCCTGGGAAGTTGATGTACCAATTTACCCAAACGAGGTCCATAGTTTTGGCGCTTCATCTCCTAGGGTTAGGTTTTTGGATGTTTAGGGTTTTAAATTGTTTCTCAATAATAAATATGTCCTCAAGCCTCATTGTAACACAGTTCAAAGGCATGTATCCTACCACATCTCTTCTCACAGATAAGATACCATCACCCGAGCTAGTTTATTCTCCATTATGTCTGTAAGCATTTTTCAGTATTTGATATCAATGAAATGAAGTGTTATTCCTGCTGCCTCTATGCTTTGATGTTTATTTTTGTATTTTATTTTGTTCATGCATAAGTCTAGATCACTTAAGGATTACACCACTATCCTCTATAATTTCGCAATGCATAGTTGGAGGCAAGACATGATAAGGTACTACACAGCATGCAGGTCCAGTCAGCAAGAGTGACAAGACTAGGCACTGTAACTATGTTTGAGATCCCTTTATTTTTAGTGTTTTGTTGAAAATAATTGTATTATAACACCTAAATTTTCACGATCTATTGATTACTTCATTCTATGGTATCTTATAGTGGTATCAGAGTTGATTTTCCTACTAGCTTGAGGGTTTATTGGAGAATAATTTAGAGACTATTTTTTCAGTGATTTTCCATAATCACCCTAGCTAGTAATCTATCAATTTCATTGGATTATTCAAATCCACCCTAGTTTGTATTTGTATAAATATTTCCATAGCTTAACATCAAATATTTTTATGACCATAAGGAGGATCCAAAATTGGATGTAGGCGAAGTTTTGGATGGTGTTTGTCGTAGTGACAACACAACCCTTGTAGGCTAAATTTTCTCATGCCGAAAATATTTCTACTTCTAATCTTCAGACCTGGTATCCATAGCATTTTTTCAACTTATCCATCCTTCATCGACTCAATTAGAAGATCAGTTAGGTCTCGCTAACTCAAGATGCAACAATCTTGTCAATGTGCATGAAAGAAAACATCAAAAACTCCTCATTGTTGTTGAAGAAAAAGATCAACTGTGTCACGAGAATGAACAATTGATAATGTAGGTTTTAGATAATAGCTCCAAGTACCATATGTGGGAAACTATTACAGAGTTTGTTCCTAATTCCCCATAGGATTCACGGGGGCATCACTGGGGGAGAAATACCATACCACGTGTGTTCATATTGGGGGATATATATTGAGGAAAAGATGGCATAATGTATTGAGCATATAATAGGGAGTAAAGGGTTTTTATATTGGCGGGTATAAAAAATGGAGCTCAAAGTTAATGAAAAAATATAAAGGAGTATAAAAAATGGATACCTATAATATCTAGTGAGAGTAGGGGTTTTTTAAATTGGGAAGGTGTATTGGGTTCGTATTGGTAGGGGGTTGAATAATTTTATTTTTAGAGGTATTTTCAAATATGTATTCAAATTCTAACTGGATTTGAACTGCAGACTTTCTGAGTAGCAGCGCAGGGTCTTACCACTTCACCACGGGTATTTCTTAACATCTATTGTGGTCGATGCATGTTTAAATTTTATATGGTGTCAAGTTGAGGGACGAGATCGGGGTTAACCCCTGGCCACTAGTGCATCCCAACCCACGAAACCGCAAGTCAAGGTTCCAAGGGGGCGAGGTTTACCCTGACCCAAACCGATGGTATATACACCATACTACAGTCAACGGGCATGGTTAAAATGTTTGTAGAAGAGAAGTTCATCATAAGGAGCCTAGGAGAGCAGTGACAAGGGTCTTGGAGGCATACAAGTGTTAAGGGTCAGTGTCATGGTTATGGTACTTATCAATTGAAGATCTATAAGAAGAATTACTTGTATGTTTTCCTCTCCAAGAGGAAGAGGTTTGGCCCTGACTTGATAACCTAAATATTTGTATCTCTTGTGAATTTTATAATTTACTTGATGAATAACGTAATAATATAACGAAGATAAGATCTAAGTGAAAGAAGCATAACAAAATCGCAAGTAATTATCATGAAAGATAAATTGAATTAAACGCCCTAATTTCTCAACATGGTTTCAAAGCTAAGGTGTTGAAGATAAGAAAGCGCAGTTTAGCAAGAATGCACAAGGTTCAAGCTTCAAAGGAGACAACAAGGATCAATTTTATAGAATACATCAAAGCAAAGTGAAGGATCTACAGTGAAGAATCAATCTCTATATCTAAGAAGATATTCATTCATTCAAGAAGAAGCAATTTGAAGGAAAACCCTCAAGCTATCTCTAGACCCCAAACATCACTCAAAGTATATTTGCATCAAGATCCTTTCAAAATGAAAAGTAAGATCAAGGAGGTGATCTTCATCTTCAAGGAATTTAAATTTATCTCGTGATAGAATCCAAGTCAACATTGTTGGAGATTTTTTCAAATCATCATCTTACTTAAGCCATCATCAAGTCATCCTTGATTATCATCATCATCAAGGACCCAAGATGATCTACTGCTTTACATCACTCTTAAGGAAGTCAATCTAAGAGGGAGCTCTTGATACCCTCTACATCATCAACAAGGAAGAAGACAGTAGAGTAATAATCATCTACTCAAGTAAGTATATTCATGACTTCATCTGAATATGTCAAAATCTCTTTTTACAAGGAAAGCAACAAATTGTTTGGGGTTTCAAACTTTCTTGCATGGAAGAAAAGGACAGATCTAAATCTTATTGAGGATGAATTCATGGACTATATTAAAGATTTAGAAACTAAACCTTCAAAATAATATTCTCAATCACATGCAAAATACATGAATGGAGACATAAAATCCCAGAGGATTCTTATAGAATCCATAAAAGACCCTCTCATCCCCTATGTATCAAAACTAGAATCTTCAAAAGAAATATATAACAGATTGGTGGAGATGTTCTCGGTGAGTACTATAGGAGAAGTAATATCTATGATACAAGAACTATATAAGTTGAAGTTTTCAAGATAGGAAGGAGTCACTTCATATTTTATGATATTTATAAAATACAAGATCAATTGCAGGTTTTGGGAGAAGTCATGTCTGATAGAGAAATGACTACAATGGTATTGAATCCTCTACTGGAGGGATGAGGAAACTTCACTTCAAGTATCTATGGTAAGAAAGAAGCAACACCATTCTAGGATCTATGGTCTCTATGTAAGATAGAAGAGACTAGATTAAAAGCTAAAATTGATACAAGATCAAATGAAGAAAATCAAGCATAAGCTTCCATGTCAAGAAGAAAGGGAATATTTGGTAAGATTGGTCCTCAAAAGAAAAGAAGAAACATGGATAAGATATGATGTTATGGATGTAATTAAATTGGGAATTATAAGAAATATTGTCCCAAATATAATCAGTACAATAGGAAAAAAGAAGAAGCACATATCGTCGGATAAATGGAAGAACTGGATTCAAAGAAACCTAAGAAAGAAGAAGTGAAATATCTCTACTATGATTGAGATCATCTTCCTAGTTAAGGGGTATCTGTCGGTTGTAAAATAGTATGTTAGGAAGCATTATATATTAGATATATACATAACTTTAGAATTGGCATCATGATGGAAGCATCGAAGGAGGAGCACTCCTCGTAGGAGGATGTCTTTAACACATATGTGACAACTATGCTATGAGATAAGTGGCTTCTGGGTGTATAAATTATACAACATTCATGTATATCTTGGATTCACTCGACCTAACAATACTAAATCGCTTCTACAAATCTTTTGTGGAATAAAAAACACAATCACATGAACATGAACATGAAGAAAGATCAATCACACACAGCACAGATAATTTCTCGGGGAAAGCTTACAGCTAAAAACCCCACTATCTTCTATTGTATATTAAGCATGGAACATGAAACAATTACATACAAAACTCTTCTCACAAGAGCCCTCCAGTACTCAGCTAATTGTCTCACACTGTCATATGCAAAAATGACCAGCACATAGCCAATTCTCAGCCTCCAGATAGCCTGCCTTGTTTGCGCAATCCCTGATGGTAAATATCCCTAAAATATAGGAATTCTTTCTTGCCTTGACTGCGCAAGTATCATGGGTACTCCAATGGGTGTTTGGTTGCATGTGTGTAACCCAATAATCCTACAACTGATAGTCAACTTCCCTTTCACCTAGAACTCAATTGGGTCTCCACTAGATCTGACATGCATGTAGCTAATAATAGTAAATCCTCGGTTGCATGTGATATCACTGATTGTGAATTAATTAATATTTAATTCACTATATCTCTCACTAGTGTATATTCAGTTACAACTATCACAACTAAGTTTAACTCACTTAACTGACTTAAAATATTTACAACTTGCATTAACTAATACACCACTGCACTTCAAACTCTGTTACAACTAGAATTACTCTGCATGCCTCACCAACTACCTCTAACTTGAAATCTACTAGCTAGCTAAATTTATCATTTTCAGTTAACTGATTCAATTCCACATTGAGAATGCATTACAGTTTAATTTCCATCTTAATTAAGGGGTAACCAAAATAGACATGCACCCAAAAATAGCACTATGGGCCCCACCCTAGTCTGGGTGCTTAATGCACTAGGCGTGGGTACTGAATTTTCTTGTTGAATCTCAACACTAGGAACCTCACTGAAAACAACATTTAGGTAGTCATCTAGATCAAGGCTTATTATTCAATAAACTATATGTAAACATGTGCTAACATTTTTCTAATGGAATCCTCTTTGGATTCACTAGTTATAAAGAAAGCAAAAGGTTTCATCGAGAATTCTAACTTGAAAAATTTTGGGATTAGGATATGATGACATATTGATGAAGCAGGTCAAGAGAATGAAACTTTTCATTCTAAGGAAAAATGTTGCGAGATGACTCAAAAGGAATAGAGATGAGGTATATGAATATTTATGCTTACATTGGATGCTATGAAGTCATGTCATATGGTTGCAGGTAATATACTTCTATCTTCCGAAGTATTGAACAAAAGGAAAAATATAATCTCCTTCAATGCAAAGGTTTCCAAAAGGCATGATCCACACCAGATGAAATCAATATAATATTTCCTCATATGGAATATGAGGTGGTTGCACACAATCAAGGAACTGCATATCAGAAGCTCCTGGGAATGAAATCAAATTTTGTGGAGAAAGGAAGGAAGAGATCGTGATAATTACAACCATGATAAGAGGAAGCCAAGAAGACTTGACTAGGAAATCTCCTGGGAGGATATGTAGACTCTGACAAGAAGTCAGAAAAAGTTAGAGACCCTTGAAAATACATATCTTTAGGGTATGTGTCAATCTGTAAACAAAGGATGTTGATTACTACAAGAAGATGGCATGGTGAAATATCATCAATAAGGTGACTTTTGATTTAAAATTTCATATTTATAATTAAATAAGATATGATGAGCTTATTAAGGGTTGCCAAAGGGAAGTATATGTATTCCACATTAGTAGGATGAAAGATCCTTGGAAGAAATATGGTTTCTAAGAAAGCAACATAACATGAAGCTAGAACATATGAGAAGACTAATGAATCACTTTATGATAGAAGACATGACTCATGAATGAAAGTGATAGATGATATATGCCCTATGAAGAGATACCAAATATGAATACTCCTCAATATCAAAGAAATTTATGACATCAGAGAAAGGAGTTCTTCATGAGCACCTGGGTGTTTTTCATCAATGTTGTTGTAGGGCCCTGATCAAGAGGGAGCCTGGTAATAAGTTTCTTACTTGGAAGAAACTTGGTAATTCCTAAGTCGAGAGGGAGCTTAGGTACATTCCTTGTATAGGAATGATAACATTCCTTTGTGGAATATGCCCTCCCGAGTTGAAAGGGACAGATAGACTCATCATTCTTGTCTTCACCTAGGAAGACCAAAAGGAGGATTGGGTAATCATCTAGCATCTGATACTCTTGAGGATGTATTATGGCATCCAATATGAGAGTAGTTTTGGAAGGAAAGATATTCTTTGAGGATTTGGAATCCAAGATAATAATAGTCCTGGACATATCCTGAGTGACCCCTGGTGGGATATGATCCAAGAGAGACAATTATGTAGGTTTCTATTCATCATTGGTCTCGCCAGCATTGTAGCTCAAAGATCTCGTGGAGAGATGGAGTTGTTAGTCAAGGCCTTGCACTATGAAAATGTCGATTGATATGATTCTATACATATGGGATTACCAATCTGCTTCTTCTTATGAGATTCTTCAGATTGAGAGTGACCATAAACCATTATGAATACCTCCCTAGTTAAGAGGGAGTGTTGAAAAGTGTAACTAGGTTCAGTCTTCATAATGACTTGTAATTAGGAATTTCTGTAATGAAGAAGAAAAAGATAATAAAATGTATTTTGTAATGCTTGCCTCATGGGTTTCATGAGAAAGGATTTTTTATTATAGGTCAAAGACTTCTTCTTGATGTCTTTAGGGGTTTTTCATATTGTCGTAAAATGTATAAATTAGGGTCATGAATATGAAGTGATGTTACACTTGTAAATACAAATCATTGATGTAATTTGTGTGCTCCAATATCTTGTCAATATTCTCCTTGAATTCGGCTCATATTATGGTTGGAAGATGCTCCTTGAAAATTCGGCCTACTAGCAAGAGGTCATGTCGGCCTAAATAATGAAAGACAACCCCTATAAATAGATAGGTATGCAGCTTCATTGCACACACAAGTTCAGATCAAGTATGAGTTAAGGATTTGTTTTAGTGAAAAGTTTGAAGGCTGGTCTATGAAGGAAATGGAAGGTTACTTACCTCTATTCTTGGGTCTCGCATATCTTAGGAGAAACGAAGTCTATCTCAGCATAGAATAGGTCTGCAATATGTAAGGAGGTCTGCAGTTTGGTGTGAAGTAGGAAGACAGTTCAACAAAGGTGTAGAGGCCATATTGTGTCTCTGTTTTGGGTACAACATATGGTTGTAATCCAATGAGAGAAGAGACTAAGATAAATGTGGAGGAGAGGTAGTGATAGACTATGTCATTGAGCTCATAGTATCATATAATCTCAGTAATATATCGTGTAAAGAAAGCAGCAACAGATCTTGATCTAGGGCATCAAAGGTGTTGGAATTTAAAGCAAGGAGAAGTGTCTAAGTGACCGAAGATAGCTTAAGATAAGAAAGAATAGAAGGCTAGGGACTGAACTTCCTTAGGGTTGGTGCAAAGCAGTGAAGAAGATAATTTCATCATAAGGAGCCTAGGAGAGCAGTGACAAGGGCATTGGAGGCATACTAGTTTCAAGGGTCAGTGTCATGGTTATGGTACTTGTCAATTGAATATCTATAAGAAGAATTACTTTTAGGTTTTCTTATCCACTACGGAGACGTTTTAGCCCTGGGTTGCTAGCCTAAATATGTGTTTCTCTTGTGCATTTGATAATTGACTTGATGAAGAACGTAATAATATAACAAATATAATATCTAAGTGAAAGAATCATAACGAAATCAAAAGTAATTATCATGAAAGAGAAATTGAATTAAACGCCCTAATTTCTCAATAATAATCACAACAATATTTAGAAGATTAGAGCTTCTCCCTTTGTTGAAAATCAAATAGGTCAACTTCTTGGTGTAGACAACCATGTTTCATCCCCTAAAATTGATGACGATATACAGCAGGTTTGGAAACTTTTATGTGACCACGAGTATGAGGACATTCAAACAGTTGCATCTTCAAATCAATCATTTTTTGAATTTTTGTCGCATACTGAAATTTCTAAAAATCAGAATTGTGAAAGTGCTCATATTGGTGTTTTCTCACATTCGCAAGAGAATCATGTTGAAGAAATTATTTTTCTTCATTCATCTAAAAGTCAAATTGACAATTTTCAAACAAAGTTACTGAATATTAATAAGGCAAGATCAAAATTGTTTGATGAGTAACAGAGTGATTTTAATGCACATGATGTGGTTTTCATATTTGAACCTATTCTAGATTGCATAGAGTCTTTTTCTAATGAGAATGATGAACACTATAATACCATATTTTTTTAGAATGATGTTGAGAATCAAGGTATAAAGCAAGAACAACTAGTAGTTGCAAATGAAGTTTGTTCTCCTATGTTTGTTCATAAAAAAAGAGGTGAATTTGTATGTTTTCCATTATCCTTTAGCCAGTATATTGAAGTCATCGATGAAGGTGGAGTTTGTTTTATTCATAATCTCAGGTTTTGGATTCAATTTTTGTTTTGAGTTGCCATCCTTTACATTTCTCTGTCTGCTTACAGAAGGTGTGAGCAGAATTCCAATGAGTGGACATCTCCTTGCCTGGTTTTGCACTAGAAATTTCATATCACCTGATTGGGTGGGCTTTTAGAAAGTTAGTGTAGATAGAGGTGTGCAATAATCTTGTCGGGGCATGCATGACTTTGAGCATATTTTTAGCAGTTTGGTTTTCATTTTTTCAGTCATTGTTTTCAATAAGGATTGGATAGAAACTTTGAAGGATTTGAAGCACGAGGTAAAGGCCATAAGATCCTGAGGAGGAGTTGTCACACTTTACAAAAATTTCAATTTCATAGTTCATTTAAGCAGTTTCTAAATGTTTACTTTTCAAAATAAATCAGAGTTAAATTTGCAAATTCTAGAGGTTTACCGAATGGATCAGGCACAGTGTCTATGTGTTATTTATTACCTCCTGGGGAGACAGTGTCCACGTTGGAGCCAATTGTTAGTATCCGGTTTTCACCTTCAGTTCAAGGCAGTGTTATCAGTCCATTTTTTGCAAGGTCATGATTATGTAAAGGGGATATGGTATTTCTGTAAATTTTTCTAGCTAAGTCTAGGAATATGTCTCAACAAATTTTTTTCTCCTAACCCTAAGCTTATGCTAAATTTCCCACAGCAGTTTGACCTATAATGAAATTTCAACTAGCGTTACGAAATATTTTCATAGCATGTATCGAAAAAATTTAAAACTTGGTTTTCGACCAAGTGTTTATTCATAAAATATTATCCCTTCTTCAGTATTTGAAAATTGCTAGTGTTTTCATGCCCATGAGATCTGTTAAAGAAAAAACCCTAATCTGCCTTGTTTTCCCTAAAACAAAGTTTTCCAGCAAACCCATATTTGCAGTTTTCGTGTGCAAGAAGCTTTTTGAGGTGCTTACAGCCTTCAGCTAGAGTGTTTCAAGGTTAGTGAAAGTTTTTTTAGGTCCAAAAGCTTTGCAATATGGGTCATTCTGGCCATGTAAATAGATTGAGCCCGATGGGATGTATTTTGAAGTGTATCCAAAGATGTTGACTCTGTTCAAAAATGCAGGATGGGAACTAGTGTTTCAGTGCTTCAATGGGTAGAACTTGAGTTGGTTCCACAATTTCATTCACTCCTTTTATGGCAGCACAACATGGGTTATAAATTTGGAATTCCCAGTCACTGAAAATTAAATTGCAGAAGTAAAAGGTTTACCAACACTTTGTTTTTCTTGTTTTAGTCTCCATGTTCAAAAAAAAATTCCAAGAAGGTGGTAATGAATTTTTAAAAACAAAAAGATCATTTTTTTGTGAACAGGATGGTTTACAAAAACCTCTTTCATATTTTACCTAGACATCATGGTTTATAAACTACAGATAGATGTTTGAGGCCTATTTTTTCATATTTTGTAATCATATTTTTTCCTATTTTAGCCACTATTTTCAAAATAATTTTCCTAACATATGGTGTTGAACTTTTGAAAATAACAAGATTTTTTCATATAAAAAATCAATTAACAAAAACCTCCCTTATATTTCTAACAGGTGTCATGGTTTGGAATATACAAATGCATATTTAGACCCTATTTTTCAGTAATTCTCCTAATTTATTTTTCTAAAAATAAACTCATAGATAGCTATTGATGAGCAACCTCATCAATTTGACTTGGTGATCAGATATAACCATGTCCTTAATTAATTCAAATATATTATTAAATCTAGGTCAAGAGGTTTTTAGATCCCTTTCTTTTGAATCTTGAGGATTATTGTAATTAATATTTTCCAGAAATTGTGGATTTGAAACCTATTGTATTTTTCCTATCTATTACATGAGAATCAGGACCAAGGGTTGGTTGTTGATGAAATAATATCCATTGTCTCTATGTTAAAAGCTTTATCAATCTATAGTTTTCCAAGATTAGTATATTTTGATCAGTGAAATAATGATTCATGTGATGGTATGCCTTAGTATGTATTCTCTGCATGTTTCAATGTTTCCTTCTCTGTAATCTCATATGAATGTATGTTCTTCTGGGTATTTGAGTAAGATTAATTAATTCAGAATTCATCCATGGTTTTATGCTTTGATTTTAAGATATTCAAGTATTTCCATCTCTATCCTCTAATGCTACTCTAGGATTCATTTTATATGCCCTATTGTAGTGGGTTGTTCTCTTATTTTCTCCCTCCATCTATAATGCTAGCAAAGGTCTAGGATGTGCTATCTGCCTTGCCTTTTTCAATCCTGAGCATACATCTAGCATCTTGGTAAATTGACATAAACCCTAGCTGCTTAACTCCATTTCCCAATGGACTATCTTCCTCGGGCCCAACCAAACCCTACATCTACACAACTCAACTAAATATCTAGCCACTGTGTAAAAGTATAGTCAATTACTAAATCTAGTGATTAGAATGTTAGAGAGAGCCCTCTCTAGATTGAAGGGGCTAGCCTTCAATTACAAGATTGGTTTGAAAAGGTTACCTTAGGAATTTCTCTCTCACAACCAAGAGGAATTTTTAATTTCTAACAACTATAAATCACAAATTAGATTCATAATTGATAGGTTGATGTGAGTTATCTACGTTGCTATACACTTTCCAAATTTGAATATAAATAAATTCAATAGAAGACCATGGGTTTCATGCTTTAGTTGGGGTTGTCAAACATCCATTAATGACCTATGTTAAAAGGATAAATATATATATCAGGTATGATATCATCCACCACGTAAGACCTGAAAATACTAATCACTATGGCTAGGGAAAGTATACAAAAATGAAGCTACTTTTATTTTATTAGTAAGTGATTTGTGGCTTGGTGAGTCCTTTCTCCCATGCTGAATTGATGAACTATTAGCAATAGTCCTATAACTTATTTATTCAAACTATTGGAAAAGAGATGGATCAACAAGATGAGGATTTTACCATGAGACACTAAAGGAGGTTAGCTTGTTCCCAAGATAAAACATTGATTTTGGAAATGTAGTTGTACTCTCACATTTAACTAGATTTAGATGTATCTACATCCATGGAAGTAAATATTTTCCCACTAAGTGACCAGATGTCATTGTATATATATGAATAGTTAATATTTTCATATGGTATTCCCTTTTTCATTTAAGTAATTATGGATTTGATACATGTTCCTGAGAAAAGGAATTTTTTCATTTTGGTGGGTCTTGAAGTGGAAACACATTAAAGCTTTCGAATGGAAAAAAGATATATAACTCTGACTTTTTAGAAATGGCAATATTATTGGTGCAAGAAGAATAATTCATTTGTATCATCTTCATATTACTCTATCTCATTCTCCTTGTTTTTATAAACAATATTGAGTCATTTCTGCATGTAGGACCTTACAGAATGATGATGAGAAAGAAATAATTTTCTTTGGTTACTCCCAAGGTTGGTTGTACATAAGGGACATGGTCATTTATTAGTTCCACTAGAGTATTTCACTTTAGCCAGTCTAGAGAAATAGGGAATTTATCAACCATTCCTCTATCTCTTCCACCTTCTTACCAGGAATGGATTTTAGTTCATAACTTTTGTAAGTATCCTAAGTTAACTTGAACATTACCATCATACTATATTTTTGATAGCTCAACCTTGTCAACATCCCAATCTATCCATTCCAATTATCTACATAAGTTTTGGGTTCTTGAGTTCCTAATACTATGGTCTATAACCATCCTAGGTCCACTTTGATATAAAATTGCACCTTAAGGGTTTTGATCCCTCTCAATGCTTAACTAATTTAAGGTGAAGATGGATTTAAGATAGTTTAATGTGTCTGGGAACTTATTCTTTCTAACTCATTAGAAATTTTTGGGTCAGAACTCTGAATAAAAATTGATGACAAGAAGAATTTATTTTTCTTATTAATGTTGGTAATGAGGTGTTGAAGCTTCATGTCCCCAACAAAGAGGGTTTACTTCAATTTTTACATGCTACTTTCCAACCCTGATATAGTTATAGCGTACAATGATCATTGCCAATATTTGAAGCCACCGTAGTTGAGCAGGCCAAGTTGCTTTGGTGTTTTTCTAAAATATATTGAAGAAACTGATGTTAAAGACTTCATTAACACCTTCAAATATGGATGCACCTTCACATCCCAAAGAGGAATTCATTTCTCTAATCTTGTCCTTGAAGCCAACTAGTGACAAGCATCCATTAAAGAGTAAGTTTGTTGAAAAGGTAGAAGAAATTCCCAAGTTAGACATTTTATCTTCGGAATAAAAAAGTAAAGACATTGTTCTACTTGAGTATTGTTCACAAAGCATCCATTAAATAGTAAGTTTTTTGAAAAGATAGAATCAATTCCCAAGTTAGACATTTTATCTTTGGAATAAAAAATTAAGACATTATTCTACATGAGAGTTGTTGACATGCTGGCTGATTCGAATTTCCTGATTAAAAGGTCCTACATATCTTCTCATGGAGGATAGTTCATGGATGCATTTAATACAATAGATCAAGATGGAAAAAGTATTACTTTGAATGCAAATTTTATTGTCTGAGAATTATTTGGATGAAGTTGAAATCATGTTTCAATAAATGCATTCGACACTATATCCAAGATCATTGAGAAAACCTCACCATGAAATGAAATGGCGTCATGTGCACAAGTATTAAATTTGTTTACGGTGCACATGGGATCTTTGTTTCTTAAAATTTCAATATGTACGTCTATTCACAACCATGGTATAATCACCTTGGGGTCCTCAAGTCAAAATCTCGAGACTATCCAAATACCCCATATATATATATATATATATATATATATATATATATATATATAATTTTAAGGTCACCTCTAAGTTAGACATAAAATTGGTGTATTAAACTCTTTTGTTTGTGGGATAAGGGACCATTTTTGCAGAGTGATTTGAATTTTAAGTCTACAAAAACATACATACTCTACCTCTCAAGGTTTGATCCTATAAAATATTTGCACTCATTTTTCAAATTTGCGCTTTATTTCACCGAGCTACCATAGGTTGCAAAGTTTGATTGAGCTTCATTACCTGAAGTCTATCAAGTTTTAAAATCTCTGAAAATATGGGGCACGTCACTAAACTGAATGGGATACGAAAGGGAAACAAAGGGAGTTCTCCCATACCTGGTTACTCGAATCACAAGGTCAGTCGAGATATGAAGGAAGCTCTAGAAAATTTTTATGATTCAATGTACAGTATAATTTGTCAACTTGTTGTTTAATAAACATAGAACAGTCAAATGGTGGATTGAAGCTTCAAATATACACAACAGAAAATAATTTATGGAGTTTATATTACATTTGATCGGTATGCTTCCCTTGATATGCATTAACTTCACAGAAAAGTTAGCAGGTTATGCACCAAGAAGAGCACCATTACAGACTAGTTAACCCTCTTGCAGGTGACAAAGAAATCAATGACTTGTAGCGTTCTTTGCTCCAAATCAACACTTTTCTGACAAGTCTAAAGGGGAGAGGCTTTAGAGAAACATTAAAACATTTAAAAGGAGTTTAATATATATATATATATATATATTCAAACTTTATATAATTAGTTGTTACAACTCATAAAAAAATATTGTTAATATTTTATTTAAACCCTTTGTAAAACAAAATGAGAGACAGTTTCATTAATCGTAATAAAACTAGTTTTATAACGGAGTTTGATGGTTAATGTTGGGGAGAAAATAAAAGAATAGGAGAGAGATTTTTTTTCAGGGGGGAGGGGTTTACAACTCTGAATTTGGACGTATTGTGTAATGTATATAATCCTTGAAGATTAATAAAGGAAAACCAAATTGATTAATTTTGTGTTGAATTGTGGTACAAGGTGTTTCTTTCTTCTTTGTCCTTTCCATCTCTATTTTTCTTCATATGAGTTAAATGTATGATGCAATGGGTCTTTCTTAAACAAAATACAGATTTATTTGTGACAATACCTATGTTTTATTTTGAAGGAAGCCTTGATGGGAGCCCCATGGCCTCATAATTTTAGTCTTCTTTGTTTATATTATTTTATTCATAACTACTTCTTGAAGGTGTAAACATTAGATTCCTCTAGCCCAAGTTAAAATCTTATTTCAATTGATTTATTTTGTTCAACTAAATATTTTTAGAATCTGCATTCACTTAAGTAAAGGCTATTTTGGTTGAATGAATTCATTTTCAAGATTAAGTTAACATTATACTAAATGGTGTTTTGTCTCCGGGTAATAAATATTTTAAACTTTCATCAAATTTGTGGATGTCCTGGACACTAACCTCCTGTAGCCAAAGGTTGTCTCCAGGGTGCAACAAACCATATGAAACATACCCTCAAGATCAAGTGATATCAACATCATTAGGGACAAAAATCATTAAAGTATCATTGTGAACCATATTCAATCTTAAGGGCACAAAAATAGTTCTCATAAACCATGTATTTCAATTCCCTTTCTAGCACAATATTTCTAACCAAGTTATCGCACTTGTATTAAAGATGATTATATCTTTAGCCCTACTAGGTGCTTTCATCCCCCAAGAGGAAGGACATGTCATAAGTAGACCCATTAATTCATATGTGCATGTGATCATGATGATGATGGAGTGGGAAAGACTTCAAGGAAAATGGCCATAGCCATAGTACAGACTAGAGGGGGTCCAACATCTCTAGGTACTATAATGAGAAGAGGGGGAAATTATGGAGGCATGATTTACCCCTTTCCTCAAGTTGTTTTTTCCACCCCTTTGGTGTGCCTTTTACTTTAATGATTTTATATTTCTTCTTGCATAGCTTAGGAAACCAAGCTTGTTTTATGCTCTTCCAATACCCCTAAAAAATTTAGCAGTTTCTCGCTCATCAAGGCTTGGACATTCAATAGTTCCTTTATGATAGAGCAGGATATGTTGAGGAATGGGGTGATGGCTATTGAGGCGGTTAGAACTCATGTTGGGTTTTTTCCCACATGCTTAATGTGTTCTATCCATATTTTTCATTTTTCTTTATTTAGTTGTGGCTTCATATGATTTTATCATTCTTTCAGCTGCATCAACCTTTTAGGGAAAATTTTCAAGCCTCGAATTAGAGATGAGAATGTAAGGTTCTAGTCCCAATGAAAAATGAGAATCAACCCAAAGAATGGATGTGGATAATAGGGAAAATGTGATATATGGTAAATATAAATTACTTAAGGCCTGTTACTTCAATCAGTGTCTCCTAAAGGAAGGACCTCAATAGAGGTCACATTGGACTAGACGAAAAGGATAACCTCTTAGGTGAAGCATGGGAACAAGTGTATGGTTGCATATTTGATTAGCAGGCTTGCTAAGGTCCCTACCAAAATTTCTAAATGGAAATTGACAAGGCAAGGACCCATTGTCACTAAGGCCCAAGCCCCTATTGTTTAGAGTCAAAAACATCCTAAATAGTTAAGGGAGGTGTCTCGAATGCAACCTCAACTAATCCCAAGCAGATCTAGTGCGTTATGTGGGGTCAATTGGAGGTGTAGGTGTTACTTTCAGAAAAATTTCTAGCTAGTTATGATATAATTGTGCAACATAAAACTAAACAGCAAATTAATAGACACCAAATTACTAAAAATATGTTGTGTGACTAGTTGTTTTTTTTTTACACAATTTCTCCTAACAAAATATGTAATTCCTTTAATGTCTAGACCATTGGTTCAGGACAAATAGGACAAAACAACTTGTTTTCTTGTAAATTAGATTGTAAAAGTTTTCATAAAACATAGTGACAATAACTTGTAGAGCACAAATAAATGATCTTGCAAGTGTTGCAACACTCCTAGATGTTATGTTAGAGGTGGGAAGGTTTGAGAATTTAATTTGAGGCTCATGAAGCCTCTTTCCAAACTATAATAGCTGAAAAATACAATTTCCAACAAGATGGAAATTTATTTTTCATAAAAATGGGCTAGAAACCTCTTGGGAAAATTACCCAAAAATTCTATATCTAAATATATACTTGAAATATAGTTGGATATTAAAATAAATTCACTCTAAACAAGTAAAATAGGAAAATTTAAGAACAGTAGAGTTATGACTTGCTTGAGAAATAGTGGAAATATTTGGTTTTATTGCATATTTACGTAATTACAAAAAACGTTCCCTTTTATTGATGACTTGGTGAGCCTGGCACTTCTAGGCCTTCCCAAGAACTGGCATAGTTACCAGGACTCAGTCAATGGGAGGGAGGAGTTACCGGATTGGGAGCGACTTTGGTCGTATTCGGTACAAGAAGAATTCATGCAGAATACCAGGGATGGATCCTCATCCAAGACTAATAACGAGGAATATTGTGCCTTGGCCAGTAAGGAAAAGAAGGCCAAGGGAAAGAAATCCCAAGGCGAAGCGGGAAAGAAATACTTGTCCAAGATCAAATGTTTTCATCGTCACGAGCATGGGAACTATGCTACAAATTGTCCACAGAAGAAGGCAAGCAAGAAGGAGCCTGCAGTTGCAATGGGTGAAGCATTGGCTTCACAGTTCGAGCTTGATTTTACTCTCATTGCATGCATGGCCAACACTATAATGGGATGCATGTGGTATTTAGACAGTGGTGTCTCGTTCCATATGACGGGGGATAGATATCTCTTCAATGACTTGGAGGAGAAGGACCTCCAGAAGAACATAGAGTTTGGAGATGACGGGAGGTATAGTGCGACCAGAATAGGTACAGTTACCTTTCAAAGGGAGAATGGCTCCCATCTCAGACTAGCAGATGTTTTGTATTTTCGAAGCCTAAAGAAGAATCTTGTCTCCGTAGCAGTATTGGAAGACCGTGGTTATGAAGTGATGTTTAGAAAAGGAAATTTTTTTCTTAAACACATAGCCATGGGATAGGTGAAGCAAATCGGTGTAAGAGTCAAGAACCTATATGCTCTCGAGGTTGAGGATGAATGCAAGGCTTTGAGGAGAAAAGCAGTGGTTAATGACTTGGTGGTTGACAGGGAGAAATTATCTCTCAACATGCAGCCTCAAAAGCAGTCTCAGAAGGTTGTGGAGCAGCCACAATTGGAGAAGAAAAGACCTCCAGGAGGGGGGAATTTTGATCCAGAAGGGCAGAGGGATTACATGCAGCTATACCTCCAGGTGTGAAGTGGAGCGATGTGCAAAATTAATTCCAAGAATAAATTTGGGCAGGATTCATTGACATGGTGTGTCTCGTGGATCAAACCTGGCTACGGGGAGCCCACAGTACAGCAGTAGCAAGAAGGATTAGTTAGATTTATGCAATCAGATGTCAGGAAGACAGAAATTAGAGTGACAGGTGTCAGATACTGGAGCATAGATCAAAGTTGGCATAAGTGTAGTATGCATGGATGCAGATGTCAGCAGTGCAGAGAGTCTAGTAGACATGTGCAGTAGGATCCAGCAGTTAGAAGACTCTGATGACAGATGAATTATACTGATTCAGTTGTTTGGAGGCTATTCAGTTTCAGGATAGTTGCATGTACGAACAACACTAGAGAAGTGTTGCATGCAAGAGCATTCCAAAGGTACCGGATCGATACAGATTGATTTTTTTCTTGTTGAGAGGGAGTGTTGAAATTTGCAACAAGAAATAGTGAAATAAGAATCCAGAAATGGCTACCATGGAGGATTTTTATTTAATTATTTCTTAATTAAATTAGAATAATTGTGTGTCTAATTTATTTATCCCTTAAATAAATTGGACAATAAATTGTAATCTTATCTCATAATCACTTGTAATAGTTAACTGAGTGTGATAAACTTAGTTAGCTCATGAAATTCGAGTTGAGGGTGGTTGGTGCGGCATGTAGAGTGATTATATTTTTTTTAGAGTCCAAGTTGTAGTTAGTGTATTAGTTTAATGCATGAGAAATTAGTTAACTCAATTAAGTGAGTTAAAGTCAGTCTAACTAGTTGTAACTGATTGTTGCACTAGTGAGAGGTCAAGTGAATTAAATCAAATTTAATTCACATGCAGTGATCTGTCGAGTGACTGATGATTTACTATTAATAGTTGCATGCATGTCAGTTTGGATGAAGACCCAGTTGAGACAGAGGTTAAAGGAAAGTTATCTATCAGTTGTATTATAGAAAATTGCTTGGGCGCAATTATTTACACCATAGGATGCCCATGATGTATTGCGCAGTCAAGGAAGGCTAATTATCCTAATTAATAGGGATTAATTTCCTAGGGATTGTGTGAGTAAGGCAGGTTGAGCAGAGGTTGAGAATTGGCTAAGTACTAGCCCAATTTTGTCCAAATCGTTGTGAGACGGTCAGGATAGTGTAGCAGACTATTGTGAGAAGAGTGCATTGTATTATTTCATGATTTCTTGGTTCATTATACAATAGAGATAGAGGGGTCTTGAGCAAAAAGCTTTCCCCAGGAAAAATATTTGTGTTGTGGATTGATTTGCTTCTTTCTTTTACTTGGTGTGATTGTGTGATCGTGTTTATTTTCTGCAATTAATTTGTATAAGAATTCAGTATCATGCTTTAGCATATCGCATGATCGGATTGAATCCATTGGTATACATATTGTTTGTATAATTTATACAATGATCACCTTTGCTAATGGCCCAATACAGTCAAAGATGGAAAATAGTACATAATAATAGCATAATGCCCTAGGAAGAAATTTGACTTGGCCACTTGGAGGAATAATTTCTCTTATTATGGCTACTTTTTTGGTTCATTACCCAACTACTGAGTCCATGAAGTTTCCAACAACTAGTTGGACCCTCTAATGTCTAGTTCACTTTCCAACAATTAGTTTGAATTGGATTTTTTATTTACTAACTATAACTTGACCACCTTTTTCTAGTTCTCTCGCGCCTTGATGAATTCTCCAGTTCTTCCACTTGGGTTTTTTGTAGCTCGGCTTGATTTCATCTAGGTCTTTCTTTGTTTGAAAAAGTATGCCTTGCATTGCCACATCATCATTGTCTGCCACATCTTCATGCCATGTACATGATTTCCAATAACCTTGATAATTTGGAAAATATGAAACATGGGTTTTGTTCCTCTCATCTAGTAGACCACTTTTGACGGAATACATGCATCATTCTACCCAATGATCCCCTTGTTTTTCCACCTAGAAACCTACTTTTACAATGTTATCACTCTATAATTTTTTAGGTTGCTGAGTAAAGAATAGAGGTAACCACAAAACCACTTTCGAAACTAGGAATCTAGCCCTTCCAGTTTCAGAGAGGGATCTCTCTTTATAATTTATCTTTTTTTGACTGAAGGTATTAGGATAGTTATTAACTTCAAGTTTGGGTTTTTGTGTTGTTGGGTTGAAACTGGGAAGATAAGTTGTTGGGAAAATGGAGTCACAGGTTTAGATCGATCAAATACAGAGTTAACAGGCTAACCTTATAGGGTAGGGTAGGAAAATTCACTGGATATTTTAAGATCTGAGATGTGGAGGAGAGGAAAAGATTTAGAAATACAATTAAAAACAGAGAAGTTAAGAATTTTGATTTTAATATTCAGTGGAAAACATAAAAATTATTCATAAGTCAAAGACAGAGTGTACATTTAAACAAATTGTGTTCTTTATCTTCTTAGAATAATTCATATTTTAGAAAAACATATGATAACAGAGGGAAAACAAATTGACAAAGATAGAGGCACTTCACCAATAAAAATGACACAAGAATCCTGTAATGATTACACTGTATTACTGAAAATATGATCAACAGTGGCTCTATGAGCTGCTTTATAATACTAGTCCTTTTCTTCAAACAAGTCTCAACATGAATGAAGTACTTATACAAAATTATTACAAAATATCTTGATAATAGAGATCAATATAGAATCCTAAAATATCTAGAAACTGTTTACAAAATAGTACAAAAATGTAGGAATGGGTGAACTGTTGAAAGTGTTGGCCCTATTTTTGAGGATGATTGTTGATGACTGGGCCTCCAAATCTGATGCATTGTTTGCTTCATGTCAGAAGGTGAAAACATTTACTCAAGTAACTCACACAGTTTGTCCCATCTATCTTTAGTTGGGATAGAAAAATTGATTAGTTTTTTGTAGGCCTCATCAACCTCTGTGCATTTCTAAAAAGTGGGTTTGATGATGAATAGATGTATCAGCTCGTGATTGATGAACAAATCATAATCAATGGCCTCCATGAATGCTTTCCCTGTAATATGCCCCTTTATACCCGCAAATTTGGATGTGTCTTGGGAAATCTTGTCTAGATTTTCCTGGTATTCATTCAAAATTATTAATTTGTCTCATGCATCAATTAGCTTTGGAAGTCCTTTTCTATTCAGCAACTTCATCTTTCTGTGAAATATCTGAATATTGGTATCTAAATTTTGGCACTTATTCTCCAACTGAAGAATGTGGTTCCTTTTGGTGTGCACCCTCTTCACTTCCAGTATGGTCTCTACCCTGTCTTGTATTCCCAACTATTCTAGTTCTTCTCTATTTTTGGAATTCAAGAATTTGATGATGGATGTTGCTTCCCCAGGCCTATGTTTTGGTCTGCTTTAATATCTCTATTGACCTCTATATCAACTCATGTTTCTCAAAAACAATCTGAATGGAAGGCTGCATCTTTGTGATGGCCTCATTTATTTTTGTCCATATATTCCCTCTGGCTTGGGCCAGAGTATGAGCCATTACTGATTCACTCTGCAATTTTTAAACTTTTAATGCAAGCTAGTGTCTTTTCTACAGTTCAGACACACAATATTTATCAATTTATAGCTTTCGATCTAACAATATCTTTAGCTGAGCTTTTAATCTAGCAATTTTTTACCCCTGAAGATTCAGATTATCCATGGATTTTATTAAGTCTCTTGTAAGGTTTGATGTTTATGTTGGTTCAAAATTCGATGTAGATGCACCTGGAGTTGTGGCCACTGCAATCGGAACTATTGTGAGGGGGACTATGGCTAATTGTGCTGACTCATGTTTCTCTTTGAGTAGTTTCTCGAGCTCCACCTCCATGTTATGGATCAGACTATTCTAGTTCAATGATTAATTTGAACATGTCCTCTTTATCTCTCTCCATTTCTCTGACTTCCTTAGCTTTTGGATCCTCAGTGGTAGGAAATTTTAGCTGTTTCCTTAATGCTTGTTGGCAAGTGATCAGGTCTCGCGGGCAAGACCCAGGTTCAGGAGTTGTGGCCAACAAAGGAATCCGTTGTAGTCTAGGATCACGCCGGCATTATCACCCTACTCTGGAGAGTAGAGAGTCTCACCCGAGGCGTGCCGTGACCACATGCAGAAGAGGAATAGACCAATGGCAAGGAACGGATCCGCAATTCATTCTTATCAGTGATTAGATTGCATAAATAGAATCACATACGCAACAACATTCAGAGATCATACAGATATTAAGCAAATAAAATTTTAAAGCATCTCAACCAACACACATGCATGTGAATCACACCAATAGACAGCAACCTGCAATTCTATTAAGCTCTCGGCCAAGTCCACAGTTACATAGCTTTGCAATGGGCTTACAAATCCGATACATATGCCTTGTGGAACAAAAATGTACATCCATAGAACCCTAGGAACTATAGAGATGTCCTGACCGATCTCCTTCCTTCGCTCTGCGTTCTATCGCCTCCAGCCTTCCTTCCGGGTGACGGCTATTTATTCACCTGCTGTCGCGACTGTTAGTTCTTCTTATGTCCTTCTTCAGCTGCTTCTGGCTTTTCTCTGATTATCTGTGTGTTCTGCTTGCGTTCTTCTGTTGTATCTTCTCCTTATATGTACTTATGCATCTAGTTTCCTCCGCTATGTGCCTGTTCCTTCACAACCTTGGTAGCTCCGTTGTTTGGTGTGGTTGCGACTTGGTTGCGGCTGCCATGTGCCCTTGTTCCGCAACCCCAAAATCTGGTCATTATTTCAAAGTCAAAATGTTCAAAACAAGGGCCCCAACAGGCCCCCACCATAGTTCCTTGACTCGTCCCCGACTCAATCACAAATCACGGTTTCTACCTCCATTGCCCTGCTTGACCCCGTGCCCTGTTCGCCCTGTGTGCCTTCATCCTGTGCTCGTTCTTGCTGTGCGCCTTCAGCTTGTTCATGTCCTTGTTGTGTGTCTTCAGGCGACTGTTCAAAAAAGGGCCCCAACTCCGAGACCCTGCGAAACATTGTAGCTCGAAGCTCAGTAAAATCCGACACAGCTTGCTGCCACCCCTAGATGAGCGAGTCTGTTTCCTCAGCGAGCTTGGTGACAGCAGCCTCCTAGATGGGCATTGGGACAGCTTTGAACATTGTGCTGATCTAGGTCTCGGCTGCCGCTGCGAGCTATTGTATGGTCCGGGCGCTAGATTGAAGGGGTAGCCGGAGCTCACGAATGACGTGTTTGGCCTCCGCCGAGCAAGCCTCTGTGTGTTCGAGCTATGCCTCAAGTTCATCAGCCTGGGCGTATAATTGATCCAACCTTGCGGGGTTCGTAGCCTCTTGAATTTCCCTTGAAACTTGCTGGAGTTGGGCTGAAATCGGCTGGGTCTTGACGGTGAGGGCTAGGGAGCATTCTTGAAGGCCCTTCAAGAGGTCACGAGCCTCTCGTGCCATGGAATGAAGTGCTTCCTGCATCTGAGCTTCCTGGCCCTGCTTGGCGGCCACCTGGGCTGAATAGTCGACCTCGGGCTCAGGCGGCACGAGACGGGCCGCTAGCGCTGCACGAAGCTCATGATTCTCCCGGTGTAATTCCTGGATGACAACCCGGAGGTGGATGGCTTGCTCGGAGAGGCTGGCCACAGCGATTTCGGGAGGCAACAGGGGATAATGAGGCTCTACAGATGGCCAGAACTCGAAGAACATCCGGGCGACATTGGTGATCATTGCTTCCATCTGCTCCCGTGTTGTGCGGAGTTGGTCGCGTTGTTCAGTAAGCGCAGCAATTTGGTGTTGTTGCTCGGCACACTGCTGCTGGAGTCCCAAATGTAATCGTTCAGCCTGCTGGGCTGCCCTTTGAATCAGTAAGTACATCTGAGCTGGATTCTCAGGCTGGAAGGTGGCGGTCCCAGAAGTGCACTGCGCCAGCATTCGCTCCGACAACGGTTGCCCACCGGCAACTGATCTATTGACATGCTCAGGAGGTGATAAGGGCGTGGCCTCTGGATGTGCAGAGTCAGCCATATTTAGATCCGGCGGTGCTTGCTGATCAATGTGGGCCGGTTGTGGAGGTACAGTGGTTGTAGGCGGAACCTCAGCAGAATCAGACCCGGTGCGCAGCTGATGTGTGAATATATCAGTGGGAGGAGGGTGGGGTTCGACCGCTGGGTCGATCGGTGGTATGACTGTGGCAGCACCGGAGTCAACCTCAGCCCCGCGGTCCCCACCCATGAGGTCCTGGATAATAGGGTCGGACACCGTAGCCGAGGAATTAGACGGGGCGGATGAAGTGGCAGGCGGATGAACGGTGGATGGAGCGGTGGATAGTGTGGTGGGGGTGTGTCGAAAGCGCATATTGATGAACTCGGATGGGTCGATGACGGGTTCTTCATTAATCGGCACCCCTGTGCTTCGGGGTAGTGGTGGATCATCAGCAGTGAGGTCCACCACCGGATTTGCCTCGGTGGTGCAGGCCCTCTTAGCTTGAGGGGCCTCGAGTGGATCCCTAGGCCAGCTCGTCTCAGCCATCGGGGTCGTGAGTGGATCAGCAGAAGTAAACAAGATAGTGGGGATGGGGGAGATGAGCGAAGCGGTACGGGGGTGCGAAGTGGAGCGAGTGAGCTGAAATTCAGAAAATAAAGGAAACAGAGCAGCACCGCTAGAAATAACCTGAGCCACCGCATTGAGATTCCATACCTGGGTATTGAAGTGGCGGACGATGGAGATGAGCGGTTCGGGGATTTCTTGTGATGGCGCTGCCACCTCTGTCTCGGCAGGCTGTTGCACTGGTGCCATCCTGTCAAAATTGTATCTGGGGAGCCCGTCCCGCATGTGCTTTGCGACCCCCGGCCATGAACAGACTTCACGATGGAAGGTAGCATCATCCAACTGAAATTTCAGCGGCGTCATTCGGAAGGTGTCCACCAGAACGCAAGCGGGTCGGAGGTAAGTATGCTTGTGACTTACCCCGAACCACACTTGCTCGCTATATTCATCCAACGGGTTCCTGGGCACCTGTTGCTGGCATGCCACCACATCCGTCATTAGCCGGTACCACGACCGAAACGCATCTGCATTCACCAGTTTGGTACTGGGGTCATTTGAGACCTGCCATGGGGTGAATTTCATCGCGAGGGGCTGGCCCTCGGGGATCTCTTCTGGGAACCGGATGTGTGGAGTGTGCCATTTCCACATGGAAAAAGCAATAATCAAGTAGCCATAAATAAAAGTAGTTGTGCGCTTAAAATTCTCCTCGCACGCATCGAATAGCTCTTTTAACAAGAAGGAACACCAATTCAGTTTGGTGCCTTGGACACAATGCTCAGCAATAGAAATAGTATCAACAGTGCATTCGCCCTTGGTGTAATGCCTCATTGTCTTGCTAGCAATGAGGTAACAGGCGAATCGAATCTCGGGCTTGTTAATGAGGTCGATCTTGGCTCCTTTCCTCCCCCTGCGAGTGCCATATTTGGCATAGAGGTCCGCATCTCCCAACTTTCGTGCGCGCTTGGAGGAGTTCTGACAGGCTGTTGAGACGTCTGCGCCCGTCTGTGAAAGCCCTGTGAGAAGATGAATATCTTTGGCGTGAATGGGAATTTCCTGGGTCAGCCACAAGGACCCATTCTGAATTCGGCTGAGGAGGAAGCGTGTACACTGCAGAACCGGTCCTGTGGTGCCAAAGACCGGAAGATTTCTCAAGTTCATCAGGGATGAGTTCTGAAGGCCCCTGAACTCTGGTAATAGGTGGCTGGCGGGGTTGCCGGCTGCAGTGTAGTAGGGCTCCATGTATGCCTGCCGCTGGAGGGACGGAAATTCGGCAGCATTTGAGAGGTTAGCATCAATCAAGGCTGCATTATCATATTTTCCCACAAGGGACTCGGTCTTGTGAATCCGAGTATCAAGCTCTGGTTCAATGACGGCTGGGACGGCCTTCGGCATTTTGGCCCGGCACTGATAGACCTATAGAATTTTCCTTGGACGCCTTTCCTGGTGCGGTGCGTTCTGAGAATTCAACGGCTCTGGTGCGGCTGCAATTGCTAATTCGAACGGGTCCGGCATTCTCATGCTTTTGGTGTCCATGCAAGTTATGTCAGCACCTGGCACAAGTGGAGTTGATGAGACCCCCTAACGATTTAATTCCTGCTGGCATTCTTTCTGCGACAATCGTGCGATCGATCGCATGCCAATGAGTGTTGTGACAGTTGCTGATGGTGGCATGGGGAAATGGGCGGACACGACGGCTGAGGTTACTACGGGGGATGGCCAAATGATGACGGCGCGGTTACTGCCAATTATGGTAATTAATGATGCAGATCTAGGCGATCCTACGGACTGACACAAGTGCGTGGGTGGACTGAGCTGGACCGACGTGGAGACCGATACGGATCTTACAGGGATGACACGCTGGACAGGCGTCGCCCCGACCACAGTCGGTTGCTGTGCGTCCCCACAACTGAGCGGTTATGGACACACTACCTATGAACAGAGAAGACCTCCTACGCTCATCCCGGTTGCGGGAGAGTTATTCAACTATGCTACGCTACGGGTGCTCTCAGGTGCAAGAGTTATTGATGAGAAATGAAAGGTACTTACTCCTGGTAGGGTTTCAGGCATGCGCCATTCACCCACCCAGGGAGAACCATACCGTCCAGCTGTGCCAACCGAACGGCTCCGGAGTCGCGAATCTCGATAACAAAGTAGGGTCCCAACCAGTGCATCTGGAGCTTTCCTGGGAACTTCTGGAACCTGCTGTCGTATAAAAGAACTTTGTCGCCAACCTGGAAGCTTTTGTTCTTAATGTGGCGGTCATGCCACGCTTTCTGCCGGTCCTTCTGAATCTTCTGGTGGAATTCGGCCAGGAAGCGGGCCTCATCCAGTTCCTGTAATTCATGGAGGCGCTCCTGGAGGGAGGCCTCTTCCGAAAACTTCAGAGACGTGCCGATCAACAGGCTTGGTACAATAAACTCGGCGGGGATCACAACCTCCCGGCCGTACATGAGCTGGAACGGTGTTTGATTGGTCAAGCGCTTCACCGTAGTCCAATAGGCCCATAATGCCACTGATAGGCGCTCGTCCCAATCGTCACGTTGGGCATTGCAAATCTTAGTCAAGCCTTTCTCAAGAATCTTATTGAAGGCTTCCACCGTACCATTGGCCTGCAGGTGATACAGGCTACTCTTGTGATGCTGAACCATGAAGGTGTCCAGCAGTGTCTTGACCGTGTCATTAATGAAGTGCATACCTTGATCGCTGGTTAAACTGCGCGGGCAACCAAACCGGCAAATGATGTGCTTAAAAATGAACCGGGCGGCGGTATCCGCCATGCAGTCGTGTACCGCTGCTGCCTCAACCCACCTGGTGATGTAATCCATGGCGGTAATGATGTACCGGGCCTTGGAGTGTCTGGCGACCGGGGCTATGGGACCCACAAAATCGACAGCCCACTTCTCGAACGGCCGCAACACATGCATTGGGTGTAACGGAAGCTTGTCCTGGTGAGAGGGAATTCTCGTCTGCTGGCAGACGTTGCATCGCTTCACATAGGCCTTACAATCAGTATGTACGGTCGGCCACCACAGGCCAGCTTGGAGCACCTTTCTTGTGGTGGGTTTCGCACCCACGTGCCCTCTCGCAACACCGTTGTGACATTCCCACATTACCGCTTCCCGTTCATGGTCAAGGACGCATCTGCGCAAAACCTCATCGAGGCCCAGTTTGTATAGTTGCCCCACGATCAATTGGTAGTCGGCAGCACGGATGACCAAATGTCGTTTCTGGAGCGGGGTGTAATCCTGAGGGCATTGCCCTGTGGTCCGATAGGCGGCAATGTCGGCCAAGTAATCTGGTATAGCTTCGACTCAGAAGAGGTCAGCGTCTGGCAGCTGATCATCGAGGGAGCCGTCATTCTCCCCCGTCTCCAACCTGGATAGGTGATCGGGCCCGACATTCAACCTCCCGGGCTTGACAATTACTTCGAACGTGAACTCTTGAAATAGCAGAAGCCAACGGCAAATCTGTCCTTCTAGAACAGGCTTATTGACCAGGTACTTCAGGGCAGAGTGGTCCGTGAAGAACTTGAACTTTCCCCCTAGAAGATAGTGGCGGAACTTCTGAAGAGAGTACACCATCGCCAGCGCCTCCCTCTCGGTCGTGGTGTAATTCTTCTCTGCATTGGACAGTTTGCGGCTGGCGAAGTAGACCGGGTGGTCAACTGTTGTATCATCGGGTTGTGCCAAGACAGCCCCAAGTGCAATACTGGAAGTGTCGATATGCACATGGAACTGCTTATCCCAGTCTGGATGAACTAGAATAGGCGTCGACGCCATCTTTTCCTTCAGGGTGTCCAGGGCTACCCGACACTCCTCCGTCCACTGAAATACTGCGGACTTCAGCAGAAGTTGTTCTAACGGAGTAGTGATCTTGGCATAGTTGTGGATAAACCTCCTGTAGTATCCCGTGTGCCCGAGCAATGCCCGCAACTGTTTCACCGTCTCAGGGGCTTCCATGTGTGCGATCACCGCAACCTTGGCGGGGTCGACGCGGACCCCTTGCTTGCATACCACATGTCCCAACAACGTGCCAAACGGAACGGAAAAAATACATTTCTTTAAGTTCAAGGAAATATGCAGCTGGCGACACCGATCAAACATGACCCACAACAGGGTAGCGTGTTTCTTTAATAAACTGTAGACAGTCTAATCGTCCATGTATACTTCCAGGAACTTGTGAATGTACTCCTGGAAGGCGGCGATGACAATCCGGGAAAACACGGTCGGAGTGTTCTTCAAGCCAAACGGCATGACGTGGTATGCGAATGACCCCCATTCGGTGGTGAATGTTGTATTTGACTTGTCTTCTTCCGCAATACGCACCTGATGGTAGCCCGAAAAGCCATCAGTGAAAGAGTAGGCTTCGTTCCCCGCAACATGGTCCAACACTTCGTCGCTGAAAGGGGTGGGAAACGGATCATGAATGCAGGCGTTGTTCAGAAAGCGATAATCAACACAAACACGTATCTCTGCCTTGTCCTTCTTATTTTGGATGATGATAGGGCTCACCCACTCTACTTCCTCCACAAGGAAGATTAGACCCGCGGCCAGCATCTTATCGATTTCCATCTTAACCTTCTCTTTAACCTGTGGGTTCAACCGGTAGGGTCGGTGCTTCACAGGCCTGGCACCCGGTTTCAGCACGATGTGCATTTCGCCAAGGTCGCCTTTGATGCCCTTCAGATCTACTACCGACGAAGGGAACAAGTCCTCATATTCCTGGAGGAGGCTAAAAATCTCCTTGGTCGTCTCTTTGTCCCAGTAATCGCCCACTGTAGCCAACTTAGGCTTCTCCTCCGTACCGATGTTCAGCTTCTTTGTCTTCAGTGGCCGTAAATGGACCCCCTCGGTGGCCGATTCTTCGTTAACGTTCCGCTCGCCTTCCTTCTCTTCGAAATACAGGTGCCTCAGGTCCTCCAGACCATCGTCCTCCGGATCGCCGTCAATCCTTTGGCAAACCAACTCTCGCACGGCCTCAGGACGGGCGGGTAGCGTGCAGCCGTCGGTCTGCGGATCGCGAAAAACCAGTACCACCCTGATAGCGTGCAATGCCTGAGATTCCAACTATGTGTCTCCCGCGAAAGAGAAGCACCGCGCAAATTTGCACGCGACTTCCGTCGAAGAACTAGTCCCTCGTTTCCGTTCTTCCTCCAAGTACCATGCGTGGGGGATGGTGTCTAAAGAGTGGAAAAACTGATGAACCCACAGCTCTTCCGAGTATCCTATACTTTGCCACTGCTCCTCACAGGTCTGCAAGTGGTCCTGCGGATTGGAAGTCCCAGAGTACCGTTGCCTGCTTCGAGGGCCTTCATCTTCTTTAAACCGTGCCCGCAACGCGTCCGCCACACTACTCCACCACGACAAGGTATTGCGGTGATTTTTCCACCACCGGGCTGCTGTAGATTGTAGTGCGACGTCCAAAACGGGTAGTCTTCTCCCTTCTGGAACCATGTCCTCAACCTTAGCAATAAAGGTATTGAAAGCTTGCATGTTTGATAGGGTGGGGTATTCCCTGAACTCAGCACCAATCCAACTGACGCGGCCAACATGAGCACATCTCCGCATGCTGGTCTCATACCCCCCCTGCTGTCAATCTTCCCACGCGAGTTCGAATCCCAGCTCCGAGCTCTGGACACTCCGCCAACTGACAGAGCCAGTCGCAGTCGGGTTAATATAGTCTTCTCGCTTCCCTGCAATCATCTGGTAGAGGTGGTCCATCATCTAAGCATCCTCCCAATTATCCACTGTCTCGGTATACCTCGGGCCTTGATATGGGTCGAGAGGTTGAGTGACCCGGACCTCCCCATCTTCAAAGATCATCAGCTCCCTTTTGAGGTCGATGACAGCATAATTCTCGAAAGCCCAATCGATACCTAACAAGGCAGGGTAAGGATCCTCTTCTCCCATAATATCAATAACCTAAAAATCGGTGTAAGTCTTTACCCCCGCAATGTCGACCTCGACACCTTCGAGTCGGCCAATCGGCAGAATGCAGTACTGGTTCACCATTCTGAGTTGGATGGGCGAGTAGGCCAGCCATGGCTTTCCGAGAGACTCCCACGTCTTGCGCGACAGGATGTTGACGTCAGACCCTAAATCAAGCATGGTGTCGCTGATTTGGAATCCCCCAACCTGCGTATTGAGCCGGAACTCTTTACCCGTTCGTCACTTATTTCGCTTGATGCACTGCACCGATTGGGGGGCTGTGTCCACCGGTTCCCCCAATCCTGTCCTCCCCTGCAGTGCCCCTTTCAAAGTACACTTGAGCTGCTGCCGTAGAGTAGCACTGTCAACAACCTTGAGGAATAGCTGGAGCCATTCTTCAATCAGGGTTCCTGGGGCATGTTGTGGCCCAGGATCTATCGGCAGGGACGCCTCCAGGCCTCCCGCTTCGCGTAGCTGAGCAAATGCCTCAACCGCCTCCTGAAAATACTTCTTCTGTGCCTCGGGCCTAATTACCCGATGCAGGGATGCTGGCCTGACAACTGGTGCCGACTCCTTTCCGCGAGTGTCCTCCCCCATTTTCTTACCGCCCCTCGTCACAATAGTGACGTTTTGCATGGCCGGAGTCGTAGCCGCGCGCGGCTCGGCGTTTACCAAATTTGTGCCCCTCTATCGTGCACGTTCTTCACACTTTTTTATGAGCTCCAGATAGTCTTCTGTCACATGAGTGTTTACACGGCACTGGGAACACCACGGACGGCGAGGGAGGGGACATTCGCGAGCCACATGGCCCTCTTGGTCACAGTTATAGCATTTCACCGGCGCGCCCCACTCCCTCTTCCTCTAGGAGCCTCATTCACCCTATAGGAGGGTCAGTCCAACCGGTCCGCGAGTGCGTCAAGAGCCCGGCATTGCTCAGTGTTGTGAGTCATGGAAGCGCAAAACTCACAATATACGTTTTTAGGCACGTTGGAATATTTCTGTAGGATCGGGCACATCCGAGGTGGATGTCCCACCGTCTGGGAAATCTCACAATACTCCATGGCGGCTAGGTTGAGTTGGGATGGGAACCCCGCATAAGGCTGTTGCGGCTGGTATACCCCCTGTGGATTCAGTGCCGTGCCACCCCCCGTGGGTGGCCCCCCTTGAATTGCCGCGACCAAGGGTCCCACCCCCGCGCCACGCAACCGAGGACACTCAGTTGTGACATGGCCTTCGACCAGGTAGTGAGTGCACCAAACGTTCGGCCTGGCTGGTCTGACCGGCTGTATCTCCTTGAGCTTTTCAGTCAAGCTAGCTCTCTGATGCTGCAATCCCACCAAGGAGGGATCCTGCGGGGCCGACCCTCCCCAATATTCCTGAGGGTAGCCCGCCATGGCCTCGATCTTCATGGCCTGCTCCAGAGCATCCTGTAGATTGTCAATCTTCTGTTGGGTGAGGGGGGTTCGCGTCAAGGGAAGCAAAGCCTTGATGAACCAGTCCCTCTGATGGTTCGGATCGATCAGGTAACTGAGTTTCCCGATCGCGTCCTTGAATCGCCACATTATCTCCCATGTGGTTTCTCCTCCCTTCTGTTTAATTTCCCAGAGCTCGGACAGACCCTGTTGGTCCGTCTGGGGAAGCTTAAATTCCCGGACAAAATCTCGCTTCACGTCCGCAATGACGGGATTCGGGTGGGCCTCGGACCACTTGATGAACCATCGCAGAGCCCTCTCTCTGAGTGTGGATTGGACCTCTATTAGTTTCCCTGCGTCCGGCGTCTGCCGAGCCCTCCAAATGGCTTCGTACAGATACCAGTGTTGCTCGACATCATCACTACCCCAGCCCGAGAACTCGAGATACCGGGTAAAATACCCAGCCATGTTCACCTACGGTGGGTTGACCAGGATAAATCCTCCGGTCCTGGTTGCGTGACTGTTCCACTCGGGAATGCAATACTACTAGTGATGTTGCTACTAACGAGTGTTGCCGTCGACACTGAAGTACTGTGCAATTGACTCAATGCTTGGAATTTAACAAAAATATTACTCAAAGGTTGATAAAGTACTAGGGGAAGGTAGGGATCTTGGCCATGCAGATTGGGGGGAGTATGGCAGCCTGGAGAACTGAATGTCGTCCGCTCTTGAAACAACTACTGCATCACAACGTACCATTCACCATCGGAACTTTCCTCGGGCTACATACCTTCATCATCTTCGTCAGTCACCGTCTCCCTTGCTCGCTTGGCTGGGCTCCCATGCACCCATCGCACTCCCACATCGGTCCCTTCTCGTCCCTGGGTACCCGCGTCCATAATTCCTACCCTCTGAGGCGCCTCCTTCTGATTCTTCCTCTCGATCTCTCGTCTTTTCAAATCTCGCATCACCCTTCTTCGACACCTATCGGCAATCTGTGCCCACCAATGTGCACGTCGCTCCCTCAACGTCCTTGCGGCCGCAGCATCCATTCCCCACTCCCCGCGTCACATTCTACGTGGCATCGGTCCCTTCAACCCTTCCCCCAGCACCGGTGGTTTACGCTTCCATACTCGTCTTGTGGAATTCTATCAACCCTTCATCCACCATCAGAGCTTTAATCCACAGCGGAATCTCCTTAAGCAGCTTCCCTCTTAGCCCGGAGCGGAAGATAGCCTCGGCCTTCGAGAAGGATTGATAGCACTCAGCAGAAAACTCCACAATGTATCCTTCCAATGTGGTCTCCACCCAAAAATCCACCGCGCGGGTCAACTCGGTGTCCAACCGATGCAGAGCCACCAGATCTCCGTGCACCCACCTGCGGTTTATCTTTCGCGAGCCATCTCGAGGCACCTTCATCTGTAACCTCCGCAACCAATTGTAAAAGTCAGTAGGGAACTTTCCCCAGAAAATATCGTACATATCACCGGCTAAATCTGAGAAAAGGATGAGTTCCTGGATCGTTGCCTCCCCTTTCTTAGTCAACTCCGCTTGCTCAACACTAAAATGGTCTAAATGATTATACCACTATCGCCGTATCTCCCCTTCGAAGATCCGCGATACCATGTTCTAGATCCCCTCATATCATGCAGGTCCCGGCAACGGAACCATTGTTGGCGAGTGATTAGGTCTCGCGGGCAAGACCCAGGTTCAGGAGTTGTGGCCAACAAAGTAATCCGCTGTAGTCTAGGATCACGCCGGCATTATCACCCTACTCTGGAGAGTAGAGAGTCTCACCCGAGGCGTGCCGCGACCACAAGCAGAAGAGGAATAGACCAATGGCAAGGAACGGATCCGCAATTCATTCTTATCAGTGATTAGATTGCATAAATAGAATCACATACGCAACAACATTCAAAGAGCATACAGATATTAAGCAAATAAAATTTTAAATCATCTCAACCAACACACATGCATGTGAATCACACCAATAGACAGCAACCTGCAATTATATTAAGCTCTCGGCCAAGTCCACAGTTACATAGATTTGCAATGGGCTTACAAATCCGATACATATGCCTTACGGAACAGAAATGTACATCCATAGAACCCTAGGAACTACAGAGATGTCCTGACCAATCTCCTTCCTTCACTCTGCGTTCTGTCGCCTCCAGCCTTCCTTCCGGGTGACGACTATTTATTCACCCGCTGTCGCAACTGTTAGTTCTTCTTATGTCCTTCTTCAGCTGCTTCTGGATTTTCTCTGATTATCTGTGTGTTCCGCTTGCATTCTTCTATTGTATCTTCTCCTTATCTGTACTTATGCATCTAGTTTCATCCGCTATGTGTCTGTTCCTTCACAACCTTGGTAGCTCCACTGTTTGGTGTGGTTGCGACTTGGTTGTGGTTGCCATGTGCCCTTGTTCCGCAACCCCAAAATCTGGCCGTTATTTCAAAGTCAAAACGTTCAAAACAAGGTTTTTCAAAACAAGGGCCCCAACAATGCTACTATATCAGCATTTTTTCTTTTCACTATCTCTTCTACTACCTTCACATCACTAGGATTGTGTCCCAATTTGATCACCAAGTATTCAAGTGACTTGATCTTGGTATCCTTGGCTAAGGATGAAATCCTTTCCAACTTGAGCTTCGTTTGTGTTGTTGACTCATACCTATAACCTGGAAACTAACATGGCAGCATTGGTTAGTGTACAATAAATCATCTCAATTAACTATTTATGCATTTCCATTTGGTAAATTGGATGGATTTTCTTTGTATCAAATGAAAATACATGTTCTTGGTAGTCTGTCGATGTCCTTGGAGCTGCCACTTTTGCCTCAAGGAATGTAATCTGCACTTTTCCTTACTTAGTGTAAAAGGCTTAAAGCAGCTTGCGTTGTGATGTAGTTGCCTTCTTCCAAAACTATGTATACGTTGAGGCTTTAAGCATCACATTCCTTTGCTTGATTGCCTTGTACTTTGCAAAAATATTAGGCTCAGCAGTGTCTTGAGCCAAATCAGTTATTTTTTAAGTTTCTGGAGGATATTTAGATGTGGATGAAGAAGGGGAGCCTATGAATATATCATCATCCCTTGTAGACACATGGGGGCCTGTCATAATAATAGTTTCTTGTTCTTTGTTCCTTAGCTAAAACACTGGTGCAGAATTGGTTTTCTAATTTTTCTTGTAGATTAGGAACTCTTTGGATCCAATTTCTCTGACTGGGGATTTTTTTCTTATCCTTTTCTCCTTTTTTTCATAAGGTGTAGGATTTTGAGATATTGTTGTGGAAATGACGTGTTCTTAGGCCTCCTACAGTGTTTTCTCCTCCCATTGAGTTTGGTTCATGTACTGATCTATTTCTGGTCAAGTAGTGTGTATGTAGGGTGTTGTCTTTTGCTCCACTCTCAGCTTTGAAATCAGACCGAAAGGGTCATAGGACCAAGTGAAGCTCAGTTGGAAGTTCATTTGCATCAACAACAAATCATCTTATTTACCAGTTGTTTTTGTATTGTAGACAATAGGTCCAACTTGTGTTTTAATCTTAATTGTGCCTTCTTCTTAGTAGCCAAAAAATGCTTTTCATCCATATGGATCATCTTTCTAATGCACTCTAATGAGAAAATTCTCATAGGTACAAACTTTGGCTACTTATAGAGTGGAAATTCACACCCATAGACCCTAATCTCTATGTAGTTCTGGCATAAATACCAGTCATATGTCTTTACCTGATCACTTAGATGCAAAACTTTCTGAATATCTGCCCCCATCCTGGGCTCCAACTCACTATTTAGGATGCAATCCACTGTGCATAATAATTTGTCAACATATTCTGAGAAAGAGAATTTTGTGGAGTTCCTTCTCACCCACGATGTCCAATGTATCACTTATTGAGCATTACCCTACTCATCCATCTTCTTTGAAGTGAAAGGAAACATGTCTGCTTGATGGTAGATGAACAAATAAACTAACATTGCAGAATATTTGAAAGCTCCCTATGTGGGAAACTTAACAAATTGATCATGCATGGCATCTGCAATAAACTAACTATAATTAAAAATTATAGGCTTCTCTTCAGTGGTAAAAATTAATAGGAATCCAGTAATGGCTTCATCAACCCACTGGTCTGAGTGGTAATCGAGGATATAGGAAATGATGGCAATGATTTTCTTGGTTACTAATCGAAACATCGAAGAATAATATAGCGGGCTTGATTTAGGAAGTTGGGAATATTCAGGGAGAAAGATCTCGAAGAGCTTAGCTCTGAGTGGGAAAGTCAAATTTTAGTACAACTCTGTGAGAAATTCTATAGATAATGGCTTGGAAGACTAATTTATTTTCTTGCAGCATCTGTGAAATAGCCTCAGTTGTAATGGTGAGGATAAATTTACCATTACGGCTTACAATGGCTCTCTAGGATGGCACATAACTGTTTTGACACCAAGAAATAAGTTCAGGGAACAAATGTGTTTCTGGAAACATGAACTATGGCAGGGAAGATTCCCATATGCCCAATTCATCTTGCTGGTCTAGGAATTTTTGTTTCAACCAACTATAAATTTTGAACAAGTCGAATTCACAGTTGGTGTCTGCAATTTTATATTGATGGTTAACAAGGGGCAAATGATCCAGGTCTATGGGAGGGGGAAACATTGGGTTCTCTTTGGGTTTCCTGCCCTTTTTTTTAGGGGATTTACCCTTTAGGGCCATAATCAAAATAGTAGATAGAATGAGAGGGACAGATAATGGATGGGATTACCTGGATTGGGAGATATCTATTGGGCGTAGAGGTGGGGTCCTAGATCAAATTACGGTAGCAGAACAGATTTTTGGTTCATGTAATCGCTTGGAAACCTATAGAAATTAGCTGGTGATGGAAAAATAGCAAGGGAAAGGAATTTTACGGTTTTTCTATGTTAAATAGATAAACATTTTTAATTTACCGTTACGGTCTTATCATTAGGAGGGGAGTGGGTATGTTGCGCAAGAGTGGGAGGAATTTATGGTTGGTAACGGTTTGTTGAGTGAGGCAGGGGAATGTCAGGTGGAAGTGTTTGATTGGGAGTGAGTCAGATGCTAGGGACGAATCAAACAGACAAGGGATCTGAGGGATTAGGATATGTGAAGGTGAGTTAGTGGAGGGTGAGTGGAGGAGGTAGGTTGAGGTAGGCAAAGTGATAGTGGGGTTGGGTAGGTATCGTGGCGCAAGGAAATTGGTGGATTTTCCGCATGGTCAACACCAGGAGACTTTTCGGAGGGGGGGGAGGGGGGTGCAATAAAGGAAATTGAGGGGGGGGTGCGAAATAATGTGAGGGAAACACATTAGCAATTGGGTCAACCCTTTTCGGACCACCCCCCCCCCCCCCCCCCCGGTGAGCAAAGCGCGATGGAGCTCGGATAGGCCCGAAATCACTCTCTCGTTGTTGATCTCGGCAGAGGATAATCACAACTATTCATTTTTATCCTATGCTTTAAACCTTGCATAAAATTTCATGTTATTGCCTTTATTACATGCTCTTAAAGCATGATTAAACCTAAACTTAATCATAATTAAAATTAAATGAGTTTAAAAAACACTTATTCACCTATTCATGTTGTATTTGGACTGACAGAGCATTTTTTTCTCTATCTTTTCTATTTGTTAACTACATTTAAATGATGTGATTAACTTATTTACTAATCCTAATCTATTTTATTTTTAGTTTAATCACTATTACACAGTGTGATAGACTAATTATTACTATTTATCCTATCTACAATGTGGCATTTTAGCTAGCAACACATATTCAAAATTTATAGTATTAACTGATGCATTTCATTTCTTGAGTGGCATTTAGGCTTGCTCACTCCTACACATTTACACATTCTTGATTTTTTTTTTCTCTTCTATTTTATTCTATTTTTCTCTTTTTCTCATATATATATTTTTATACCCTCTTTTCATTTTATTTTATTTTATATATTTTTTATTTTTGTTTTGTAAATCATTTGCAGAATACAATATTATTTACAATTTCATCAACTGAAAGAGAATACCCAATCATCAATTGAACTATGAATCATATGACCCTAATTGACATGTTGACCAAATTTTAACAAGCTATAACTAGCCACTACCACCTCTGATTGGAAAACTACAATGTGGCATGTACTCCTCTCATCTAACTAAACAATCTGAGACTAAATCAAAGACCATCGGGGCCACTTTACATTGGGAAATGTGTACTACCTTTGGAAGCATGAAAGTTTTCAAAAATGACTCTGCCATGCATGAGAGTTGTCTAAGGAATACTACACAAAATCCAAGGCCACCTAAAAACTATATAAACAATAACCATGTGGTAAATACATAGAGGCACCTTCATGTGGGATGGATTGGCCCATACATCAATGGTCACCCCTACAAAAACAAGCTTCGCTAAAACCATTAGTCCTCAAGTATGATCACCTAAGGCTTTCCAATCCTATCTCAGATGAGAGACTATTAAATCAAACTAAAAGGGACCAAGCATGGTCTGACCAGCACAGAAAGATATAGACTCAAGAAGAATGCATGGGCCTAGGATACCCAATACAAAACTTCACATGGTTTTTACATTGCTTTGACTTGTGACCTTGGGCTTACAATGGTGGTGATAAATGTTTCAAAAGATTTTATGTATCGATGTTGACATGAAGGGTGACAAGTACAATCAAGAGTTGAAAATCATAAAACTTGGATTATGATCCATTTTAATATGCCCCTGAACATTAAAAGAAAGCATGTTATTACAAAAATGGTTAAAATATATTTTGATAGATGACCCATCTCCTTCAGGAAGCATGCTAGGTGGGAGAAAGAATTGACCTAAGCATAATTGGAGAGCTCTAATGTAAATATATTTGTGGGCCATCATAGGGTTGTTGGTTGTCAAATTAGGAGATTTTTTTTCTATGACTTACCCACTTTTGGTGGATAAAACCACCTTGATGATAACTTCATAAACTCATAACCAGTGTTTCATGAAGTGGAGACGAAGAAAGGACATTTTTTGGAAGTAAAGCGTTGAAAGAGATTTTCCAAAATTCCTCGGAAGTGAAGTGTCCCAGAAGCGTTTATTTTATTATTATTATTATTATATATTCAAAAAAAAACATCCAAAGTGCCAAATTAGTTGCAGAATATATCAAAGCATGCATGTTATACATGAATCAAGATAGAAATGGCATGCATAATACATTAATGCTTAATTATTTTAGCATCAACCATCTAGAATCTATATTCCTCTCCTCTTGTCTAGCCTTTTCCTCTACTTCGATTCTTTAGGGATATTAGTCAACATTGCCCAATTTCGAGAAAATTTTTTAATCCAAGCCTTATAATATGATAGGAAAAAATTAACATGCTTGATCAATTATTTTAACTGGAGTGAAGGGTACATTTTTGCTAAGGCCATGATAGAGGAGCTAAACAATCAACACCACAAACGCTAGGTACATATAAGGCTTGGTGATCTTGATTAAATTCCAATAACATACACTCATACATGATATAATATAATGAAATTTTAGAATCTCGTTGATCTATAAATCATGAAAAATATCGAGTTTGTTCAATTTTGAATGGGATATAAAAATATATTTTCTCCATATGAAGTCTGATGAGATTGGAACCACCCTAAAACATTTTGAGTCATTTCATGGTAATGTTAAAAAATTAAGTAAAAGGATGAAAATTAAAGATAAATGAGAATGTCACTTTTACTTTAAGAATTTAGCATTACCATGAGGGAGAATCAAGGGAGCACCTTGGGAGTTTCCAGGAAGCATGGCTCCTCACATAGCAGTTCGAATTCCCACTGAACCATGCGAGTAGTTTCCTAAACCATGGAAAAACCACAGTTTGAGCCTATGGAACCATGGTTCGAACTGTCATGGTTCCAAAAATCTAGGAATACTAAATTTCAAATCGGAACCATGGTTCCACCCAAGGTTCCCCCACGGATATGTTCAAGATGAAAATTTGCCTCCTGAACTAGGGGAGGTCGGTTCCTGCAACATTTTTCCTAATGTATATCATGGTTTAGAAAACTTTGCTTTTGTAAGAGATTGGGAAAATGTCTGCAACTTTATCATCAAACACTTTAATAACTTCTTCTTAAATGAACTTTATGATGAGTTTGTTATTTGTAACTCAATGTGTTTGTTATTTTCATGTTGAACTAATTCTTTAATGACTTGATGTCACTTGATTATCACACCAAAGGGTGGTTGGATGTTTTTTTTGAAATCCAAACTTTGAAAAGATTTGTTGAAGCCACAAGGCTTCTTGACTTGCATTGATTGTTACTTGATATTTTGTTTTGTTGAATAATGAGAAACAGCTTGTTGCTTCTTACAAGCTCAAGTCAAAATTCTTGAACCAAGACTAAAAACATAACCTACAGTAGACCTTCAATCATCAAGTTTTCCAACCCAATTTGAATCATTGAAACCAACTAATAAAGGACCCCCCCCTGAATGATAATGTATCTCAAACTGACCTATACTGATATATCAAAGTAACATTTTTGTTGTTTTCTAATGACTTTCATGGGGTATTTGCATATACTAGGCAATGGTGCCTCAAAATATAGCAAGTCTTATGAGAGGAATCATCAAACAAGGACTAAACCAAGAGACAACTATGAGGCGGAGGCTCGATGTCACTATAGCCAACACCTCTTTCTCTTTAGTGGATTTTCACCACAAGGGAGGCTTCCCTATGTAGGTCAGCGAATGGATACTCAATTTTAAGGGAGTATAGGTGATAATGATAGGCTAAGGAAAGAAACTCAACTTAAGGACAAGGCCCAACCAACAAGAACAAGGCACATTAAGGGAATTTTGAGGTAAAAAATGGGCCACAAAACAAAAAATGTACTAACAAAATTAACTTTAGAACAGTCAATAGGATTCGAGACAATTATGGCATCCTTAGTGGTAAATATTTTGGATGGAAAAGAATGGAAACTACATTTTTATTGTGTATTCGACTTATCTTTTTATAGATTTACTCAATTTTCAAGTGTAGACACCCGTTGGATGCAGAATTTAACACAATTTTTATGTATTTTCATTTTTTTCGATGTGGGTCTACTTAGAAGTATGCAAATTGGTTACTCATTGGATTTGGAATTTAGCTTCACATCCAATGGGTGTCTACACTTGACATTTGAGTAAACCTAAAAGGAGATAAGCCGAAAATACAATAAAAAAAAGTTTTTGTTCTTTTTCTTTAAAAAATCATAAATATTGTTTTATTATTTTAACTGTTATTTTATTATTTTCCTTAGGAGGTTTATTTTTAGACCTCAAAATTCCCCTAATGAATTTTTCCCTCCGAAGGCCTATTTAGGTCTCAAGTTATCTAGGGTTTAGTGAATAAGAAAGGATAACAAGCTTACCAAGGTACACAAGGCCAAGAAAAGGCTTGATAAGATGAATATGATAAATAATTGCAACAACAAGCTTCGAAAAGACCTAAGTTGAATTCTAGGGATGTATTAGGGTTTTCCCTAGGGAAAAATTACCTAGGGCTTTTGAAGTCAACACTAATGTGGAAGAATTCATGGTGGGGAATGTTGATGTTTTTTTAACATCAAAATGACATTCTCCTCTGGGGTTATGTTGATTTAACTAGGGGAGAAATACATTCACCAATGGGGCTATCTTAATTTAGCGAGGGGTGAATGGCCTGGGAGAATTCTTTCTCCCATGAGATCATGTTGATTTGGCTAGGGGATATTTTCCCTCGATGCTTGCATTGTGCTCCGGGATGGAGTGATATATTTTGTATAAAGTGGGTTTTAATTGTTTATTGATTGGGGTTTTTCACCCAACAGTGGGGTAAACAATTATAGTCTAATGTTGAGTTGTGTTGTAGGCTCCAGTAGTGAATGGGTTTCTTGTGATGAGGTGTCCCTTGACGTGTCTCCACTCAACATTAGAGCGCCTCTATATAAATAAACAAGCATGTGAGAGGAAAATTAATCAATATAGAAAGCTCATTGATCTATTCTAATGGAGGAGAAATTCAACTAAGAAGAAATCTGTTGTTGGATATCATCTTTAACTTTTCTTCATCATTCTCTCTCTCTTTTGGAAGGCCACACATGTGAGGAGGTTGACCAAATTGACTAGGTGATCTAATTACAGCTTGACCGAATTTTGACTAGTCACACATGTGATTTGTACAACTGTTGTTTGACTAGCCTTGACTGCAACTGCACGTGTGATCCATATAATCATTGTTTGACCTTTCTTGACTGCAGTTGCACGTGTGGAGAGTTGATCGTAGTTTTAATAGATTTGACTGCACGAGTGAACAGTTGACCATACACTTTGAATGTAGGACCAATTTGATGGTAGTTTGATTAAGTCGATTTGACTAAGTTAACTTCTGATTTTTTTTACTAGTTGACCAGCGTTGACTTGGAGTTATTTGACAAGGTTTTACTAGTATTTTGACTTGGACATTGGCACAATTTTCTAAACAAATTTCTTATTTGTAAACCTTACTGAAAAAAATAATAAAAATAAAAATTATATCTAAAAATTATAAAAATAAAAATAAAAACAAAAAAATTAAAAATTAAAAAATATAAATATAAATATATAAATATAAAATATAAAAATAAAAATAAAAATTAATAAATAAATAAAAATTAAAAATATATATATATATATATCCTCAATAAAATATTGGTGGGTTTTCTCCCAAGGTTGGGTTTCCCTAGGTAAAAATATTGTGTCTATAATGCACAGTTGTGTTTATATGATCTTTTATGTTTCTGTTACATTTACTATTGGTATTTTCTTTATGTAACTATTCAATGATATTAGTGCCTTGAAAAATAAGGAAGTAATTATCATAGCATAAAATTGTATTCTACTGCACTTACCATATAATTTCATCAAGGGATGATTTTGAGCAATGAGTTATAAATCACTTGTTAAATTCCAAAGGAAAACACACTTTCCCTAGTTGACTTTGGCCCTAATCCTGGCCTAGCAACTCTCCTTAAAGGGTTGAACATTTGAAGAAAAGGAGAATTAAATTTAAATTTAAGAGTCTTTATGGTGTGATCACCTATGTGGAAAGGCCAGTGTTTTATCTTGGGTGATCGAGTCTAAAGGGAGATCTACTCATGGATAAATCAAACCTAGGATGGAGTAAGGGATAATGAAAAACCCTAGTTTTAAAAACCCTAGATATAATTTTATAAGGGGATAAAATCTTGAAAAGAACCTAAGATGAGGATTTGTTCAAGGAATTGTCATGCATTCTTAAGGGTAATGCATATAATACTTTGCCAAGATTTCATAGAAAAAATATTCAATAAAAATTAGCACATAGAAACTCTAACAATAAACATTCCATGCAATAGCCATAAAAAGATATTCAACATAATATAATACTTACAAGAGATGCATGAACCCATCCTTTTTTATGCCAAAATGATGTATCCAAAACAAGCAAATTTATCCAAAAGCAAATACTCCAAAAAATATCACATCCCCATAAAGATACAAGTCTATTTCAGCTAGGTTGAAATCATCAAAGAGATTTAATTGATCCACAAGTGATGATTAGATACAACAATGATGTGACCTCTACTTATATGAGGTTTACCTCAAGTAATTTTAGCTAATGAAGCCCCTAAAACAAGTTTGACAACAAATAAACCTTGGGTTACAAGCCAACCCACTAGCTCAATGCTAAAGTATGTCATATTAATGCCCACATGTTTGAGTCGTGGGCCTCAATAATGTTGACATCATGCACAAATTGGGTTGAAAATTCCATGTATTTTGATTGGAGTAGTAAGGGTTCTACTTGCCAAGGTACTAAGGCTAGTAGAAAATCCCACAAGATAACCGCTTTAGTAGAATAATAATTATTTAAATATTTCCTAAAGCTAGACTTAGGAAAACAATAAAAATTCTTCAGTCAAATTGTGATTTAATCTTAGCCATTGATCATGCTTTAATCTCAACTGTTGAGAAGGAAATTAGGGTTGAGATTGAAATTGCAGGAGCAGATATAGCGACTTGGTGGAAATTCGATTGAACACAAGCAGTGTGTGTCATATGAGAGAAGAGCTGAGGGTTTCAACATATTGTAGTTCCTCATCACCTGACCAGAAGAAATCGAGTGAGGGTCGAGTTCTTATATCCCCAATGCAGTATTTCTATTTTCACATGCGCACAGAAGAGGAGACTTGTGCTCGCACGTGTGGGTAGGTTAGATGATTTACACAGAGGTTTTGCAAGTATAGTGTGCAAGAAAGTGAATAAAAATTTTTGGTGGTGATCAAGTGATTTTCTATGGTAGAAGAGAACTTTCTCCCTTGTTTTAATTTTTGTAGAAAAATCCTTTTTTGAAGAAGAATATAAAAGACACACAACGTCGCAGGTTTTCCCTAGAGTTGGGGTTTCCTAGGTATATTTTGTGTTCTATGTGTTTATCTTCTGATTTATTTTCCATTGTGCATGTTAAGTTAGAAAAATCAGTTTATTTGTGATTTAAGTTTCCAGAACACAATTATTTGTATGTATGTTTTTTACACTTAGAAAATAGAGAATTAGTTTACTAGGTTTTAAGGAAATCTAACATCGTATCATAGCTTAGTTTTTTATTGAAGTTCAAGCATAGATTTTATCTTTAGGAGTAGGTTTTTTTATTTAGAGGGAAAGATTTTATTAGAGTGATTTGGCTGTTAGGGTTTCTAGGCAGTGCACATTGGTTTTGGTGGTGTGATTTGTATTTAGCACTTCTATTTGTCAAGATGGCATGTTAGGGTCTCAGATTTTAAGAATGAATGGATGGTGCATCCAAATTTTGTTCATGGCATGAAAGGATAGTTGTGGTGTTGGAGGAGGGGGGCTAGGAATTTTTGATAATTTCCCAACCACACCCATTGATCCTCAATATTTGGCTCAACGTAATGTGATGGATTCCAAGGCAAAAAAGATCAACTTGGAAGGAGTCAAAGACCACACTATCCCTCACTTTACTAGGAATAAGAAATCCAAAGAAATGTGGACAACCATATATGGTCTTGTTGGGTCTCCAAAATTTCATTCATTTCACCCTCTTTTATTTCATTCTCCTTCAGTATTTACCATATTTCGCAACTCCATAACCATGAACTAAGATGATCCGCATAATCAAATATGGATTTAGATGTATTATTTTCCAACACGTTTATTTGGTATTTTGAGCGAAATTATGGTTAAATATTAGAACATTAACAATTATTCACTTATATATCAAATTTGGATGAGTTTTTTTATGTGTGTAGACGTATTTGAAAATTCCAAGGTAGTCAGGTTTGGCCTTTAAGTCCAAAATTCGAATTTCCTCTTCAAAATATTGAAGATTTGAGGAATATTTGAGATCATTGGTAAAGCATATTTCATGGGGAAAGATCATGGAAGTTTTCGTAAGTGTCTCCTATCAAAGCTAGGAGAGATTTGTTAGAGGATATGAAGAGATGTTAATTTCTATATGTCAACACATGGTTGTAACCACATGAGATATTGGTGGATCTAGGAGAGATTTGTGAATCTACATTTATGAATTAGTTATCTTAGTTTTTGTATAAATAGGAATTCCTTCTCCTCTCAAAAGTTGTGAAAAGTTTGAGAACTATGCTCATGATTCAATGTAGAGTTTTGGGTGTTAAGGATTGGAAATATGCTTATGATTGATGTAATGAATACCATTGTAATTCACTTTGATATGGTTGTGCCTTCATGGTTAAATATGGTGTTTGATCAATAATTTTCTCAACTTTCCATCTCTTATGCACTTCATGATGGTGACTTGATGAGTATGAGTGTATTTTAGTGTTTCATTTTGCAAGATAAATTAGTTTCTTTTTCTACAATGTTTATTTCAAGTCTTTGGATTAGATTCTTTGTTGATCATTCCATTTATGTTATTTTTCACGTTAAGCATTATTGCTTTCATTTCATGGATTCACTGCTTTTTAATTTGTTTGTTTTTAGATTCATAGATAGTAATGAATGATTCTAATTTGAGAATGCACACATTAGTAATTTCAATTCATATCTCACTACTTTTAGAATAGGTTTCCTTTAAATTTCATAGTTTAAGAATTCAATGCTTTCTTAGTATAGGATTTGTTGTTTGCTAGATTAAATTTACTTTCAAGTCATTAGAATAGATTTACTTTCATGTTGATAAGATATATTTACTTTCATGTCACTAGAATAGACTTATTTTCATGTCAAAAGAGTAAGTTTATTTTAATATCAATTGTCATTTCGATTCCATAGATTAAAATATTGCTTTCCAAGTTTAGAATTTGAGACTTTTGAAAAATAAAGTGTGTGCATACTCATCTTAGACATTTTTCATGAATAGATTTTATTTCAATCTTGCAAATTCTTTCAATAAAGTAGATTTTCATTTTGAAATTTAAATTTGATTCCTATCATATATTGTGCAAGTGTATTTCACAAGTATACGACCCTAGATTTAAATTTAATACAGGTAATTTAACTAACAATTAAATTACCCAACTTGTATCTATCATTGTTCGAGAAAGGCCAGAAAGTTGGTGTTGAAGGGCAAGGTCAGAAGCATTAAAATTCCCAAGTTAGATTGAGTAGTGTCTTATCACACTAAGTTTTCCAAAGTAAAAGGAACAATTGGCTAGTGTGGGTGAGATAGTTCTAGATAGGGATTTGGTAAATGTTTCCCTACTAGATTTCACCAAGTCATGGAAACCTTCACAAATGGGATATGTGCCCAAGAAAACCTTATAGATTGGGAGTGTTTATGGGGTGATTGTGTCCAGGAGGAGATTCACAGACAAGCTCAACCTAAATCTTGTGTTAAAAGTAAGGGAGATGAGGGAATTTTTTCTCTATCCAGTAAGGGGACCAATTCCAATCGTAAAAAGAGAAGTGGTGGTGGTGAGCCAAGTTCTAAGGATGAGAGGAAGAAAAAGGATCTCAACAAGATCAAGTGTTTTTCGTGCCACTAGTTTGGGCATTATGCTACTAAATGACCTCACGGGAAGAAAGGGTCCAAGAAGGACCGAGTAGCAGCCTCTGCAAAGATAGATGAGCTCTCTTCTCATTTTGAGAAGGAGTTTTCACTCATTTCCTATATGGCAAGTTCAGTTACTTCCAAATTATGGTATGTGGACAATGGATTTGACTTGTCGTGTGACAAAAAACAAGAATTATTTGAGAAAACTATTAGAAAATACATGTAATTTGGCATTGAGATGGGATACAATGGGAAGTATTGGGTCAAGGGTATTGGTACGGTTCAATTTGAGATGGATTCTAGAAACCCTCTTTATCTTAGAGATGCCCTTTACATACCTGGGCTCAAGAAGAAATTTGTTTCACTTTCAGTAATGGAGGATAAGGGGTATGAGGTGACCTTCAAACAGGGTATGGTTTTTATCAAACCCTCAGACTCCAAGGTGGAAAATCAGGTCAGGGTTAGGCATAAGATCTTGGATAGATTGTAGTTTGATACAGTCGCATCATTAACCAATAAAGGGGGTCGCGAGTGAGGAAAATTGTGGAGTTATGGCATAGGCGCATGGGTAATCTACACCATGGGGCATTGAATATTATTAAGGAGATAACGACGGGACTACCACAATGTAATGTGGATCAACATGTGATGTGCAAGGGCTACACACTTGGAAAGTATTCCAAAACACCATTTAGATGTATGTGGTCATTTCTCTACAGTATCCCTTAGTGGGTACAAGCATTATGTCGCCTTTATAGATTATCACTCATGGAATATGTGGATATTATTCATGAAAAAGAAGGATGGAGTCTTCTCAAATTTTTTGGAGTTTACGGCCTTGGTTGAAAACTAGATTAGAAACAAAATCAATGCACTTAGGTATAATGAAGGTGGTGAGTACATCTTAAATGCTTTCAAGGAGTTGTGTGCCAAGGAGGGAATCATGAGGGAGTTAACCACACCATAATAATCCTCAATAGAATGGAGTGGAAAAGTGCAAGAACAAGACCATAGTTGGAGTGGCGAAAGCCATGTTGTGTGACGGTCTACCCAAGTTTCTTTGGGATAAGGCATGTAATAAAACAATTTTCATGCAAAATCAATCCCACGTAGTGTTAGGGTGAGTTACACATGAGGATGTCTTTACAACGAAGAAATAATACATGTCACATTTTTGGATATTTGGTATACTTTTTTAATGCCATGTACCAGACAGAAAAAGGAAAATGTGGGAGCCCACAATAGAGGAGGGAATCTTCATGGGCTGCAACAAGACATCCAAGGCATACAAGGTGTATATTCTAGCACATAAAAAAATATTCATCAGAAGAGATGTGAAGTTTGAAGAGGATAGGGCTTTGAGAAAATCCTTTCAATGTGAGTCAACTTATGTGCAGGAGGAGGAGGAGCAAGCTCCCAAGAAAGAGGCTTAGTCAACACCTCATACCACAACTTTGCATGGCTAGGATGAGGATGAGAGGGAGACGCAGTTGGAGGAGAGAGTGTATCCCACTCAAGCAGTGGATCCCAACATTGGGATAAGGAGAGCGAGATGGGTAGGTAAATTGATCTAGGAGGCATAGGAGCAAGTTGTTTCTCCTAGCACATCAATTAGATATAGAAAATAGACACGGAGATACACCAGATATACAACACTTATGATGAATTTGGTGGATGCCGAGGCTTCCAGTTATCATGAGGCAGTCACTTAGCATGTGTGGAGAGATGCCATGGTGGAGGAGTATACCTCCATGATGAAGAATGATGTCTAGGAAGTGGTGCAGAGGCAAAGGGAAAATCTATGGTAGGATCTTGCCTAGTCTACAAGATCAAGCATGGATTTGATGGGAGTATAAATAAGTATAAGGAATATTTGTGGAAAACAAGTTCTCGCATGTAGAGGGGACTGACTATGACGATACCTTTTCCCCAGTTGCTAGATATTCGTATATCAGAGCTTTTGTAGGTATTGCAACACATATGGGATGGAATATCCAGTAGATGGATGTGAAGGCAACCTTTCTCAAAGTGGTTGTTGAGGGGGATATTTATATTGAGCATATGGATGGATTTGAGACATGCATCAGAGATACATATGTATGCAGACTTAAGAGAGCTTTGTATAGGCTCAAACAGGATCCAAAAGCATGGTATTATTAGATAGATAGTTACCTTTAGGGATTGGGCTTCACCAAGTGTGAAGCGGACCCCAACCTCTACTACATTATTTTTGGAGGTGAGTCACTTATTTTGGTTCTATATGTGGATGATATGATTTTGATAGGAAAATATAAGCTCAACTAGGAGTGCAAGAGAGATATTGCAACCGAGTTTGAGATGAAGGATATGGATTTGATGCACTATTTCCTTGGACTAGATGTTTGGTGGGCGATGGGGAGATCTTCGTGAGATAGGGAAAGTATGCCCTACAAATTTTGTGGCGATTTCACATGCAGTATTGTAGGCCCACAACCATGCCTCTAGTCACAAATTGTAGCAAGGTAGATACATCCCGATCGGAGCGAGTAGATCCCACACTTTGTCAACAGTTGATTGGGTCACTGATATATTTCGTTAACATGTTTCCATACATATGTTTTGCATCCAACACTTTGAGCTAGTTTTTGGTAGATTCTACCAGAGCGCATTAGTTTGATGCTAAGAACATGTTGCGATATCCTAGGGGGGAAATAGAGCATGGATTTTTTATATACAGGTTGATGAGACAAGGTTTTAGGGATTCACTAATGCATATTGGGTAGGGAGCTCCATAAAAAATAAGAGAACATCGTGATGCAAATATAGTGTAGGATTAGCAATTGTTTCTTGGTTTAGCCAGAAGTGGAGATCGGTTGCATTGAGCTCAGTCGATGTCGATTACATGGATACCAATTTGGCAAGGTGCAACGCTATTTGGTTGAGGAAGCTTCTTGTGGGTTTGTTTAGGATAGATTTGTAGCCCACTATGATCCACTGTGAGTCAAAGTTACATTGAGCTCTCTAAAAATCCAGTGTTTCACAATCGCTCTGAGGACATTGACATACATTATCATTGCATCAAAGATATTGTTCAAAGAGGTATAGTTTCTCTATAGTACATACCAACAGGGGAGCATACAATAGCCATTCTAACTGAAGCTTTTCCAGAGACCATATTTTTTCACCTCTTAGAGAAGTTGGGTTTAGTGCAGAACACCTTCCTCTCTAAGAGGGAGTGTTGATTGGAGTAGAGAAATAAGGTTTATAATTGCCTAGGTGATAATTTTGTTAGAAGAACCCATAAGACAACTACTTTAGAAGAAAATTAATTATTTAACTATTTCCTAAAGTTAGGAAAAATTAAAAATTCCTAGGTTAGCTTATGATTTAATCTTAGCCCTTTATCATGATTTAATCTCAGTTATTGATATGGATATTAGAGTTGAGATAAAAATTATAAGAGGATATAGAGCGAGTTAGTGGAAATTCAGTTGAGCACAAGTAATGTGTCTTAGATCAACGAAGGAAGAGTCGAGGGTTTTAGCAAATCGCAATGACTCAGCATCCGAGCAGAATAAATCAAGTGAGGGTCGAGCTCTTACAGCTCTGGCATAGTATTTCTATTTTCACGTGCAAGTAGAAGAGGAGACTTGTGCTCACACATGTGGGAAGATTAATTGAATTGCACAGAGGTTTTGCAAATCCAGTGCGCAAGAAAGGATATCGATTTATTTGGTGGATGATCAAGTGATTTTTTTTGTATAAGGGAAGTTTATCCTTTATTGTAATTCTTGAATAAAATTCTTTTGTTGAAGAAGAAGAAAAAGGACACACATCATTGTAGATTTTCCCTGAAGTTGGGGTTTCCTAGGTATATTTTGTGATTTATGTGTTGATGTGTTTATCTTATGATTTATTTCATGTCATGCATATTAAGTTAGAAAACTCAATGTATTTGTGATTTATGTTTCCAGAACACAATTATTTGTATTTATAGATTTTACACTTAGAAAATTATGAATCATTTTATTGGGTTTAAGAAAATATAACAATGTCATGTTGTGATGAAGGATGAAAATATTTTTGTGAGCCAGGATCATCCAACATTTGAGGAGTGTCCCTCAATTCCTCATATAGGGTCCCAAATCTAGTTGGGAAGTCACCATGTCATCTCCATGGGTCTCCAATGGTCAAAATCGGGCCTCCTCTTTCCAGCGTTAGGGCTCCATTAGGTGCAACAAGCCCTCCCTAGTCTCTCATGGAAGACCATCCTCATTTAGCCTATGAATCATGGCTTTCCCATCAAGTAGTTTCAAGGCTAGCCTGGAATCATGTTATGTCCAACAGTGACATCAGCAAGAATCCTATGTGCTAAGTCAAAATAAATCAGTGTTATGCGTACTTAGGGTGCTCTAGGACATGTAACATCTGCTCATGTCATCATATGGCCCAACGCTCTTAATGTTGCATATGATAAGTCATCATAAGGCCCAGATCTCTTAACATTACATTTTTTAAGTCACCATAAGGCCCAATGCTCTTAATGTTGCATATGCTAAGTCATTTGTCTCTCTGAAAGGCCTGACTATCTGTGGAGTGGGTGTCCAAAAGGCCTAGGATGCTTTGGGCCACCTGAAAATAACAACATGAATTCAAGTGAAATAAACCATCCATTAGATACTAAGACCATATGAGCATCTAAGTGGACCAAACTTATATGTTAATGACATATTAATACTTCAAATTTTAATCACCTTTTGTATCTAACTAGACCAAGTCCCATTAAGGTTTTTTGTACCTTGATAGAGGTGGCTAATGGTAAACCCTATTAAGTGCCTCCATACCTTAAGGGGAAGCAACATTTCCAAGGTCAACCCCTCAATCAATAGGTGTTAGTGTAAAAGTATGGCAATGGAGGGGAAATGGATTCATGACAAAGTGTGATGGACAAGGGGACTAGTTCATGGGGAGTCCACATCCTGAGTGTAAATATGTGACGGGGGACCAATCGTGGAGGCATGAGTTACCATGCTCAACCTATTTTTTATGTAATCTCCCCCATTGACCAATTTCCAGGGGAGCATGAAATAGTCTATCCAACCCCATAGGCTAGAGTATTTGATAAAGGGTGAAACCCATTATCCAAAGTTTTGGGGAAACTTTGGGTATATTTGGGATAGTCGGGGAAAAAAACCTGAATTTGTGGCTACACTTGTAAGCCATCACATTAAATTAAGTGAAATAGACCCCCATGAGGAATCTATGAATAAGATATATTTAGAATCATTTTCTCATCATCGATTTGGATTAGATATCTATATTTTCTTAAGTTAAGGATTTAAGGGCTAGCTAATCCCTTGTCTAGTTTTGGTGCAGTTGATCCAACCCTACCTATACACATATTTTCTTGTTCTAGCACAACATATTCTCTTTGGAATCAGTTTGGATTTGTTTCGACTTGCAGGAAGAAGGTTTTCGGTGGATGTTTTATTTGGTTAGCAAACCCTAGCAATGGAAGTATTCCTTGGGAATTTGATTAAAACAAATCCTCTAAAACTTGTTGGGCCGGATACAAAATAAGGTCTAGCGAATTCCCTAATCTACATGGAAAGACAAATTTCCCATCCATCGAAATTCTATATAGATGTTTATAAACAACAACCATGTTAGGAAATCGATTGTCATGTTGCAGGCTCGTAAGGGACAATGTTGTAAGTGAGTGACTCTTTTCTCTAGCAGTTGTGAATGCTAGCACGAAGGATTTAAAGGCATTTCAGGACAACAAACCTTCAAGCTCTTTATCTTGAAAATGGGCATTCGAGTGATCATCTGTAATGGTGCATCATCAAGAGATCACACTATAACAACGAATCATTCCAACGGTAGCGGATGTTATTGCAACTGTTATGGGGACTAGATATTGAATGTTTACTATTAAGGGTGCATATGATGAATTAAGCACAAAATAATTCCAAGGCCCCTTTTAGTGACCACTTCAAGCACTCAAACGCGTTGCAAATGGAAACTCATGAAGATTTTGTTGGGACATCATTGAATGAATGGAATTAACAAAACCCATAATTAAATTTTCTCATGAGACCAAGTAACTATGTAAGTTATGTAATTGGGTCAAAATTGTTTAATAGAAATATTGGTGTGTTATAAACATTGTTAATGCTTACAAAGTGGGACTGCTAGAGAAATTGTAAAATTAAAACTACTGTAATTTGTTTAAATTTTGTGAAAAATCTATTATATTCTCTTTGCCTGTTTCAAAATTAAGATTATGAGAATTAGTCAATTTGTTTAGTGATTTCATAACCCAAAGAGATAAGATTCCCTAGGGATATTAGAATGGTACCCCAGTTGGATCTCCTGCTAACCTGAAGGGTTATGAGAAAATGTGGCATTTAGTGTTAGTTTCTCCTTGGGACATTACTGCCTTGAGGAGGGAGCATGGAAATATTTTTCAATAATTCAAAGATCTTGTTAAACATGTTGAAACATGGATGAAGGTTTTGATATCTATATTTGAGTTTCCAATCTTGTAATTGAGAAAAAATCTTTGCCTTTGTTGTGCCCAGACAAACCTCAATTGACCACAAGTAATCGTTTCTTACCAACATTTTTACTACCATGACTAGAAGCGGAGCACCACTAGGTTTTACTTTTGAAGTACACATTGCATCCATCGTTTAAAAAAATGTGAATATGCCTTAAAATGCATAGGTCTTGATGTTCCTAATGTTAACTTCATCACATTATGATATTTGATTCATTGCATTAATGTACCTACAATGAAAAAAATGGTTAGGTTATTTTGTTTTCTGAAGGCATATGGATGTTAAGTGTTCCACGAATGAACATTGTTGACACATAGTTAGAGAAGTGACATTAAAATATATATATATATATATATATAATGACATATTTTTGGCAAACTTCCACATACCATTGATATATATGATCAAAGAGATTTGATGCTATGGAAAATGGGTCATTGTTATTTGATAATTGTTATATGGTTAAATTGGTTCAATATGTGGTTGGAACATTATAATCACATGCGCTTCAACTATGATATATTGCATACATGCTATATGCCTTGCGAACTTCATTAAACATTGTTAATATATATATATATATATATATCACTGTTATATAAATGACCCATACATATGTCATATGGTTTGGATGGGAATCATGTTATAATGTTTCAAATAACATTTCAGAATGAATGTTGGACCTCGCCATGCTCCATTTCTGATTTGAAAATAGTTTCAATCCTAGCTGACGTGTTTGGTATTAGCATATTTTTGGGTTTTCTATGCATAATGGTTTGCAAAGATTAAATGAGTTATTTGTTTACAGTGTAACTGTGATTTGATATTTCAAGCAGGCCTGTGTTTCTATCCCTTTATTGCAAAACCTTGAGAATCATGAGCCTGTCCTATAATATTAATTCCCATTACTAATTTGATCAACGGTCACTGTGTAGTGTGAATTTAATCTATGGATCGAATGGAATAGGGTTTTTGGTTTTACTCTGTGGCTTGTAAAATTCATTTTCATTTGGAAATTTTTACAATCCAAGGGCGAACTATCAGCTAGAAATCAAGATTATTGAAACGCACTTACTGAGGCATGATCCAAGTAACCTTATGGTTAATAATGCAATTTATTTGTTTATTCGCTGATTTGTTTGCTTCTCTATGCTTTGTCCATTCCAGTACTCTTGGAGCCTTGTCATTTACTTTTTCAAGTTGAATTGGTCACATTAATTTATGTGAAGGCCCAAGGCAGGGTGCCTCCTACCCCTACTTTTTCATTATGCATAAAACCCTTACTCTTTCTAGAAATGCTCTCACATTTGGTCAAAAATGATGAAAAGGGTTAAAACCTTTTTCGTAATTCCCGTTGTAAAGAATTTTTTTGTTAAAATCTTATGTCGTGAAAGAATTATTCCATGCAAGGGCTTTGGGCTCATTTAAAAATATTTAAAGCAAAAAAATATTACATGGTTGTCTTCAGGCAACTCAAAATTACCCTCGTATCTGTTTCCATAAAAAGTTCGTTTTTGCACCTTCATCTCTTGACCTCTCTTTTGCACAAATAATGAATGACTATGTTTTAACAAAATTCATTGAATGGCATTTCTTGTGATTTCAAAACTTTTATCCTCGGTGATTATCAGATGTTTTGTGATGTCTCTATCTCTCGATCTACTCAAACAAAGGATATCTCTACTCATGTTGGTACATTATATATGAAAGACATCTCACATTGTTGTGGTTGTAAATGTAAATCTTACAAGCGAATTATTTCACTATGTTCATTCATTCTTGTTTCAATTTATGAAAAGATTTCTCACTGTTGAAAAATGCAGCAAGAAAGTATCAATTTGATTTTTCCTTTTTCAAATTGAGAAAAAATCGAATTTCCACATTATTAAACAACTTGTATACAGTTAACTTGTGTGACATGGCTCTTGTCACTCAGTTAGCTTAGTAAATTTGAGTTAGAGGAGTTGGAGTTTAGTTAAGCATGTGTGATTTCTAATTTGTGGAAATCAAGATCAGTTATTTCAAATTTTTTTCAGTTAAACTAGTTCTAATTGTTGGACGAATTAGTGGAAGGTCAGTTGTGCTGTGAGACTTATGTCTAACTCAACGATCATCTAGTTCACTAATCAATCAGCCCAAAATATGTAGTGCATGCAAAGAATTCGAGTTCCCCAGTTGTGGTGGACATTCCAAGGAAGTGTACCATTAGTTGTATACAAGTATTGAGTGTACAAGTGTTGCATGCAGTCATATGATCAGCCTTGGGAATTGTGTAATCATTTTGGAGGAAATTACTAAATAATAGGGCCCTAATTTCCTCAAGAATTGCGTAAGGAAATAGGGGATCAAGCAGAGGTAGGACTTGACTAAGTCTAGGTCAAAGCTTCTCAGTGAGCAGAGATATAGGTTATTCTCTTCTAGGTTGAGCTCAGATTGAGAAAGAAATTGTAATACATCTTTATTCATCAGATTAATGCAAGCACGAAAGGAGTCTTTTACCAAATTGCTTTCCCCCGGAAAAATATTATGTGCATGTGTGTTATTTCTGATTGCATGTCTAAGATTGATGTTCCAAATTGTGAATTGAATTCCACAAAGCAATAGAGTAGGATTGTGTCTTATGATTTAGATTAAAATTTCATGACCAGTTGCAATTCTACACCATAATTTCTACATGGTATCAAAGCATGATTCACATTAGAACAAAAATTTCGAAGTTGTTTCTCACGAGGATAGAATTTGTAGTTCAGTGTAGCGGGATCTCTTTAGAGTTGGGAAGATGAAATTCAATGGGTTGATACTAGAGTATGCCTTGCAAGGTAGCTCTAATTTGATTGCATGGAAGAATTACATGGAGGTGATGTTGGATGACAATGAATTGCTAGAATATGTCAGTACATATTGGAAAACAACAACCATATGATCCACAAAACCTATCCTAGTGGAAGAAAGATGTAGCCAAGGCAAGGAGAATAATATTGGAGGGAGTGTGAGACCAAATTTTCTCAAATCTCCATGTGAAATAACACCTTTCACGATGTGGAAGGCACTGAAAAAATTGTTCGAGAATAGTAGTGACCGCAAGAAACTGAAACTCAAGAATAAAATTTGAAATATCAAGATGCAGAAGAATGACACTATTCTGCAGTATCTGAGCAAATTTACACAAGTTCGTGATGAAGTTGGTGGGGTTGGTGTTAATGTTGCATAATATGACTTGGTAAGCCTATCTCTTCTAGGACTTCCCAAAAGTTGGCATAGCTACTGAGACTCGATGAACGGGAGGGAGAAATTATTGAATTGGGAACACTTATGGTTTGATTTGGTACAAGAAGAGATAAGGAGGAATACCATAGATGGGACTTCATCCAAGGGCGAGGATGAAGAAAAATTTTCATTGGTTAGAAAGGGAAAGAAGGGAAAATGGAATAAATCTCATACCAAACCAGAATCCAACCAAGGGGGCAAGAAGAAAGATTTGTCCAAAATTAAATGCATCAATTGTCATGAATTCAGGCACTATGCCACAAAGTATCCACACAAAAAATTGAGCAAGAAGACCTCAAGAGGAGAAACACGTGAATATTTGGCTTCACAGTTTGATCTTGACTTCACCCTTATCGCATGCTTGACCAGCAGAATGATGGGGATTGTGTGGTACTTGGACTCATATGCAGCGTTCCACATGACAGGGTGTAGAGAGTTTTTAGTGACCTAGAGGAGAAATATATCTAGATGCACATCGAGTTGGGGGATTACAAAATGTACAATGAGACCAGGATTGGTACAGTCACCTTTTAGAGGGATTCAGGATTCCCTCTCAGACTTAAGGATGCCATGTTTGTTCCAGGCCTAAAGAAAAATATCATCTTTATTGCAGTTTTAGAAGACCGTGGTTATGATGTGATCTTTAGCAAAGGGAAAGTATTCCTAAGACACATAGCCATGAGACATTTGAAGCAGATTAGGGTTTGTTTGAAGAACTTGTATAATCTAGATGTGGAAGATTATGTTGCATTAAGCAGTAAGGTAGAGAAAGTGTAGAGTCGCGATGTCGGTGAAATTTTACATAGAATAATTTTCCATTTGCATCATGGCGCCTTGAAGATTATGCAACAAATAACCATTGGTATCCCTAAAGGAGCACTTGAGCAACAGCATGTATGCAAAGGATGTACGTTGTGGAAGTATGGAAAATTCACATTCCATGATCGAGACGGTAAAGCACATGCAATCTTGGAAAGAATCCACTCTGATGTTTGTGGACCTTTCTCAACGGCCTCCACTACCATTCATAAAAATTTTGTCATTTTTAGTGATGAATTCTCAATAAAGTGTTGGATCCTCTTCATGTGGAAGAAAGATGAGACATTCTCCATATTTGTAGAATTCAAGGTAGTGGTTGAGAAATAAACCGACAAGAAAGTGAAGGCTCTCATGAGAAATAATGGGGGTGAGCATGTTTCGAATGAATTCAAAAATAATTGTGCAAAATAATAAATTCAAAGAGAATTGATAGGAGCCCACAACCCACACCAGAATGGGGTATCTCGGAGGAATAATTAGAGCATTGTGGGAGAAACGAGAGCTATGTTACATGACAAGTCTTATCTCTGAATTTGTGGGTTGAGGCATGAAACACAACAATCTATTTGCAGAACCGGAGTCCTCATCTAATTCTTGGTATGATTACACTAGAGAATGATTTCTTGAGGAGAAATCAGGATGTGTCACACTTCAGGATTTTTGGAGCCTCTGTTTATTGCGATGTCTCCAAATAATCAAGGAAGAAGCTTGAGCTGACAACAGAGTTGAGGGTATTTGTGGGTTACACATAAAATTCTCACAACTATCGTGTGTACTTATCTTCCCTCATAATGAGACTTGTGCGAAGGGATGTAAAGATTGATGAGGAGAAAGTGATGTGGCGCTCTCTTGATAGGGAGCTTCAAATTGCGCCAAAAGAGGAGCTTTTAGCTCCAAAGTAGGAGCCTTAGGAAATTGTGGAGTAGCCACAAATTGAGGAGCAAAGAGTGGAGAGATCCACTCTAGCAGAGACATCCAGAGAAGCCATAAAAAGAACCAGGGAAGTTGATAGATCAGTGCAAGATGCAAGGGAGAATGTGGGAGCTCCTTCAAATTTGCACAGAAAAAGGAGGTCACCTGAGAGGTACATTGGCTACGTGGATCTAATGACTAAGTTGGTAGAGACTAAGCCATCCTATTTCAAGGAAGTAGTAGAGAAACCTATATGGGTTAATGCAATGGTATAAGAATGTGAATCCATCATGAAGAACAATGTTTAGGAAGTGGTCCCAAGACCAGAAAATAGATTAGTTGTGGGTTCAAGATGGATCTTCAAATTTAAGCATGCAGCGGATGAAAGCATAGAGAAATATAAGGCCATATTTTTGGCCAAATGATTCTCTCAAATTGAGGGAATTGACTATGAGTAAACCTTTCCTCCTATAGCAATGTATTCATCCATTAGATTAATTCTTGCACTGGATGCGCAGATGAGGTGGAAGATCCACCAAATGGATGTAAAAACAACATTTCTCATTGGAGTTATTGAGGAGTTGTACATCAAGCATACAAAAGGCTTTGAAACTTTTGAACGAGATTCTCATGTGTGCAGACTCAAGCAAGCATTGTATGGTCTCAAACAAGCACCCCATGCTTGGTACACTAGGATCAGATGAAAACCTCTATCACATTTTGGTAGAAGGTAAATTGATTATTATTGTAATATATGTTGATGATTTGATTTTAATTGGTGATGAGAAATTGATCAGATCTTGCAAGGAGGACCTTGCAAGGGAATTTGAAATTAAGGGCATGGGTCTCATGCACCACTTCCTTGGGTTGGAAGTATGGCAAGGCGGTGGGGAACTATTTGTGTCTCAAGGAAAGTATGCAAATAATATACTACAGATATTCTGCATGGAGAGTTGTAAATCCATGGAGACACCTCTAGAGACCAACTAGAGGAAGGAGGATGCCACTTCAGGTGAGGAAGTGGATGCTACCAGTTATCGGAAACTGGTGGGTTCACTGATGTATCTTGTGAACACATGACCAGATTTGTGCTATGTATTCAACCAGTTGAGCATAGTTATGGTTAGGCCAACCAAATTATTTTGGAAGGTAGCAAAGCATGTTTTATGGTACCTCAAAGGCACTACTCAATTTGGAATATGGTACAGGTGGACAGCAAGAGTGAATTTTTGTCACTACACAGATGCAGATTGGGCAGGGTTTCCATCCAACCGAAAGAGTACATCAGGTGCAGTTTTTAGTGTTGGTTCTGCAGCAGTTTCCTAGTACAGCAAGAAGCAAATATTTCTGGTGCTCAACTCATTAGAAGTTGAATAGATGGTTGCAATTCAAGCAGTGTGTGAGGTGATATGGATGAGAAAGATACCTTTGGGATTGTTTGGTTATATGATGGATCTAATTATGGTATATTGTGATAATCGGAGTTTCATCAAGCTCTCTGAGAATCTTGTATTTCATTATTGATCCAAGCATATAGATATATGGTATCACCATTTACGGGACTGTGTGTAAAGGCAATTAATGTTGCTACAATACATTCCAATAGAGGAACAAAATGTTGATATTTGAAAAAGGCTTTGTCAAGATGAAATTTTGAGTTCCACAGGTGCGGGATAGGGGTGGTTGATAATCCCTTGCTTGTTGAGAAGGAGTGTTGAAAAATGTAGCAAGAAAGTCTCAATTTTATTTTTCTTTGGTCAAATTGAGAAAAAATCGAATTTCCACATTAGCAAACAACTTGGATGTAGTTAACTTGTGTAACATGACTCTTGTCACTCAGTTAGCTCAATAAATTCGAGTTAGAGGAGTTGGAGTTAAGTTAAGCATGTGTGATTTCTAATTTGTAGCAATCAAGGTCAGTTATTTAGAGTTATTTTCAGTTAAACTAGTTCTAATTGTTAGAGGAACTAGTGGAAGGTCAATTGTGCAATGAGACTTCAGTCTAACTCAATGATCATCCAGTTAAATTATCAATCGACCCAAAATAGCTAGTGCATGTAGAGAATTTGAGTTCCCCAACTGTGGTGTATATTCCAAGGCAGTGTAACATCAATCCTAGACTAGACTTGAGTGTACATGTGTTGCATGCAATCAAATGATCAACCTTGGGAATTGTGCAATCATTTTTGAGTAAATTCCTAAATAATAAGGGCCTAATTTCCTTAGGAATTGCACAAGGAAATAGGGGCTCAAGCAGAGGCAGAAATTGACTAAGTTTGGATTAGAGCTTCTTAGTCAGGATATAGATAGGTAGGTTAAGCTCAAATTAAGCAAGCAATTGTAATACATCTCTATTCATCAGATTAATGCAAGCATACAAAGGGGTTTTTTAGCAGATTTCTTTCCCCTGGAAAAATATTGTGTGCATGTGTGTTATTTCTCATTGCATGTATGTGATTTATGTTCTAAATTGTGAATTTAATTCCTCAAAGCAGTAGAGCAAGATTGTGTCTTGTGATTTAGATTAAAATATCATGAGAAATTGTAATTATACACCATAATTTCTACACTCCCCTATCCAATAATTAAACCCTCCTAAACCCTAACTTGGTTTATAAAGATAATGAAAAGGGGAAATATCTCTTATATCTCCAATTATATGTTTATTGTTCTTTCGAAGAAGAGATAAAATTTTTATTTATTTTTAAGAACCCTCTGCCACAAATTCGATTCGAACTTTTTTAAAGCAATAAAAATAAATAATAAATAAATAAACAAGGATAAATAGAGAGATTTTGTTAGCATGCAAAGTGCACCCCTTTATAAACAAAGTCTATATATCATGAGTTTGCAAGGGTTTAAACTCCTTCCCTCTTGCAACCCTACTCCATCCAAATTTTATTTTTTCCATTTGCCTTTTGAGCATATAAGGAGTAACTTATCTTTGATTGACATAGTTGAATTGCAGTAGTTTAAAATTGAAATGTGTTGGTGATTTTTTATTGTTTTGTGTTTTATGTGTGTTAATTCAATTGTTTTTCAAAGATGAGTTCAAATTCTCTAGTACAGGGTAGAGGCATGGGTAGAATAAATAAGCCTACATGATGGTGGGACTTAGGCATAAACAAAAGGATTTGATTCTATGTTCACTTCAATGCAAATTCTGATGAATTCAACCAATTGGCCACCACTGTACATCTAAATTGATGGTCCCCTAATGTGTGTTGTATTACTCATGTTTATCAAAATAGCTCACCTCCATCTTTGAGATCACATCCAAGCATTCAAGAGATACCTGAGCTTCATCATGATCATGCACCAATGAGAACCCCATTGGAAATTTGTCTAAACAAGTCAAAGATGTTTGGGGAGCTCCTACCAATTTTCCTTTTCTTGTTTCTAGTCCTCAGTCATATACCCATGCTTACTCATCACCTTCTTGAATATCTAGTTCCAAACCATATGCATAAATGTATCTTCTCTTATTGTTGTTAGGAAAACACATCATGCTTACAAGCTTCTTGTTATCCCACTCATTGTTCCTCTTGGATTTCATCCTTTGTCTAATTCTTCCACCAAAACTTCCATTGAATATTTTTTTGTTCACAACACCAATCTAGAACGTATGCCCAATCTTACAATTTCAACCTCTAAATATGTTGCAGACCAACAAAAAAGTGAAGCAGAGAAACCTTATTTCTTAATGGAATGATTTTTAAAGTACTCGAAGAATAATTCACCCCCCTTCGCATATAAGTTCTAATATGTTATGGATCTACGATATGGATGTTTAATGGGTTAAATTTGACATTGCTTGGACAACAATATTTTGGTGGTGAATGCAGTCATAAACACATTTGGACTATTTATTTTTTATTAGGCATATGCATAGTTTTGACTTGAAAAGGGCATTGGACATTTTAGACATAATTATAATGACGATGACCTCATTATATTTTGATATGCACATATCGATTCTATGATTGAAGTATTATGTGACGAATGCACACCTTTGATGTGTTATATTATCATGCATTTGATATATTAAGAATTGAGGTCAATGTATTATGGATGTGGGTCCTCCCCTTTTCGATTCATTGCCTACTTTTAGGGATCCCACCCTTTCGTCTTACCTTTAATTAATTTAGCCTAATTATTTTAGCTAAAAAAACAGTTATACAATTATTTCAAATCATGAATATAAACTCAGGATTTCAAAGGAAGACAAGATCTCTCTCGACTACATCACAAGTTGATATGATTTAAGTATTATTCTTCATTTTGGCTTTAAATTTTAAATGTTTAGCCATTTTCCATTCACATACATTGTTTTACAGGGCTTCTTTTAAGTAGTAGCATTGATAGAGGTTCATAATACTTCTCGTTGTCAAAGGTATAATTAATTTCAGTTACTGAATATTGAAAATGATTGCTTTTGTCAATATTGACGTTGATTCTTTGTGCAATGGTATACCAGTCTCTGAACGTGTCCCTTTGAGCTTGCGGCAACAAGACTTGTTTTATTTAGTTGTTCTGTGCGTTAGCATTTAACCACACGGTCTTGAAAATGAGATCATTTGTTGGAGTTTTCAAATTTTAATCTGCCAAGTCTATGGATACCTTATTTGAACATTATTCTTTTATGATATCAATGAAGAATCCTTCATTGTTTATACCATCTTGTGTCTTGATTATCATCTTTATATTTTTATTTTTCTTATTAACTACAATTTGTATTTTGAACATTACAATTCTTTTTTTATGTTTGACCTTAAAGGGAAGCAGAAATATTTTTCTTGCATCTATTAATTGTTAATCATTTGTTTGTGACTCTGAATTTAGATGCTAACTATTTTATTATTTCTCTTTAATGAAATACTATTGTTAGATGTCTTATACATTGTAAATTTTGTAAGGTGTGGTATATTTTTCTTTTTTTTCATTACTATTTTAGGTACTTTGAAGTTGTATCATACCAGCCCAACTTTAAACTGAGATACGTTCCCATGTCCCTATCCTAGACAACCTTGGATTCGAGGGTTGTGAGTTAATTTTGATAAGAATTCCTCAACATAAGGCACACCCAAATGATTGGTAATGAATATACCCTCCTAAAAAGAATAAAAGAGAACAATATCTTGAATTAGAGGATAAGAAGCACATTGGTGATAAGGTAGATCCATGTAATGTCAGTTAATGTGACCTTGAATTAAGTTTTGGTGATCATTCTTCCAACCTAATTGGTAGCCAAGATCAAGGGGTTAACACTTCTATGTTAATGAGTGACCAAGTTATCAATAGTGATCTTGAATTAGCTTCAGTAAATCCATTGTCCAAAGGCAATAGGGATGAAACCAAGTAGGGGAACCCATAGTGTCATGGATATTCTATAATTTCAAAGAAATATGAACTCAATAGTAATTTTGAAATAATGGGACATGTCTCTTTAACCTCTCGTATGGGAGGTGATACTTCAAAGAAATATTCAGAAGTGGGTAGCGAAAAACACAACCTGACATGAGATATTTGGTTTAGAAGAAAGTGGGGGCATACATCTAGGAGCATATAACCTCTCCATAAAGTGGGGCACTTACAATAAATCAGTATCGATGGTTTGTTGGTGAGACAGTTGAGAATGTTATGAAATATCATCATAGTACAAAAATTGCAGGTTTCCTCATAACATAAGAAAATAACGTTAAAGAGTTATCTATGCAATATTTGCAACCTTTCAAACAAAGGGAAAGAGACAAAGGAATAAATGGGTAAAGCACAAATAAAAGAGGAGGTTGCAAAATAATTTCATCAAAGAGTCATGAAGATTGCACTAACCATGATACAAGGCCTTACAGAGGTAATAGATAAGAAAATAATCATTATTGCTCTCTTTCATCACCATGACAACCACTGTTAGGATCTTAAACTTGTGGAAGTCACCTCTAGGATTTATTGCCCCCTAAAGGAGGGCCCTCCAATAATCTTGTAGCTCATGATGTACAAAATGGATTGAATAAAAGTTATAGTAAAATCTACATTAAACAAACCCATAAAGAGAAAGGCGCATTAAAGGTCAATATGTGGTCACATTCTTCAGTTGCAGAAGGAAATAAGGGTTATATTGTTGCTTTAGAGGGTTTGTTGAGGTAATTGTTTTCAAATATGCATCCTTTGAAGGAGGATCATGTGAAAATATTGAACATTATCATGAGGTTCAAAAGTATTGTTCAATGTGTGGAGCATTTAAAAGGTGCTTGTATACACCATTTGTATCCCTTTTATATGAATTCTACACACGATGGGGTGATATGGATATTTCCATTGATTCGCCTACTACTTCTCAAATTTCGTCAACCCTTGGGGAAAATAAGAAGTGGAAAAATCTTAGTTGATCTTAAACAACCTTGTTGAGGGGAGGTGCAGCTAGATACATGCAATTTATTCCAAATGCAAGCATTACTCTACTCATTTTTTAGGACCCTTACTCTCAAATTTCCTTTGATATCTCAATTAATAATGGTTTAGGCATGTTAAAGTATAAATTTCTCTATTGGATAAGTCAAATAGACCCAAGATTGAGAGATTTCATTTTCATGTTAAGTATTGGACAAAGGCACATAATATAAATTATCAAAAGTCAAGGACATTGAATTTATATTCCCTTAGCTTACTAATTATTTCCCACTTACAAATGAAATCTCCCCCAATTCTACCCCTTTTTAAGGATATATTCAATGGAGATGTTGATCATGAACTAGCATATGGAAGAAAAAAAGATGAAAGACAGATTGAGGAGTGCAAACTAAGTGTTATTTTTGAAGTCTTTGTCTCATTATTTACACAATGTACAAATTTTGTTGATTTATGGTCACAAGGCTAGACAATATGCACATTCACAGGAAAATGGGTAAATGCATTAAGTAAATATTCTCATATCAAGAAAAACTATGAAATCACTATTGAGGATACTTTTGACCATGTCAAAAATTGTGCAAGATTTGTGACTGAGTCAAATTTAAGGAAAATATGTGATGTGTTCATGAAGATAGAGAAATATCTTCACAATACTCCATTGCCTTTAGAAATGCATTCTATAGACCAAATATTTTTGGGATCCTCTCAAGGAGGGCCTAAAACAATAGTTATTAATTCATTTACATGTTATCAAAGTGCATCGACATAACCATAATGAATAATTATACATTCCTCATGTTCATGACAGTAAACAACACATTACACGCATAGAGAAACCTTGAATTCACAGGACAACATTCCATCATAGTCATATTAGTGAATTTCTCAGCTTAGGCAATCATCTATATTTATAACACAAATAAAGCATTCCATTATGAGCAAAGTAATATAATTTATCATAGTCCATGAAACCTTCACATGATCAATGTACACTTATTTGTGTGTTTAAAGATACCTGGAAACTAATGGAGGGATTTAAACTCTCCACCCAACCATAGGCCAACCACATTGAAATTATTTGATGTAGTTGACCACCCCCAAGCCAAATCCAAAGCCTGAGGGGATGAATATCCCAAGTCATTCACACCCAAGGCTTAATCAGACAACCAAGAGAAGGAGTCCATTTTCCAAGTGGTTTCACAGCCCTAAGACAAGCACCACAATGACTCACTTTCTCTTTTGTTAAAACGCAGGGATTTTCCCACGAGCAGGTGATTTTTATCTCAAATATAGGTGGTGGAATCACTAGTTTTTGTGGTTTAGTAGTTGCCTCTAATGGAAAGCATTTCATGATTCCACTATCCAATGAATGAGTGGTTTAATATCCCTAACGCAAGCAACAGAGTGATCCAATTCCCCACCAAGAACCTCATTAATCAATCAGGCCTAGACACAATGTCTAGTGGCCTCAACATACTCGTGTTAAGAATTTAGTGCAAAGATTATAAATAATTACTGAGAGGAACAAATATAAAATAACCAACAAAAATCATAAACCATAAACACAAATTTTCATCCGAGAAAACCCAAAATCTCGAGAGAAACCCAACCCAATGAAATTTCATTAGCCTTGGTCAAAACCTTGGCCAACCCAACCAAGTGAGCCTTCACCACTCACCTCCCTGACCTGCATTGCAATGAATTCCTCTCAACGTTTTATAGGCTCCATTTCAGGAAATACCATGGGTTCACAATACTAGGTGCCCCAAAACCATCTTTGTTTAACCTGGTCAACCTTGACTCTAAACCTGAGTCAATTTTACCTCACAATTCCCCCCCTTAAAATTGACTTGGGGTTCCATGAATAAATCTAGCCAAAAATTTTAAGTGAAACAACCCCCTCAATTTGGCCCTCACCCCCCTCAAAGGTTTTTTTACCAAGGGTATTTTTTAACCCGAGATCCCCCTTATCACTAACCCAAACTTTACCAATGATTTACCCATGGGTACGCATGCTTTACCAGGTATTACAGCAGTATGCCCATTTACATGCAATAAAAATTGTATGACTCCATTATAAATATATATATATAATTGTTTATCCCTTATTGCTATTTTTTTCATTCTCTTGTTGATTCTAAGTTCTCTCGCTTCATTTGAATCCCTCTACAAATATTTTTTCCCATTCAATCTCCAATTCCCCAGCATTACCAAGGCCAGCATCACTTCCTCTAAAGGCGATGTTGCTTTTGGATCTATGATCATATCTCTCCACAATCATCATGGCCATAATCCTTTCCATGAGCTCTTGGAAAACTTATTTAACTCGCTTTGTGCTCAACTCGCACTTGTTGCTCTGATTAAGTGGTTCAATACTTTTTTCAACTAGGTTTTCGGACTTCGAGAGCGAACTCTCACCCAACTCTATATAACCAACTCCATGTTCCACATCTAATGTTGATGGTGCATATTGTATATACTTGACCACGTGCACTGCTTTTTGAATAATCTATAACCCCTCTCGCAGGTTGTCCTTCAATTTTTCATTTCAAATTTGTCATAGCTATCAATTCGCAGTTATCAAAACTTAAATAATCACAACCATATTCAACATGGGAAACGAACGAAAAAATTGAGCCTCATGATATTTCCCTCTGTGTATCCTTCGAGGAGATCTAGCATAGGCAGAGAGTAATCATCACACCTTCTAGAAGCGAGAAAACCTAGATCTACTTGTCCAATCTGCTCCTTGGATCAGCATCATAGATACTTCTCTCGTCTGATCTAATATGATGCATGCCAATCTAGAAGAACAATACAACCCTGCAAGTTTTTGACTGCAAGTTGATTCACAATCTATGGTTTTTTATCCAAATCTCTAGATTTGCAAGAAAACTCAGTTATCTCTCTATCTACCAGGCCAATACAAACCCTTTGAAACCTTTGAAATAGAGGCATCCCCCTGAATCCAAAAGAGCTCTGATACCAATTGTTAATAATTTAATACAGAGATAATAAATAATTACTTAGAGGAACAAATATAAAATAACCAGCAACAATCATAAACCATAAACACAAATGTTTATCCGGGAAAAACCCAACCCAATGATATTTAATTAACCTTTGCCAAAACCTTGGAAAACCCAACCAAGTAAGTCTTCACCACTTACCTCCCTGAGTTGCATTATAATGAAGTCCTCCCAACCTTTTATAAGCTCCATTTCATGTAATACCATGGGTAGAAAACCATGGGTGCACAATACCATGTGCCCCAAAACCATCATTTTTTAACCTGGTCAACCTTGACTCTAAACCCGAGTCAATTTTACCTAACAAGTTGTAGGGAACATTCTCCCAATTCACAAAACAATGGTTAAATACGCACTCGTCTTCACTCCTTGTTATGAAACCAGCTCACAAAATAGAAGAAAAGATAGATCAATGCCTTAGAAATTAGCCTCTTCGAGGGGGAAACCTCCTTTACATTACATAAATGAACAATTCTTGGATGATACAAATGACAAAACCTCCTTTCTATATATAGGAGTCTAATGGGTCACAATATAATCGTAGCCGACATAACAATAACAATAGTGGGCTTTTATGGGGCACAATAATAACAATATGGGGACTACATGGGCACAACAATAACGATAAGGGGGCTATAATTACAATAAAAATAAGGGGATACACTAGTATTATAGGGACCTAACACTTCTTCTAGATTCCATGCCAATAGATTTGAACATAGATCCTCTCTATTTTTTCACCCATGATTCCCTTGTTCCTCATATTTTTGCGCTCTTCGTGCTCTCTATGTAGTAACTTCTACTCTAGTTGCTTTTCTTTCTCCAAAACTGCTAGAAGACTGAAGTATGAATATTGATCCTCTCTCTAATCACACCTCACCACCACAACCTTTTGGTTAGCAACCTCTTTCTCTCTCTCCACATTTCATGAAGAGAGGGGATGGTATGGCATAGTCCTCCACTCAATCTTTCCCCTCCATGATTTCAATGCTCGCTGGCTCAAGCCAATCTGTGGTCAGGAAAGTAGTTATGAAAATTAAGGGTGGCTGGTATGGCCTCCTCTCGGCACACCATAAGAAAAATAACCTTCACCCAGTAGGAACACCACAACCCTCCAGATGCACAACAACTAATCAACAACCCTCCCCTCAAATATTTGGTTCCACATGTCCCTCTAGTCAGGCCAACCAATTAAAATTCACATTTAATTCATTTGGATTTTACACATAATTTCTCATCCATCCATGGCCTCCATGTTGGCATTATACAATCACAATTTTAACATTACAACAACAAGGGTAACATGACAGATGTTACAAACCCTGCCCCTTAAAGGAACATCATCCTGAATGTTCTATAAACAAAGAACATAGAAAAAATCTAAGACTCATAACTGGTACATCCACGACATTTTCCATGTTGACTTGTTAATTTGATCAATTTCACTCATATTTCATAGAATAGTTACCTCTAGACTGCCTGTCATTTTAGCACATTTCTCCATGGTTGTTCATTGTTCCTCAAGACTTCCACAAGGAACAAACTTAGCTCATTACTTCTTGGGACAAACTCAATGAATTTATGATCCCAATGAGTATTCATGTGACTCCTTGAAAAGAAATTTACTCATGTTTCCTCCTCCTTGTAGTCACACACCTCCCATGTTCAAGCATCCCCTTCTCCGCGTCCCTAGTCCCTCGGGTGATCCATTCCTTGGAAAGTTTTCCTTGCACAAGAAGGTCTTGATGGAGTCTCACGGCCAAGGCATCCCTTTCGCTTGATCTAACACATGATACATTTTCCACTGCATATCTCGTAGTGCTCAATGCATATCATAAGGTTCCAACATCACCGTAATGGCCTAGTCCCCATGGTCTTTAGCTCGACTAAGATTTTGTTGTGTCACTCTGAAAATACCACACTAACACTACTCTAATATTTCCTGTGATAAACATCATATATATGTGTTAGACAGTTTTTCATTCATCTATAACATAAGCATACAATTCTTACGACATTAATCATAACAAATTTATGTCAAATTAAACCAAAATTTCAATAGAAAATTCTTTAAACCAAGAGTTATCTTTATTGTTATTCTCTAATTTATTTGTCTTCATAAGTAACAAATCCATATTTATATTTACCAAACAAGTCCAACTCTAGTCTAACTCTATCTTTACCCAAAAATACCCCTTTTTCTCACGTCCTAGTGAGTGTGGGGCATATTTCTTCTCCCATCATCTTTTCACCTTTCTAGGACCAATCAACCCCCATTATAGGCAGGATACTTGTCCAAAGGTTTTCTTACATGGGCCCCAATCAAATACTCACCTTTATGTGCCCAAGAAATCCCCATTTTAGGTAATTTACATGTTGAAAGGTTTTCCTACATGGGCCCCCATTAACTGCTCACCCTTTTGAGCCCAGGCAACCCCCATTCCATGCAGTCTACAAGTATAAGGTTTTCCTACATGGGATGATGATTATAGGCTTATAGGAAAGTACCAATTTTTCATGCTCTAATGTAATTTGCAAGGAGTCTTATAGCCAAGTGACAATTTGACATTCTCCACTGCACTACTTACGAAGTCTTATAGTAATGGTACATGTTATGAATTGCTCCCACGAGGTCAAAAAAAGTGTCACAGGGTTACCATGTCCCCATAAAAGACTTCTTCCTCAGCCCCATGCACCATCATTTCATGATCCATGTGGATATTGGTGGCCACCCGTGTATTCCACTTGGACCCCCATCATTTTTTCTTTCATTTTTTCAGTTTCCTTAATTGTAGCACAATATACTATTCTTGTAAGTTTTTCGGGTCCTGAACTTCCGGAGCTGTTTTGAGGCCCTAAATGACGTTTGTTTGGAAAATCACTCGCAACTAATGTGAGTCTTCAACTCAACATTTTTTATCAATATTTTTAGTCCTTGGATAGATATTTCTAATAAGGTATCATGCATGTCAAACAGATATCGTATGCCAAAGTTACAACCCCGAGAAATTGATGTACCAATTTACCCCAACGAGGCCCATAGTTTGGTGTTTCATCTCCTAGGGTTAGGTTTTGGATGTTTATGGTTTTACATTGTTTCTAAATAATAAATAGGCCTTCTAGCCTCATTGTAACACATTTCAAAATCATGTAGCCCCCACATATATTCTCAGAGATAAGCTACCAGCACCCTAGCTAGTTTATTTACATCATGTCTATAAGCATATTTAAGTTATGTGATATTAATGAAATGAAGTCTTATTTCTGCTACATCACTATGTTTATATGTAATTATGTATTTTATTTTGTTCCTACATAAGTCTGGATCAGTGGTATTAGAGTGGTCTGCTCTTCCTCAATCCTTCTTTGCATGTCCCCAACGAGGTCAGGGTATAAGGAGTTAGGGCTCGATTTGGTTGAACCTTTGCAAGATCGACATCGCAAACCCTGACGGTCGGCCATGGGGGAAGAAAAGAAAGACAAGGGAGCAGGAGATCCTATCAAAATATTGCTTGAGGAGTCCCTTGAGAAACAAAGTAACGCGATGATGGATAACTTTGCACAGATCCTTCAACAGTTGCTCACCTGTGGTGCATCTACATCCAGCAGCCACAATGAAGGCACCACTCCTTTCAAGGTACAAGTCAACTTCGACATTCCTATATTTGAAGGCAAAATAGATCAGACGTCGTAGATAGATGGTTGAATTTGTTGGAAGAGTATTTCTCGATCCATGATTTCTCCGATCGATAAAATATTATGTTTGCACTCCTCAAAGTTACCGCCCATGTCAAAGACTGGTGAGGAACCTATTATGAGCAAAAGGACGACAGGGAACCCTCTATGTTCTTAGCCGCAACCACTTGGAATTCGTTCTGAGATGGAATCAAGGAAAAATATCACCCCATGGGGAGCTATGAGGACAAGTACATCCAATGGACCACGTTGTGGCAACAAAGGGATCAATATGTGCACGAGCTGACAAATTTTTTCCATACCCTCCGCATAAATTTGGGTATTAAAGATTCAGAGAAACATTTGGTGCTCAAGTACCACAACTATTTGCGCAAATACATTCAGGAGGAAATGGATTTCATCAACATTACCTCACTCGGCATGACATATCAATATGCCACCAAGATCGAGCATAAATTTAAGCAGAAGAAGCGAGACTTTAGATCCATGAATTTGAATTCGGGGAAAGGCACCCCCAAACCGCAGAATAAGTGGAAAATCCAAAGCAAGGCGACTCAAAAAGACACCAAAAAGCCAAAGAAGGACACGAGGAAGTGGTGTGAATTTCATAACATCTCCACTCACAACACAAGAAAGTGCCGGGCCAAAAAGTTGTTGGTGGCCAAACTGAAGGCATCTGAATCAAATGCATGTTCTGATTCTGAGTCAGAACTAGACAACGGGAATGACAAAGGGAAGCAAATCATTGATGTGGAACCCTGATTCAGGGGCATTAGGCCAAAACAAATTTCATGCATTTTGTTAATACTTAAGAGTTTTTAGTTCCAAGAGGATTAGATTCTTTTGTGATAAAATCAGTAGGTTTTTAATTAATTTTAGTCAGTTGTGGAGAGAATGTAACTGCCCTCGAATGATTAGAGGACATAAGGAGTTAGCTCAGTTTCTGTTGTTAGGCTAAGCTTAGGAACTTGGGAATATGAAGAGTTTTGGTGAATCACTATAGGAGCTGAGTCAATTCATTCCCTCCTTGTGTATTTGTAAGCCTAAAAGGTATTAGTAGATAGAACTGTTCAGAAGTAGAGTTCAGAACTAGAGAGTATGAGAGTAGGAGGGCCATCAAAATCAAATATATGGCCAGAACCAAGAAGGCTTTTGTAAACGAGTTCATGTGAATAGATGAAGCATTCGGTAATGAATTTTGTGTGTTAATCTGACTGCAATTGGGGTTATCATTCCCTGTGTGAAGTAGGTTCCCTTGTTATTGAATGCATTCGAGATTCGAATTATGTGTATTGACTTGAATCACTAGCCTCTGCGGAATAATTCTATGAGAAGGGTTAATAGGATCTCTGTATATAATTGGAATTTCGATGTTAATGTCGACCCTATGATTGGGGTTTGAATGTTTGTAGTCATCTTTGAAAGGACTGGTTTAAAGTCTCTGTGTAAGCGTTTATTCCATCAACAGATATGTTGAATGCGCATTGGGTTGAGATAGTGCAATGGGCGTCATTTGATTAACACTGTGTGTAGAGAAATTCGAGTCATGTATGAGAATTTGTAACCCAGTTCTGTGTTACTAGGCAGCTTAAGTTGCAGTGACAGGACAGTATAAGGTGTTGATTTAATAACCTGGTTTTTCAAAGGTCTGGTAACACACTTGAATGGGCAATGGTGATGGCTGGGTTAACGCGTATGTATGCATTACAGAAGGGTTAGAGACAAACCCGTGAAATGATAATAGAAATCCGGGTTCCGAAGGCGAATTAGTATTGGAAGCGGAATATAGAAGACATTGAAGGAATTGTGATATAAACTAGAGCAAAGGTGGAACCGGAACCATGAGGGAAAAAGGACTGGAACCAAGAGATGAACAGTGAAACTGGGAGGTGAAGACCAGCAATTTTCACGCAAGTTAAAGGGTGGTAAGCGGAATTGATGAAATTAACGCGATTCCACAAAGGGAAGGACGCGTGGCAAAGGAGTTAAGTGGAAAACCACCTCAATCGCGTTTTTTTTTAGCGTTAACTCTCGGACCATAAAAAAATGAAAAACTCCGTTATAACCGTCGGATGAGAGTTGAGTTGAGTTTTGCAGCGCGACGAAAGCTGGGCCTTTGGATCCATTCAACCTTTACTGCCAGGTGAGGACTGTTCTGGGACCCATACGAAGTTAATGGTTGCGAGTCTTAATATAAAGTCCAAGAGCTTTAATATGTGTTAATATAATTCAACAACGAGGTGTTGAAAGCGTTGAAATAGTGTAACTGTTGTGGGCTAGCCGTTGTATGTAGTGGCGTTGGGGTTAACCCCAAAGTCAAAGGGTTTACATAATAGTCCTTGACATTCGAATATGTGATTGAAATGATAGGGCCAAAATATACATTATGTTAGCGCTTTGAGGAAGCTAAGGTCACACTTTGAGGTTAATGAAATATTCGTATAGCCATGTGTATTTACCTTTCAGACAGTGGAAGCGTTTGAACACATTCTGTCTACATTTGATTTGTGAGGGCCAGACACTATTATATAGCGTTTGGATTTATCCGAGGTCGGATTGTTAGACAAGGGGAACTATTGTATGACATAATTATGTGATGGGTTGGTAAAGCTCTAATCATATACGCATTTATATTGTGTGGCCCATTTAATAAAGGTCTGAGAATAACCCGTATTCGTTCTACTATGAACCATTGTATATTGGGCGGATGATAAAATTTGAATATCATCCCGAGGGGCTTATAATAAGGTTTCTTCCCCTTGAGAGAAAAGATTTGGACTATTGAATTGCGGGGTTTTTACATACACAAGGGAACTTGAAATTTATATCTCAAATCTCAGAGATTTGAGATATTAAAGCTCCCAGATCATTTATTTAAATTTCCAGCTCAGTTAAAAGAATGTTGTGAGTTTGCCAAAATGGTGGATTTGGTTGGGAATGAATTTAGGATGCAATTACAACACAGAAGGTAGTAATTGTGGTTTAGTGAGGTAAGCCCTGCACCAAGTGGTATCAGAGCTAGAACTGCTCTTTTGAAGAATAATTTTGGAATGCATACTTGTTAGAGGCAGTAAGGAAATTTTGAAGTTCTAATTCTGTTTGAGAGTGACTGAAGGTTTGAGGAGGTGTGCAGTGAAGGTGCACAAAGTTGCAATGAACAGATATTGCAGAAGGACAAGATCTTGCAGGGATCTTGCAGGTAAATTAGCTTTAAATTTGATTTGAGATTTATGGTTGCAGAAAGTGCAGATAGAGTTTTGATGGCAGTGAACCTAGTATTCAACTAAAGTTTGGATAGGGAGAAATTTCAGATTTGAATAACCATACAGTGAAGGTTGATAACTCAAATTTGTAGAATATGAATTTGAAGACAAAGTGTCTTGAAGATTGCAGCATACAGAGGAGCAGTGCAGGTGATAAAAGAAGCAAGATCATTCAGGGATCTTGAGAGGTGAGTTTATCAGCCTTATTTGACTCTGGTTTGAAGGATATTGTTTGCAGAATGCAGAGTGAAAGCAATTAAGGAATCTCAGCAAAGAGAAGATCATTGCTTTGAAGCAGTGATAGAAGAGTCCAGCAAGGGATTCTGAGTAAAGAAGAGTGTGGCAGAACCTAGAGAATTCGCAACAGAGGTTGGATGATAGAAGAACAGATGTGTTCTTGAGAGAAGTTGGAGAGTGAATTCTAGAGAGAGCAGAAGAGAGTTCTTAGAAGGTTCCAGCAGATAGGGGACCAGTACTTGCCAAAATTCGGATCTGGAGGAAGGGATTGGTGAGGTAAGTTGCAGCAAGAGAGCTTGTTGTTGCAGAGGCTTAGTGCAGCTTGTGAGTGAATAACTCTTGGAGGAGAAATGGCTATTGATAGCCACAGCAGAGATTACAGAGGTTTTGAGAGAGGCCACAGCAGAAGAGTGAGGGAAGATGCCAAAGAAAATGGCATGAGGAATAAACTCATAGATGAAGAACATTGGAAAGAGATAGCTGAGATCAGTAAGAAGCTTATTGAAGTGGAGAGGATGATAGAGGAAAGCTAGAGAGTTGGTTGGCTCATGAAGAAGGAAGTAAAGTGGCATGGGCTACAGAAAAGAGAGAGCAAATGATAAATGCTCAGAAGAAGAAGGAAATACTCGGAGTGATTGAGTATCTAGAGAAGGACTTGAAGACTGAAACTTCAAGTGAGACCAAGGGGTCATATGACTTTACTTCTGGTGATTCTTGTATGTCTACAGAAAAGTTGAGAAAGCTTGAACTGAGGAGGAATGTACAGTTGAAATGTGTAGAACTCAGAGCAGTTGATTTGAGGAGAGAGGGTTTTGTTTGTGAAGCAGAACAGAGTATAATTGAAGAAGAGAGATCTGCAAGATATCTTATGAATCATAGTGGAGGTTTGAGACAGCAAGAAGATTGTCTTGCTAAAGAGGAAATTACTGATGATTTCCTGAGTTGTTGGACAAGTCCAGATCAGCTGGATGGTGCATAACCTTGTATTTTTGTGACTGATAAGGGTGAGGTGATTACAGGTTCTACAGGAGAAGAGGAACTCAAGGTTCCTGAGTCAAGAGTGGAATTTAAAGATTTCCCGTACAGACCTTCTCATAGGGAAGTGCTTGAGAAGGCAACCAATACTGAGAGGTCTTGTGGTTTTAAGACTGATAAGCTGTGTATGTTTGCAGGTACACCACAGGGAGATGAACAAACTCTAAAGTTTGTTGAGGAGGAAGATGAGCAATCTTGTGAAGCTGTCACAAGTATGGAGAAGAATCTCTCAAGAGATGGATACTCTGGAGAAGAATGCAATGTTGGAGAATGTCCCTTGACTGAAGGATGCATAAATGCATTTGTGATTGAAGTTGTTGTAGCATAGGAAGAATTCCTTGTGGATGAAGAAGGAGAAGATCAGTTTGAAGAACTGATATGTGAAATACCAGTGGAAGCTGTTAGAGCTCCTGGTCCACAAACTGAAGGTTTGTGGATGAATGCAGGGACTGTAAGTGATGATGAATTTCGTAAAGAATGCAAAAGGGGAATTGCATTACTGGAATACTTGCTGGAGAATTCAGAGTATGAAGGAGATATTGCATAAAGTATAGTTCATCTCAGTGAACAGGGAAACATCATGGGAGTAGATGATGTGAAAGGAAGGCTAGTTGACAGTCTTGAGAATTCTTCAGAGAATTATTTGAGAAAAATAAATCAGCATACTAATGTGCTGATAGCAGAGGAAATTTCAAGGCAGCATACTGAATTGTTGGGAGTAGAAGAAAAGGCACTGAGGCCTTATGACTGTTGTTTTGACAATTGTTGTGTGTATGCAGATTCTGTTGATGCTGAAGAAAATTTGGCACCATTGGGCAGCCAATTAAAAGAGAAGGAAAAGGAGAATTCTTTGGAAGATTTTAAACCATGGAATGGAGAAATTGAGCTGCTGGAGAGTATGTTGAATCACCAGGATTCAATACAAGAGAGAGGACCTCAATTTTACAATTGGGGATTGCAGCATATGAAGGTGTTGAAGAATGAAGATGAGATAGCCATGTCTCATGTGCAGAAATTTGGTGCTATTGGTAGCAGAGAAGAGTTGGCTTGTCTGAAAAGCCAAGAGAAGACTGTAAGGTAGATTTTTGGGGCTGCTACAGCAGTAGAGAATCAGATTTTTTCTCTAATAGAAAATGAAAATGCAGTGTTTGAAGAACTTGATGTGATTAGCAGAACCAATCAAGAGGATGAAAGGAAATTGCTGAAGATTGCCCAGGAAGAAGAAGGAGATGCTGGAATTAATTTACAGCATATTGATGAATTGTTTGAAATTAGGTGGCTGAATTGTTCACTGGAAACACTTACACAGAAGAGTGAATTGTTAGTGCAACAATCTGAAATGTTGACAGAGGAGGAAGAGACACAAAGGTTTTCTTGTTTTGATGTTTGTTTTATGATTGCAGGCACTGGTGGAAGGACTAAGGCATGTTTAGTCCAGAAGAATAGAAGAGATGAGGATGATGACTGGAAATTTAAATACTAGTCTGAAGAATTTTTGAAGCCGGAAAATGAAGAAATTGTCATGAGTGACAATCAAGAAAAGTTTTACTATTGCAGAGAGCAAGAGGGTATGGATGATTGGGTGGCAGTAAGCATGGGAGTAAGAAGAGCTACAGATACAGCTGAAGCTAGCACAAGAGCTAGGGCAGCGATGAGAACTGAAGAAGTAAGAGTTCAACAAATAAGAACTCAGCAAGCAAAAGCAGAAAGAAGAATTCAGCAATCAAAAGGAAGCAGTGTCCAGCAGTCAGAAGACATATTAGACAGAGAAATTGAAATTCTGAAAAATCTGATGGTGAAGGTGTCTCAGAAAAAGACAACAGCAAGAAAAGAAAGAAGCAGTGGTAGAAAGAGAAATATAGTCACATACTGTGAAAGCATAGCTGGAGGCAACTTACAAAACAAAGTATGGAAACCCAGAGGAATGCAGACAAAGGATGCTGCAACGGATGAATAGTTGTAGAACAAGGTATGGGATCCCAGAGGCAGGGTTTTAAGAGTACATGATCAGGAGATCATGATTCATTTTAACCTTGGGAGTCTGATGCAGGGGCATTAGGCCAAAACAAATTTCATGCATTTTGTTAAGACTTAGGAGATTTTAGTTCCAAGAGGATTAGATTCTTTTGTGATAAAATCAGTAGGTTTTTAATTAATTTTAGTCAGTTGTGGAGAGAATGTAACTGCCCTCGAATGATTAGAGGACAGAAGGAGTCACTTCAGTTTCTGTTGTTAGGCTAAACTTAGGAACTTGGGAATCTGAAGACTTTTGGTGAATCACTATAGGAGCTGAGTCGATTCATTCCCTCCTTGTGTAACTGTAAGCCTAAAAGGTATTAGTAGATAGAATTGTTCAGAAGTAGAGTTCAGAACTAGAGAGTATGAGAGTAGGAGGGCCATCAAAATCGAATATCTGGCCAGAACCAGGAAGGCTTTTGTAATCGAGTTCATGTGAATAGATGAAGCATTCAGTTATGAATTCTGTGTGTCAATCTGACTACAATTGGGGTTATCATTCCCTGTGTGAAGTAAGTTCCCTTGTTATTGAATGCATTCGAGATTTGGATTCTGTGTATTGACTTGAATCACTAGCCTCTGCGGAATAATTCTTATGAGAAGGGTTAATAGGATCTCTGTATATGATTGGAATTTCAATCTTAATGTCGACCCTATGATTGGGGTTTGAATTTTTATAGTCATCTTTGAAAGGACTGGTTTAAAGTCTCTGTGTAAGCATTTATACCGTCGACAGATAGGTTGAATGTGCATTGGGTTGAGATCGTGCAATGGGTGTCATTTGATTAACACTATGTGTAGAGAAATTTGAGTCGTGTATGAGAATGTGTAACCCAATTCTGTGTTACTAAGCGGCTTAAGTTGCAGTGACAGGACAGTATGAGGTGTTGATTTAATAACCCAGTTTTTCAAAGGTCTGGTAACACGCTTCAATGGGAAATGGTGATGGCTGGGTTAACACATATGTATGCATTACAGAAGGGTTAGAGACAAACCCGTGAAATGATAATAGAAAGTCGAGTTCCGAAGGCAAATTAGTATTGGAAGCGGAATATAGAAGACGTTGAAGGAATTATGATATAAACTAGAGCAAAGGCGGAACCGGAACCATGAGGGAAAAAGGACTAGAACCAAGAGATGAACAGTGAGACTGGGAGGCGAAGACCAGCATTTTTCGCGCAAGTTAAAGGGTGGTAAGCGGAATTGATGAAATTAACGTGATTCCACAAAGGGAAGGACACGTGGCAAAGGAGGTAAGTGGAAAACTGCCTCCATCGCGTTTTTTTTTAGCGTTAACGCTCGGACCATAAAAAAATGCGAAACTCCGTTATAACCGTCGGATGAGAGCTGAGTTGAGTTTTGCAATGCGACGAAAGTTGGGCCTTCAGATCCATTCGACCTTTACTGCCAGGTGAGGACCGCTGTGGGACCATGCGAAGTTAATGGTTGTGAGTCTTAATATAAAGTCCAAGAGCTTTAATATGTGTTAATACTATTCAGCCACGAGGTGTTGAAAGCGTTAAAATAGTGTAACTGTTGTGGGCTAGTTGTTATATGTAATGGCGCTGGGGTTAACCCCAGAGTCAAAGGGTTTACATAATAGTCCTTGACATTCAAATATGTGATTGAAATGATAGGTCCGAAATATACATTATGTTAGCACTTTAAGGAAGCTAAGGTCACACTTTGAGGTTAATGAAATATTCGTATAGCCATGTGTATTTACCTTCGAAACAGTGGAAGTGTTTGAACGCATTCTATCTACATTTGATTTGTGAGGGCCAGACACTATTATATAGCGTTTGGATTTATCCGAGGTTGGATTGTTAGACAAGGGGAACTATTGTATGACATAATTATGTGACGGGTTAGTAAAGCTCTAATCATATACGCATTTATATTGTGTGGCCCATTTAATAAAGGTCTAAGAATAACCCGTATTCGTTCTACTATGAACCATTGTATATTGGGTGGATGATAAAATTTGAATATTGATTCGAATATCATCCCGAGGGGCTTATAATAAGGTTTTTTATCTTGAGAGAAAAGAGTTGGACTATTGAATTGCGGGGTTTTTACATACATAAGGGAACTTGAAATTTATATCTCAAATCTCAGAGATTTGAGATATTAAAGCTCCCAGATCATTTATTTAAATTTCCAGCTCAGTTAAAAGAATGTTGTGAGTTTGCCAAAATGGTGGATTTGGTTGGGAATGAATTTAGGATGTAATTACAGCACAAAAGGTAGTAATTGTGGTTTAGTGAGGCAAGCTCTGCACCAAACTTAGTGCCATTATTGCCACCACCAAGCTCCAGAGGTAGGATCTCAAGGATCTAGAGGAAGGGGAGTGCCTCTTCCATTCCCAAATGTGGGTGAAGGATTCTCCACTGCAATTCCTTGTCGATAGCAGAATCCAAAAGAACCTCATTTCAACATAGGTCGTGAAGCAGCTCGACCTACCTACCATAGAACACATACAGCCGTATATCATCGAGTGGCTTCACCAGGGAAGAGACTTCAATGTCAGCCAACAGTGTCACCTTTCGTACAACATTAATACCTTCATAGATGAGGTACTATGTCATGTTTCTCCTATTGATGTGTCTTATGTATTATTAGGCCAACCATACCTGTGGAAGTGACATGTTGTGTATCAGTCTACGCCTCATTGTGTTATTATTTCTCTAGGAACTAAGTTGTATAGGATATTGGAGGTAGTACTGCCTTCCGCCATCTCTTTCAGTACTAAAAAGAAGTGCAGTAAGATTATTTCCCAAACCAGGAAATTTATTTTCATTACAATTCTCCCACAAGGTAAGAAGAAGATTATGGTCGTAGCCTCCAAACAGGGCTCCCCTACATGGCAACAGCAAATGGAAAAACTCATGGAGGAATACGAGGACATTTTCTCCTCACCCACAAGGGTTCCTCTACAATATCAGGTCAAGCACTCCATTGATCTAACCCCAGGCACGTCGCTGCCTAATGGGCCGATCTATCGACATTATGTTATGGAGAATGATGAAATCAAGAGGCAGATCCAAGAGTTGTTGCAGAAAGGGAACATCATGCCAAGCTCCTCACATGTAATGTCTGAGGTTGATAAAGAAACCAAATTTATTGAATGCATCCAACACGTCTGCCAGTAGATCCACGATATCTTGGAGAAATCCAATGCCAAGTACAAGAAGCGACATGATCAATATCGGGTGCCACACAAGTTCCAAGTGGGCAACAAAGTTTGGTTGCATTTTCAGAAATAACGCCTAACCGAAGTTCATCAAAAGCTCATACCACTATGATATGGGCCTTACACCATTATAAAGGTTATGGGAGACAATGCATTTGATCTTAGCACTCCCCCATTCCTTGGCCAGCACCCAGAGTTCAATGTGGATCGCCTTTGGCCATACTTTCCACCATTACTGGACACATCTGACATTGTAGAACAACTCACACCAACAGAGTTAAACCCAGACTGCATGGAGCAAGGCACAGCTGATCATATTATGAACACATAGATCAAGAACACCCGATAACAAAAGATCCAACTATATCGAGTTTTCAAAGCAAGCCAACTCCTTCACCAAGGCAAGTGGCTCACCAAGGACCTAGTTTAGCAGAAGTTTCCTCATCTCATGGAGGAACTCAACACAATGGATACCATTGCTTCCTAATGGGGGGGAATGATCCATGTAGATATTGGTGGCCACCCACCTATTTCACTTGGACCCCCACCATTGTTTCTTTCAATTTTTCATTTTCCTAAATTATAACACAATTTACTATGTTTGGCAGTTTTTTGGATCCTGAACTTCGGAGCCATTTTGAGGCCCTAAATGACAACTTTTTGGAAAATCACTGGCAAAAAATGTGGTTCATTAACTTGGTGTTTGTTTTCATTATTTTTAGTCAGATATATATTTCTAACGAGGTATCGTGCATTTCAAACGGAGATCGTATGCCAAAGTTACGACCCCGGGAAATTGATGTACCAATTTACCCCAACAAAGCCCATAGTTTGGTGTTTCATCTCCTAGGGTTAGGTTTTTGGATGTTTAGGGCTTTCCATTGTTTCAATAATAAATAGGCCTTCAAGCCTCATTATAACACAGTTCAGAGGCCTGTAGTCGCCACGTCTCTTCTCATAGATAAGCTACTAGTGCCCTAGATAGTTTATTTCCATTCTATCTGTAAGCATATTTCAATTATGTGATTAATGAAATGAATTCTTCTTTTTGCTACATCTATGATTTTATGTGTATTTTATTGCGTTCCTGCATAATTCTGGATCATTTCACTTGTGTCACAACATTTGATTTCCAAGAGATATACTAAAAAAAATCAAAACTGATTCTTCCTGCAATTTGATTCTTTTAATCAGTCAAGCGGTTGCCAATGTTTACACATACAAACTCTTCATTGCAAAAATTCACAACATCCTGAAGTGATCTCATAATGATTTCATATATAAAAATTATGTTAGTTTTCATTGAATTGAAATATAATTGTAACACTCCTTCCACCCCCTTTTACTTCCTCGAGCTGATGGAAGGTGTTACTATATAATTAACTCGGCCCTCACATTTTATGGTGAACATGGGGTTACAAAAATCCTCTTTTTACAACTTTGTCAAAAACCCAAAATAAACACTACCATCATGTTTAGCTCACTGAGAGCTTTCCAACGATATAAATTTTATCTCAATACGACTTCTGGATTGAAATTTATTCCCTTTAAAATTTTGACCAATTAACTCTTGCCACATCACCCACAACACCTACGCGGCTTCCACGTGGCCGTAGTCATGCATTCGTGTTTCCTACCACCTAATCCTAGTTTTTGGATGCCACCAAACCAACCCTTCCATGTAAATTAACAAAATAATGTTATATCTGGTCTTTGGGGAAAATCTGGTGCACACAAAATTTACAAAGTGGCACCCTCCCCGGATACAAACCTCATTCACAAGATAATCCAACGTCACACCAATGATCCTTAAAGAAGGCCCCACTCTAGATAAACTTCATTATTTTCCAAAAAAATTCCCCACACCAATAATCTTTCAACAAGGTCCTACGTCAGATGCTTCTATTGGTTGAATAGATTTCTCACTTCACCATTATTTTCACACCCCCAGATATTATCTAATGCTAGGAAGGTATCCCACTCCACCATTAATTCCACACCCCCAAATAAAATATAATATTGGGAAGGTATATACCTCTGCAATTATTTCCACACCCCCAGATACAAGTGTAGAATCTCTACTACACACCACATAATGGAAAAGTCAAGGAATTCTTTCTGAATTCCATTAAGATAGGGCATTTCCCAAATCACCAAACTTCCAGGATAGAGTCCCATATCCACTATGAAGCATTATAAGGGATTCTATCATGACTTGAACAATATCAAAGGCTCTAGCAAGTTTTCATTATATCAAATTATGAGAAAAGGTGAGAAAATGGCTCCAAGACCAAATTTCACGGGAAGCCACAATCTTGATTACTCTATGAAACTAAGGACCTTTACTACAACATGCAAGTGTATAGAACAATGAAATCTCACATTGTTCTTAAACACATGACTATTGGGCTTAAATGTATGCTCATGCATCATACAACATCTTCATCTCCTCCTTACCATGTAAAGTAGTCTACAAAATTGAAGTAGAAAGTGAACCATGACATTGATAACATATCAAGTAAATGACATCACATGTTATGACATATTAGTTGAGGGACTTCAACAACCATGCACATTCTTTTCAACCACTTTATAAATTCATGAAGATAACAGGAAAATACATATCTCCATAAATTTAACATAGCTAGGAATGCATATAAATCAAAGCATTCACCATGAATATAAAGAGATCTCAACAACCTTTCATAGGCAACGTAGATCCATACTTTTATACATCATCCATGGCACAAATGGGTACAAGTAATACACTTATATTTTTAACTTGAAATGGCTGGAAAATAAGGGAGGGACTTCAACTCTTCGCCCAACCATAAGCCAACTACACTGCAATCTTTCTTGTAGCTAACCACCCCCAAGTCATTATTCAGAGTATAAAGAGTTAATTGCTTAAGGGAGTTCACACTAATATTCATTCAAACAGATGATTGAGAAGAGGATTCCAATGACTAGGTGGTTTATCAACTACCCCAGTAGTAACCACCATAGTGACCCTCTACCCCAATATAAATCAATCATAGGGATTCACCCAAGGCTCAGTGAAGTACAAATCAGCTCTAGGAGAATGAATACACTATATAGGTGGTTTATCAACTATTTTTGCCAATCAAGCACTGCAGGAGTCTAGATCCCACTATATAGGTGGTTTATCCACTTATCGAGCAAGCACATAAGTGATTTATTAACCCCAAGGAAAGCACTTAGTGGTTTATCAACCCCTTTTCAGCAAGCACCCGGGTGTCTCAACTCGCCAAGTTGTTTAGTCTCAACTCGCCAAGTTGTTTATCAGTCTTCCAACAAGCACCCGAGTGGTTTATCAACACAATGAGCAAGCACTAAGTAATCCAACTCTCCACTTAACCTTCACTAGCCAACCAATCATAGGCACACACCATTTTTCTCTACAAAATCATCGGGAATGTTGTCCCAATTACATAACATTGGTTAGAGGATGACGTTTTTTCCCTGCAAATCCTCTTTCGCCATTATATTTCATTTGTTCTCTTGCCTTATGCACATTTTCCCTTTTCATTCTCATCCCACTTGCATGTTGATTTATGTTCAACACATTCCACGAGAATAATGGGAACAACATGGGCCTCCTCCTCTAATCAGACAGTTCATACTTTGCTTTACTATGTGTTGTGCAAACCATTGAATTTTTCCCAGGAAGGTAGGTAGGATGCCAAATAAAGGAAGTGGTGTAGTTTGGGTTAAACACTGCATAAGCAACATCACTTCCTCAAATATTTGAATCCATATTCACTCCTCCAACTCAACGATAATTATATTTTTATATAAATTCACATAAGCAAGTTCATATAATGATATTTACATGAGAAGTAGCAAAATGGATGTTATATAATTATCATAGCTCATATGGGTGTAACAAACTCATTATAAACAATTATTATAGTTAACTTTTGTTTCAACAACCCAACCAATCACTGATTTGACAAACACATATCATGAATTCATGAACGATTTAGCTCTCCATTTCATTTAGCATGCATTATAAAAGTCATTGAAATATTTTCACATTGAAGGCTACTTGCCTTAACCATAATCTTTCCTAGGAATCCATGCAATACATGCATTAATCTTGAAGCAACATATATCAAATGAAAATGAAAATGAATTCTTGCCCAATTTTTTTCCTTTAACCTTTCTCACTTTTTTCCTTACTTGGCTACCATTACAAGCATTTTTCAATTGGAGCCTCTTGAAGGATTCCAACACACCTGTTGTTGTAGTTTTTAGAAGTCCCTAGAATTATCTCGAATCCATATATTTGTCACAACTCCATCAATTTAGTTCCCTACAAGTTTCAATGAAACTTCCATAAAGGAATTTTCATTATGTATCCAATTCAAGCACGTCTTCATCCATGCTCCCAAAATTGTGTATACTCATTTTGAAAAGCATGTGTCATACTTGCATGCATTCCATGTTATTCATACAATTTTAATTTTAGTCAACTTTTAGTTGTTATTGTTTTTATTTATCCAAAGTCATAAGCATAAGCACATTGATAATGGTAGTTAACAACAAGAGGTTAGGTTTGCACAATTTCCCAACGGATCCTTCGTGTAGCATGGAATACATTAGGTAACCTTATTGTGTCACCCAAAATATTGCAAGTACTAATTGTTATTTGCATATCATTCACGTAGTCGTCATTTTAAAAATTAAATTAATCATTCCCCTACTATGATGGTTCTCAAAAAATGACTTTTCAAACGAAATGACATCATTATACCTTTATCTCATTTTCTCAATTTTCACATATTCATAAAATATAAAACATATGTTAGGCTAGCACAATTTTAGTTGAGGGAAATTCCTTCTTATGCCATTTTTACATCCTTAACTTTGTTTTCCAATTGGTTAATATTGGTCCAGCCATTCCCCCTTGATTGATCCTTTATGCACATATGCCCTCTAGAACAATTTTGGAAGGCAGGCTTCCAAGTTAATTAGAATACCATCACATGAATAAACACATCAAATTTATTAAATCAAGAAATAAGTTTCCTTAAAAATGATAGAAATTTTATGACCCAAATTTCTTGCATTAGTTATGGGGTCCCTTCCCCTCGCATTCCTCTGCATATCAGTTGTCTATACACTCATCATTCATTAGTTAATTAATCTATGCATGAGTTACAACATATCAATTTCACAACCAACCAAATATTATTTATTCCTTACATTTAGCAAATCAACTCATATTAGACATTTGTAATGCACCAACATTCTATATTTAATTCGACGAGAGCACTAGCACATGCACCAAATTTTAATCAATCTTTCCCAAGGTCTACAACAACTTCAATATCCCATAAATTTCCTAAATAGCTCAAGAGGACTTTTTCTATATTTAAGAGATCTTGTGGGTATGCCCCCTCATGTTTCTTTGCATTACTTGTTGTTGGTTCATGTGTTTGGAGTTTACGTGAAATATTCTTCTTTCATTCTTTGTAAAGGCACTCACGAATCTTGTGTTCTTCTTTGCATCCCCAAAATGTCAATGGTTTTTTCTTCTTCCCACCCTTATGAGGTTTCTCTTTGATGTTTTCATCATGACACCCTTCTATATTTCTAGAGATTGATGCATGCAACAAAAACTCGTGCATGTAGGACAGGTTTTGTAGCAGCATTGTGTTTGGCTCTGCTTGTTCTTCTTGTTTTATAATGAGGCTTTCGTTCTCCGCATTACAACTCTTCAACTCAACTTTCAAGCTCATGAGGTTATCTATTCCATTAGGGGAACTTTCTTCTTATTTCTCATGATGGACTTGGTTCATGTTGTGTTGTACCATATTGTTGTCCATTCTTCTATTTCTTGTTTCAAGTTGTACCTTCTTATGTTTTGTCACACACACACAACTATTATTTATTCCAAGCATAAACATATTAATTCATTACCTTGTTCCACCAACACTAGGCATGATGATATGAAGTATGTTAATATGAATTTGTTCACACATATAAAAACCCATTTTAGTCACATCTTCCAATAAATATAGGGACATATCATCATGTTGGTAACCACATCAACAACAAGTTTAAAATCAACATTTTATTAAGGTTAGCAATCAAACATAAATTGTAAATCAAAAGAAAATTAACTTATGCATTAATCAAATTGTTGCATTAAATTTTTTCCGTAAGCCTTTTCAGGTCTAGTGTTGAACCTCTTGTTGCATTATAATACCACTCTGCAACACTTAAATCTCTAAATTGGACTTTAAAGGCACTTCTAGTTCAAGTGTTAACCTTTTCTTCACATGGTGTTTTTATGGTCCTTTATAACCAATGTTTGAACCCTCTGATACCAATATGTAATGCTCCCTCCCACCCCCTTGAACTAACTCAAGATATGGGAGAAGTTACTCATCATTTAACCCAACCTACAAGATATATTATGAAGGCAGGGTTACAATATATCATTATTCTGAAGTTCTCAAACCTCAAAAAAAATGTCCTTATTGCTCAACATGTTGACCACATAGTCCTAACCGATGCAGGGCCCTCAAGTTCTTCCCCAACCATGTTTGAAGGAATTTCCCCATTATGTGTGATTTTCTTTAAAACCTATTCCATATGGGGTCCATAGACCCATGTCACATTGGATCGATGTGGCCCTCCATCGCTCTCCCTCCTTTATTCCTTTGGGATGGGATCCAAAGCTAGGAAATGGGAAACAAGTAGAGGTAGGATTTTTTGATGAAACCATGGTTAGATTGATCCATCTCCACTGATGTTCTCATATAATATTCACAGCACACTCAATCACAAGTTTCGGGTAATGGGAAGTGACACAATTTCATGATGGGAATTGTGATTGGATCAGTCAACACCACAAACGCACTCATCTCATTTCTATTATGAGATAATACTCACTGGTGATGGGCGGTGGCCTACTGGAAATATTTTTGTCACTCTTGGTTCCACCCCAATACTTTTGGTATTGATCCTACTCATACCCATATGAAATTAAGATTTGTCCCCTGGGATCAAAAGGAATATGCATATATAATACAGAATTCAACCAGTTGTGTTTATGAAACCAGAAATGTTAATTGTCCCACGCCCATGCCTTAAGGCTTGAGACATTAAACCCTAATTTTTAGCATGATAACCAATATAAGGAACAAATTGAGTAATTTATTCATTCACAGACCTTGATGATCCACAATATTAACATAAACACATGGTTTTCTCACTTCCATCATGAATGTAATGAAAAAAAACGCCATATAGGCATGCATTATATTCATGAACACACAAGATATCACTCCAATAATAATCATAAAAGTGAGCCTCGCAACTCAAACATTCATTTACGTACTATTAGAATGCATCAACATAACCTTAACACATAAATATGCATTTTTCATTTTCATGACAGAAAACAACATAATTTAGGCATACAACAACCAAGAATTCACACGACAACATTCCATCGTGATCATATAAGCAAATTTCTCATCTCATGAAATTGTTTATATTTATAACACACATAAAGTATTTCACCATGAGAAACATAATAGAATTTATCACAATCAATGATACATTCACATCAGCAATGTACACTTATTTGTATGTTTAAATATTTCTGTAAGTTGAAGGAGGGCTTTCAACTCTCCACCCAACCATAGGCCAATCAAACTGCAATTATTTCTTACAGCTGACCACTCCCAAGCCAGATTCAAACTCCGAGGGGACATTTATCCAAGTTCATTCACATCAAAGGCTTAATCACACAACTAGGATAAGATTTACATTGTCCAACTGGTTTCACAGCCCCAAGGAAAGCACCACAACGACTCACTTGCTCTCTAGTTAAAACATAGGGCTTCCCCCGATGTCAGATTATTTATATATTATTTTTTGGAGGTGGAATCATTGCTTTTGGTGGTTTGGGATCTGCCTCTTAGGGCAAGCACCACAGGGATCCATAGTCCATTGTTTGGGTAGTTCACACCCCAAGGAAAGAATCAAAGTGACCCAAATTTCCTAATCCCAGTTGTTTAATAGCCAGGTAACTAGCACCATATGGTTTCATAGACCCAAGGAAAGCACCACAATGATCTATTTATCCACTAATATTCTCATTGATCAATCAAACTTAGACATACCATCTAGTGGCGTCAACATAGTTGCAGGGAACACATTCCCAATTCATAGAACACTGGTTCAATTCACACTCATATTCGCTCCTTCTATATTCCATGCCAATAGTTTTGAACATAGCTCCTCTCAATTTTTTTCACTTAGACCTCCCTTGTTCCTTGGATTTTGGCACTCTTTGTTCTCTTTGCGTAGTAGCTTTTGCACCAGCCAATGTTCTTTCTCCGCTTTTTTCAAAAGACTAAAGGATGAAGTCTAATCATGTCTTTGATATTCCTTCACCACCATGATATTTTTTTCATAGCCTCTTTCTCTCTCTCCATGTTTCATGAGGAGAGGGCACAATATGGCATCATCGTCCACCCAGGTTTCCCGCTCCATGACTTAAATGATCATTAGCATCGACCATTTGGTGGTAACGAGGGTAGTTATGAAAATTACGGGTGGTTGGTGGGGCTTAATCTCGACGCGCCATATGAAAACCAACCCATATGCAATTAGCAAACCACAACCCTACATGAAAGAAAAAAATTACTCAACAACCCTCCCCTTAGAGATTTGGATCTGTATGTATCTGCAATTAGGCCAACCAATTGAAATTCACATTTAATTTATTTAATATTTATACATAATTTTTTGGCCAACCATACCCTCCACGTTATCATTACACAGTCACAATTTTAACTTTACAAAAATAGGGGTAACGTGAGGGATGTTACACAACAAAGCTTGACTATCATCTCGAGAATGGATTAATTTATAGGTTAAACAAGCTTTGCATTCCAAAAGGTGAGTAACTACAACTTATTAAAGAGTATCACACCTCTAAGGATGCAAGGCATTTTGATATTGGGAAGAAAATATTATAAATTAAAGGATGTATAGTTTGTTTTTCCAACAAGCCCAATAATAGGAGGCAAGGTTTATATTGGTACCCTGTAGACCTTGGGAAATCATTTTCATGGATTTTATGAAATGTTTACCAACAAAAAGGAACGGGTGTGATTGCTTGTTTATGATATTTGACAAGTTCAGTAAGATGTGTGTTCTCATACCTTCTAAATTAACCATCAAATGATAAGAAGCGACAAACTTTTCCTTTAAGCAGGTGTATGTGCACTTTGAGATACCAAGGAGCATCATTTTAGGAATGGATACCAGATTTCTCAGTGCATATTATACCACGTCATGGAGGAAGATGGAACAAATTTGAATAGGTCTACAACATTCCATCCACAAACAGATGGGAAGACAAAAGTAGTTAATAAGAATCTGGTGTAATTTTTGATCGGTTTTAGAAGTATTTGAAGGATTGGTATAGAAAATATGAGTTGTATACAACACTCTTATAATATATCCATCTACATTGTACTAGTATGTCACCTTTTGAAACTTGCTTTGGATATTTACCACCTTCACCCTCCAATGTTGTATATGGACAACAAGGATGGGTGAGGGAAGACCTCATGGAAGATGAATTAAGATCATAATTTTTTGTTGGGAAGATTAAGTAGATCCATTTGCAAGTATATGAGATTTTGAAGAAAACACAAGAAAAATATAAGGCCAAGCATGGTCAATATAGAACAAAAAATTCATTCAACGTGGGAGACATTGGTAATAAGATGAAGGATCTATGGTATTGTCCTTTAAAGATATTGGAAAAGGTGAGAGATAATTACCACAAACTTAGTACACCTCCATACATGCACATTTACTCAATAGTAAATGTGGATAATCTCAAACTCTATGAGCCTCCCATGTTAGATCAAGAAAAGAAGCAGGCCCTACCTTACACAAAGGAATAAAAACCAAATGCTCAGGTAAAGTAAGCATAGGACATAGTTTTGAAAAATAGGTCTAGAACTTTAAAACCGAGCAACATGACCTTTGGCAGATTAGGTTTAAAGGACAACTTCTAGGCAAAGAAAAGTGGTACTCTAGGGAGAAGGTAGAGTAAATTTTCCTCATCTCATTCAATAAATATTTTGGGGACTAAAATCCTCCTTGTATGGGGAGATATATTCTTGATTGGATCATTATATTATTTTTCATCCATATCAATTCTTTTACAGTGAAAACAAACTAGAGGAATCAACTTGCAGGGTCATTTTAGCGGTTGTCATGGTTTGGAAAATCGAAGGTAAACAACCACCTGAAATTTTATAAAGCCATTTAAGGCCTGAAATGAAATTTTTTTTGTGGTCCCAAACTTTGTGTGGACAAGTTGCAACATTATACACCTGTATACCTTTCCAACAATGCAATAATCGTATTAGTTTGTATCCAAAAATTTTGTGTCGTGGAAGTTGACCACCATGGTACAAGAGGATGCCATGTAACCCTATTACTCATGGAAATAATGATAGCCACATGTGGAATTTCAAGAATACTATATAAGGTCAAAAATGATAGCTTTTATTTAGGGTTGGGTTGCTAGGAGGAGGAGTAGAGTCCATTCTATGTTATTGTAATTTGTTCCTTGGTTGAGCAGAGAAGCTAAGAGTGGGAATTTAGAGAGCATAGTATAGAGGGTTGAGGTTTTGTAGCAACCTTACAGGCCACATGCCTCATATAACTCCATAGAGAATACATCTTCATTTGTACTTGCATAATTCAATACTAAAGAAAAGAGAACACAACATTCTCACCTTCTAGTTGGGTTTTCTCCCATAAGGGTTTCACGAGGGAAAACTTGTGTCTATTGCAGATGTGTGTGTGTTTCTATTTGTTCTCTATTTCTTGTTTTTCAAATATTTCATTAATATAAGCATAAATAAATTGTTAAATAATTTGAGATCTAAAGGAAAAATAATCTATAGTTTAGATTTTAGTTATTTTATCAAATATGTTGTGACTAACTATTACAATGGAATATCCATGGAAGTTTACAAATCAATTAAATTATCAATAGGCATATAAACTGCTTAAATTGACGTTATTGATCCCTTTATGTGGAAGTAATTCTCTCTTGCAAAGACCCATTCTTGTTCCAAGAGTTGGTTGATAACCCACAATGTAAGAAAATTTTCCTAATAGGGTTGGTACCTTTGGTCCCACTTGGACAAAGGGAAATATGTTACCAATAATTAATAAGACATCTTGTTCATTGACATCTTAGAAATATTCAGCCATGGATATATTATTCAAATCGACTCTCATATGAGCTCTTAATGGTTCATTCATCTAACCATATACCAAAGCCACTTTTAGCTATGACATATTTTATTCATTACTTACTCTTGATTCTTTCATTTCCATATAAATATTATTGCTTTCATGATATGTTCTCCTTCTCCTTGAAATACATATACCCCTCCATGAGCCTAAGTAATGTTGTTGATCAAATCCATATTGTGTATTGTTTTACTCATTTTATCTTCTCCAAATAAATCAAATTTCCTCCCATTATGGGAAGGAGCCAATGGATCTACTACTTCATGATTGTTTCAAAGATAGATAATTTTGTATCCAACTTTGTAAATGCGCAAGTAGGTATATGAATAACATATGTTATGTGAGCATATATAGTACCTAAATTATCAACAGGTTCTCCACTAACATTGAAAATTTATCTAATAGTATCTCCACCAAATCTAACACTTAGAGGATCTCCCAAGTCAATCACTCTCATTCTTTTCATCAAACCATTTGTAGTAGTCATAACTACAACCCTAATCTCATGATTTCTTAATTATAGTTGTACCTCACAAATAACATGAATTTCCATACTAACTTTACGTTGACCCTTAATTGTCAATGAACTGTGAATACTAAGCATATTACCTAGAGGAAAAGAGACATCCAATATTAGGAGAATGATTTGAGCAATAGATCACTCATTTTTTTCACAAGCGTGGAAACCCAAAGAATAGGAAGATTGGTTTTCATACAAAAATGGAAATAATTTGCATGAAGAATATATATAAATGTCATTTTTCCAACATCATCAATAAAAAAAAATTTATGTACTAGGTTGATTAAATTAGTCAATAATGAATGGGAGTTACCATCATAGTAATATCCTACTTGATTCTAGAGTTCAATTTGTTCGTATTTGGAATTTGAAGTAGGTGGATGGATATGGATAAGAGTCATCAAAAAAATTTTGATTTATTTATAGAAAGAATCGATTTCTCCATAATCAACACCAAAATTACTTCATCATTATGTCTAAATCATCTATGAAGTGCGAAACTTAAACATTATTCATGACTTATCTCTTAGTGATAGTTATTTCTTCTCTTCATACACACATTTGTCCATGTCATATATGTAATTTCATATGGAAAATTCACACCATTATGGTCAAAGGTCATTTATGTTCCTTAAATTCATTTATGAATTAGTTTAACAACTACAAGTGCATTGGAAAATCCACAAAGGAAGAACTTAAAGAGAAAATATTGGGTTGCATCATGCATAAAAAACATTTAAATAAGATACTATCTAGAAAATATTATTATATAATAATGGACCACTATTTTTAAGGATATTTCTATCAAAATCAATTGTTCATGTTCAATCCATGTCAAACATACCTCATTCTTACAAGAGATAATTTTAATAAAAAAATGGACACGTGTAACCAAAATATAGACTAAAGTCAGTATTGAAATTCAAATTTGGTGTCAAAGATTACATATTAACTTATTTTACTCTTTAACATCAAACCCAACATACCAATATCATTACAACATTCCAATTAACTCCTCAACTTGGTGTGCCACCTGAGGAAGCGAGAGTATTAGAACTGGTGAATTTTCCACTAGTGCATGGACATTGTTTGCACAGAGGGACTTAGTAGTCTTATTATGACAAGGGGAGATGTTATGATATTGAGTGCATTCATGGAGAGGAGAATCAATTTATTTCCTATCTATCTTACACCTTAAACCTTTTTGAATAAGGGTGTTTTACTAGCTTTTTCACTTACATTATGGATAATATATTTAGATTCAAAGCCCTATGGGTTGTACATTTATAAATTTTGTAATTTTTCACTACTTATTCCAAAACTTTTCAAGGTCCACCTCATGGTATCCAATTTGAAAGAGATAAACTAAACATATATGGTCATACTTTGTTGGGATATATTATAAAATCAAAATAAGATTTACTTTCAGGAATTTTATAGAGTAGTTTACAAATGTCTCTATGGTGGACTTGATTTTACTAAGGATGATGATAGCATAAATGTCCAAACATCATACACAAGATGGATCATTTTGTATTTTTTGAGGAATTAAGATATAAAGCTTAGGTTGAGACAAGTAAGCATTAATGGGCATTGCTTAAACACCACTAGAAGTACATGTGAAAAAATGATTACAAGGGGAAAAATTGCAACTAAACTACGTGTTCCTATCATTATGTATGACTATATGATGGGAGTTTTACTGCAAATATTTATTTGCTCATTATTATTGAGGCAATCTCCCCATGCTTCACATTCACCATGCAATGTGTGTAGTTATTAACATATAAGGAAATCATGGTATACACTTCCATGTACTAGCTAAAGCATTGGATATTTCTAATGGAGATCATATTCACTTGAATAATGTATAGGTAAACTTAAAGGGGAAATGGAAGTTTTCATAGGTTTTGTTGATCTACTGTATGATGATTTTATTCAAAAAATATTAAATTTAAGGTATTTACATTACTCAATATTGGGTATCTATGTTAGGTGTTTTGTCCATGTCTTTAAGAGGTATTAAATTTTGGCACATGCCTTATTTGACTACGATCTTTGGGGATACATTCATATTACAAATTTGTGGAGGTACTTGGGGATGTTGATTTGTGGTAGCATTGAATGTGCTCTACGTCTCAAATTTTGTGGAGAGGCTTAGACACATGCATTATAGATAACCCAGAAATTGTTTTGGGAAATTCCACCCTTAAACAATCTTAATTGATAAATTAATTATTTTTAATGAGGACCCTAATTCTAACTTAGGTAATTAAAATAATTAATGGGTATTAATTTAAACTGTGGGTAAAACTTCTAGAAAAAGAAAATCAAGTCTAAATGTAATCTTAGTTGTTGATTGCACATCTAATCTTGGTTGTTGAAATCTCAACAAGAAGACTATAAAGGAAGGCTTGAGGGTCATTTGTAAGACACACCGAGAGGATCTACTGATTGAATTTTCTTATCGAACAATGTTCAAAGGAAAACTTCGATCTAAGTGATTCTTCAATGCACTTGAGGGGAAAAGGCAATTTTATCAGGAGGATCTACTCTGAGGCCAAGGATAATTAGCAGAGAGGCAAGGAAAGACGCAGAGGAAGCAACGTAGAGCTTAGAGAAAGTGACGCAGCACGTAGAAGGGGTGACACAGGGCCACGCAGGCCACACGCAGAGGCAGCGCAACATTTATGAGTTTTAGTATGAATTCAACTGGGAAATCGAGATTCTAAGCCGGGAGGGTTGGATCAAGTTTCCTAAGAGCTGAGAGATCACGTAGAAGGGGTGACGCAGTTCATCAGAATTCCCCACATAGCTATTGCGCAGACGCAACACAGAGGGTGTTGGGGTTTCTCATTTCAACTATCAGATCAGCCGGGACTTGCAGAGTGAGATAAACTCACTATTTTTCTCTATTAGTATTCTTTGTAACTGATTTTTTCGGTGAGCCAATCAGAGATGTATTCAGATATACCTGTTGCTTAATAATAAAACCCTCAAATATGTTGGACTGGTCTTCCCGCATTGGGTTTTTCCAGGGACATTTGTCCAAAAATAATGGTGTCATGTGTGTGTTATTTCTTTTGCTCAGTTTCCCATTTCCACATCTAAATTAATTAAGTGAAGGTTGCTTCAGTAATTGCTTCAAAGTTTTCAGAAGTAATCTGTAAAATAACTTGTTAATGTAATTTACAAGTAGGAGAAGTAATTCAGTTTGTTGTAGTAGGATTCCAAATCTAGGACTTAGAATCTTCACATGGTATCAGAGTGTTGATTGTGGAACGGAAAGAGAAGATCCAACGCTGAGATGGAGGTCGAAGATTTGTAGAAATTGGCAATTCAAATCCCCAAAGGGATTGTGAAGTCTAAGCATGTAGAGCTGAAATTCCCGGGAAAGTCTCTCTCTAAGTGAGTCAATAGAGAGGAAGGGCTTCCATATCGAAATTTTACAGAGCCAGAGGGAGCAGCGCAGAGCTGGTGGGATGCAGTTTTCTGTAAGCAGAATTTATTTTGTTGGGCAGAAATTTTTCAGAAGAGGAAGTGACAACATAGTGAGGGAATTTTCTTCCTTAGATAGTTATAGCCGGGGAATTTCATTTTTCCAAGATCCAAACAACAGATCAACAAACTCTATAAGGAGGGCATAAGCATGTCCAGTGTTGCACAGAGGGGGAAGAAGAGGAGCACATTTGACATTCTTGACGTCCATGGAAGCTCACAAGCTTAGAGATCAAGACCGATTGAAGGGAGCCTCAAACTACATGATATAGAATGCAAGAATCACATGCCTTCTAGATGAGTACGAACTCAACATTTTCGTGACCAATATGGTAGTTGTCCGCTACTTGTCCCTGCAGATCTAGATCCGTTAAATAAGTACATGATTGATATGGCGAAGGCCAAAAGGCTATTCCTTGATGGAGTCAAAGATCATATTGTGTCCCATGTAACTGACAAGGACACAACCAGGCAGATGTGGGAAGCCTCGACAGCTTTGTATGAAGGCTCTTCCGAACAAGGGAAGATGTACTTAGTGCATAAACTGAGGATGATGCAGATTACAGAAATGAGAGCATATTGTTATGTTCCTGTCGAAAATTCAAGAAATCCATGATCAACTAGCAGCAGTGGGGGACACCCCTTCTCCTACAACAATGGTGAGATTGGTTCTTAACGCAGTCTCTGAAGAATGGCATGTATTCGTCTAGAGCATCCAAGGCAGAGCTACCTTGCCAGGCTGGGAAGAGATGTGTAATACGCTTTAGCAAGAAGAGCTGAGGAGGGACCTGGTAAAGTGTAAACTTGATGGCAGTAGTGGTAGTTGATCGAAGTTGAACCAAGAGGAGGAAGAAAATGTAGCTCTCGCATCCAAAGGGTAGCAGGAGCAATGGAGACGTAAAAAATATGTCTCGAAGATAAAGTGCTTCAAGTGTGGTGAACTTGGTCATTACACTACCCAGTGTCCTTTAAAGAAAAATGACAAGGACGAGAACCATGATCTGAAGGCTCTGCCTTCAAAGATCGAGGAGGATGAGTATTCCATGAGTGCCCACGCATCCCCAGGAGGGAGACGGGGCAACATTGAGTTGTAAGTTCACAAGAACTTCAGTTGGGAAGGATCCTTGAGGATTCCACCTCTTGGATCGTGACCTTGCTACGGGTGCCCAAGATCAGCAGTAGCAAGTTGGAGGAGTTTTCAATCGGTACAGAGGAGTGCAGAAATGACAGATGTAGTGGTTAGAAATGCAGAGCAAAGTTGTAGCAGTGCAAAGCAGCAGCAAGGCAGTGTTTCAAAGGCATAACATGGGTCTAGCAGCAGTCAGAGTTTCAGCATTGAGATGCATCCTAAACACTTGCTCAAAATAGTTGGATGTTTTTCAGTTGCTTCTCTCAACAACTAAGTTGCAGTGCAGAGTTAGCAGTGGTAGTGCTAGCATCAAATGTAGCATTTGAGAGGTAATTGCAATACATATGCAGTGTCAATCGTGGCAGGATCAAAAGTATTAAAGTTGTAGCAGCAGCGCAGTAGTTGTTGGACATCATGTTAGACAATAGCAGCGAATAGGGAGATGCTTCATAGTCAGAGCAGTATGCAGTAGAGCGTATTTGCTAGAGAACATTCCTTGCTAAGACGGAGTGTTGATTTGTGATATCATCGGATGTGCTATAAGTCTCAAATTTTGTGGAGAGGCTTAAACGTATGCATTATGGATAACCCAGAAATTGTTTTGGGAAATTTCACCCAGAAACAATTTTAATTGATAAATTAATTATTTTTAACGAGGACCCTAATTCTAACATAGGAAATTAAAATAATTAATGGGTATTAATTTAAACTGTGAGTGAAACTTCTAGAAAAAGTAGATCAAGTCTAAATGTAATCTTAGTCGTTGATTGGAGATCTAATCTCAGTCGTTGACATCTCAACGAGAAGACTATAAAGGAAGGCTTGAGGGTCATTTGTAAGACACGTGGAAAGGATCTAGTGATCGAATTTTCTGACGGAGCAATGCCTAGAATAAAACTTCGATCTAAGTGATTCTTCAGCGCAGTTGACAGGAAGAGGTAGTTTTGGCAGAAGGATCTTCTTTGGGGCCAAGGATCATCAGCAGAGAGGCAGAGAAAGACGCAGAGCCCATAGAGGGTGATGCAGCACCCAGAAGGGGTGACACAGGGCCATGCAGGCCACACACATAGGCAGCGAAACGTTTCCGAGTTTCAGTACCAATTTAGCTGGGAAATCAAGATTCTGAGATTGGAGGGTTGGATCGAGTTTCCTGAGAGCTCAAAGATCATGTAGAAGTGGTCACGCATTCCATCAGAATTCCCCATGCAAGCCTACGTAGCTACTGTGCAGAGGCACCGTAGACGGTGCTGAGGTTTTGTCATTTCAGCTACTGGATCAGTCGAGACTTGCAGAGTGAGGTAAACTCACTATTTTTCTTTGTCAATATTCTCAGTAACTGATTTGTTCAGTGAGACAATCAGAGATGTATTCAGATATAATTTCTGCTTAATAATAAAACCCTCATATCTGTTGCACCAGTTTTCCCACATTGGGTTTTTCCACGGACATTTGTCCAAAAATAACGGTGTCATGTGTGTGTTATTTATTTTTCTCAGTTTCTTGTTTCCACATCTAAATTAATTAAGTGAAGGTTGCTTTAGTAATTGCTTCAATATTTTCAAAAGTAATCTGCAAAATAACTTGTTAATGTAATTTATAAGTAGGAGAAGTAATTCAGTTTGTTGTAGTAGGATTCCAGATTTAGGACTTGGAATTTTCACAGGGGACAATGTTAGGGAAATGTGTATAATGCAGTAGATAATGGGGCTACTCTTGAAGTTTGTGCACGATCTCATAATGAAGAATGTGATCTTGCTTATGAAGATAACAAATTGATTTGTGAAGTTAGTGAATTGGCTCCTAAATTAGATATTGTGTGTGAAGTTTGGAAGGAGATCAAATGTGATTTTGATATAATTAATCACTTGTAATTGACTGACTTTCATTCTACCAATCAACATCGACCCAATATCTTACCACTACCACAAAGATAAAGCCAAATCATTTGAATATATACTCTTTTGTACGTGTTGATTTTATTACATGCTAATTATTTATTGATATCTTGATATAGCCTTCCTCCAAATTACAAATTGCATTCATAATTGGTTGGTTGATGTGATTTATCTATGTAGTTGTACACTTTCCAAATTTGAATATGAATCAATTTAATAGAAGATCATGGGTTTCATGCTTTAGTTTTGGTTATCAAACATATTTTGATGACCTATGTTAAAATGATAATTATCTATATCATATATGAAGCTACTTTTATTTGATTAGTAAGTGACCTGGCTTGGTGAGTCCTTTCTCCCATGATGAATTGATGAAATATTAGCAATAGTCCTATAACTTATTTATACAGACTAGTGTAAAAGTGATGGATCAGCAATATGAGGATTTTACCATGAGACACTAAAGGGGGTTAGTTGTACCCTCACATTTAACCAGATTGAGAAGTATCTACATCCATGAAGGAAAATATTTTCCTACTAAGTGAGAGGATTGTGATGCTCGATACAAACCTTATTATGATCGAATTTCAATGTATATATATGAATAATTAATAGCATCATATGGTATTCCCTTTTCAGGTAAGTAATGATGGATTTGGTACATGTTCCCGAGAAAAGGAATTTGCTCATTTTGGTGGGCCTTGAAGTGGAAACACATTAAATCTTTCAAATGGAAAAAAGATATATAAGTAACTCTAACTTTTTAGAAATGGAAATATCCTTGGTGCAAGAAGAATAATTTCATTTGCATCATCTTCATAATATTCTATCTCATTCTCCTTGTTTTTATAAACAATATTGAGTCATTTCCGCATGTAGGACCCTACATAATGATGATGAGAAAGAAATCATTTCCTTTGGTTACTCCCAAGGCTGGTTGTACATAAGGGACATTGTCATTTATTAGTTCCACTATAGCACTTTGCTTTATCCACACTAGAAAAATAGGGAAGTTATCAACCATTGCTCTATCTCTTCCACCTTCCTACCAGGAAGGGATTTGAGTTCATGAACTTTTATAAGGATCCTAAGTTAACTCGAACATTACCATCATACTATATTTTTGATAGTTCAACCTTGTCAACATCCTTATCTATCCATTTCAATCATCCAAATAAGTTTTGGGTTCTTGAGTTGTCGATACTACGGTCTATAAACATCCTAGGTCCAATTTAAATGATATAAAATTGCACCTTGGGGGTTTTGATCCCTTTCAATGCTTAATCAATTTAAGTTTGAGATGGATTTAAGATAGTTTAATGTGTCTTGGCACTTATTATTTCTAACTCATTAGAAATTTTTGGGCCAAAACCCTAAATAAAAAGTGATGACAAGAATAATTTATTTTTTTTATTAATGTTGGTAATGAGGTGTTGAAGCTTCATGTACCCAATAAAGAGGGTTTACTTCAATTGTAACTTGTAATCACTAGCTTCCAACCCTGATAAAGTTATATCCTACAATGACCATTTCCAATATTTGAAGCCACTATAGTTGAGAAAGCCAAGTTGCCTCAGTTTTTTTGTAAAATATATTGAGGAAAATGATGTTAAAGACTCCATTGACACCCTCAAATACGGATGCACCTTCAAATCCCAAGGAGGAATTCATTTCTCTAATCATATCCTTGAAGCCAACTAGTGATAAGCATCCATGAAAGAGTAAGTTTGTTAAAAAGGTAGAAGCAATTCCCAAGTTAGACATTTATGTTCAGAATAAAAAAGTAAAGACATTGTTATACATGAGAAAGGTTTGATTCTAAATTTAAAAGGCCTTATTCCTATTTATTAAGTAGCTTGTGAATGAATTATGGAGCATTGGAATGTTCAAGGTAAAATATCTGGTTTTTATTTTGGTAGGGTTTATTTATTTAGTAACTAGGAGAGAGATTTGGTCATTAGATCGTCTCTATTTCATGGGATCCAAGGGAATGTTCCTCTCCCATTGGAACCTTAACTGTGATCCAGACATGGAAATTATAGTTTCCCTTGTGTGCATTAGGCTGCCAAACTTCCACAACATCCTCTAGGATGAATCCACTCTCAAATACATAGGAGATAATTTGGGCTTTTATACTGACCAAGCTAAGCCAAAAGGAAATATATATTCCTATGCTAGCATCTACATGGAAATTGATCTAGGGAAGGGCCTTTTTGAGGAAGTACAAATAAATATGGAGGGGTGGACTCATATTCAGGCCCATTATTATGAGAAGATCCCCTTCAGATCAAATTACGACGATAAGTGTGGCCAATTTGCAAATAGTTTCCCAAGAACTTAGTAAATCTAGCCCCCTCCCTAATAGTCTCTAAACCCTTTGAATAAAATGGGTAGGGATATTTTAAACATGTATCTATAAAGTGTGAAAAAAACCAATTCAAGGGGCCATGGAGCATAAAATGACCTTGATTTGGCCTATCCACCCATTCTAGTAATATATTTTTATTTCTTGAAGATTTGGATGAAGTGTGTTCGCACTCCATGAACTCTACTAGGTTGAGGGTAGATTCGCAAAGGTAACCACAAAACCACTTTAGATCATAACCTAGCCCTTCTAATCTACAAGGGATCTCTCTTACATTTCAATCAAGAATGTTTGACTATATTCTTAGGCTCAATGGCTAGATCATCAATGAGGGGGTTTGAAAAGAAATATTGGTTGGGAAAGAGAGACATCCATTGGGTGATGGAGTCAAGAATATGAAACATCAACAAAGCTTCTGCAAGATTATGGTTGTATGATTACTGAATAGCATAAGTAAGATAAGCAACTCTTGCCTAGAATTTAAATGTTGTTGTAGTTGAAACTAGAAAGGTACAAAACAATCCACTATACCAAGGCATAGAAGATGAATCCTGGAATAGATTTAGAGAGAAAAAGTGAAAAGATTTGAATGCCTTGACATAGAGCATTAACTGTAATGAATTCTACATCACTTTATCTCATTCAAATGCTTGAATATAGTACATTAAAATGAACTCACAAAGAAAGAAGCACAAATCACATAAGAAGACACTGTTTGGAAATAAGTTGGCACATGAATCCGTACCACCAGCAGTTTAAACACAATTGATCTTATATCTTTATTATTAAATTCTGGAAACACATGGGCCCTAGGAATCCTCAAAACCGAACCCTTTTCCATTCAATTTTACAATATTAAATAGACATATACTAGCAAATGAAAATATGTCTGGATGCAGTGCACCCTCGATCCATGAAGAGGATCGAAACAAACTAAAAGGTGGAAACTTACCACTGTTAATCATTTTTTTCCGAAATGATAAAAAAACTAAAATCTATAATCATTAGCACTATTCCTAAATACAAAATATCTTAACAGTTGTCAAGAGAATCGAGGTTTATCCATTGCATTAAAAAATCAGAAAAAGTAAAGTACTAGCAGTGAACAGGGACTGCGTTGCGCATTGGCTGGGTAGCAGCTAGGTAGTGTGCTGCATTGTCACATTTCCCTTTCAAAATTTACATTTGTCTATTGAGTGGCGGTCTAAGCTGGTTTCCACCTCTTCTACACGTTCATCCTTTCAATCTCTGACAACTTGGATCTTCAGGTCACTCGTGAAAACTTATTTCCACTGCCATAGGCCCATAAATGCGCCCAGCCAGGAAATGCTCGCCGCACGATTATCAACAACTTTAATCTAACTGTCCCTGCCTGACGCATTTATGAGCCTATGGCAGTGGAAATAAGGCTCACCCCTATTTAGCACCATCAGGTTTCATCTCATCAAAACTACAGCACAATAGGCTCTTCAAAATTTTCAGCACCATCTCATCCTACTGACAAAAATGTTGACCGCAACTAGAGAACAAAAAGGTACCCTTGCTACACAACATAGCTGAAACAACCTTTAATCATAGACAAAACTGCAAAACTTCAAACAAAGGACTATTACCTCCTTTTCCTCTTGTTGGATGATCTGCTGGTGTAATATTGACACTCTTACTTAAGTCTTCTTGGTTGGCTTGACAAATTATGGCTAAGTGTTGACACTTTCAGATGTCTGCTTGTATTCGTTTCGCAATTTGGTTGCCTTATACAACTTCTGCTTCATATGTCTTAAATATCTTCTCAATAGACTCGATCTCCACTTCTGCTGCTAACGGATCCAATTTTTCTATCAATTGCCTCTTTTTTCTTCAAAACAGAGCAATTGCAATACTGAACATTTGTCAAATTTGATGATTGAAAATTGCTGCCAGAATCACTGCCAAAACAAACTGCTTCAGAAAAACTATGAAATCGACCCAAAAGATTGACAATTTTTGCAATTTTTTTTCAAGTCGCCTAATTAAGACCATTCTACACATAACCCATGTCGTGGATTTGGAAAATTCACTTCCATTCGCCCAGAAAACACCGTCGAAGTTGACTGTCTGGAAAAACTGCGCGAATTTCAAACCATGGCGAAAAATGCATGCTAGCGTGAGCTTGTCTGCAAGATTGATGGAAGACGTTGCGTAGCACCTGGGTGATATCCAGCAGCTCACTGTAATCCTTGTGCAACTGTCTTCATACTAAACCATTAACTCTGTTCAGCACCAGATTTGCGAGGTTTACCCTGGAACTATTGTTGCGTGTTGGAGGAGAATGTCCTAGCTGAACTGAGCCATTAGAACAGGATGCATACAGTGCCCCTATGTTTTTTCAGCTTTTGTTTTTTTTTCTGCTTTTCAAGTTTTGTTTTGTTGTCATAGTCTAAGATAATGATGACGGATGAAGTGTGACTGTGTGATGATGTTAGGGGTATGGTATGTGTAGGATGAATGTAATAGGATGTAGGATGGTAGAACATAGAATAAATGAATATGATCATAGCATAATATGTAAGTGACGAAATGAACTTGATGAACCATGCTCTAAAATATTCATAACCTTAAACCAACTGAGACAACCTTTCTTTGGAACTGACCAAGCAGTGAATGTTGTCACATAATCATTGACTCTTGATTGTACAACAAGTTACTTCATGACCTCATGACTTTAACTGTATCAAACTTTGTATGATGTGGACAGTAACCTTTAGACTATGACAACAAGTAGTTCATAGGCTAAATTGATGCTCAAAAGTTGAAAATGAATGGATGATATAAAGACATCTTATTTCAAAATCCTAAGATGCTAACATTGGCTCCATCTGGAGATGGCATCCTCCCTGTGAGGTGCCAAGAATGACAGCACAAATCAGAAGCCTATCCATTGGACCATGGAGTCAAATATCAAAACTCAAACTAACAAACTAAAATATGACTACTGACCGACTAACTGACTAACTGACTTACTTATGTCAGCAGGTCATGGAGAGCTTATGGCCTTAACCTCGGGCTTCAAATCTCAGTGCCAACCATCCACACTTACAACATTGAAAGTAACATTGTATGTACAATGGAATCTTGCATCTGCTTAAAGTATGTACACTACGTAATCTCTTCTCTCCAATGTAGCCAACCAAGCAAATGGCTTCCTCACTGGATTATGCTCACAATTCCCTTGAGAAGGTAGAAGGAAAAAGAGATTGGCAACCCAAAATTCCACCGATGCTACTCATGATCCATAAATACCATGACGTTCTTATGGGCTAATGACTGTAAGATACTATCGACTGAATCTTGAAAAACATAAGCAATTACCTGTTGTTGATTTGGAGAAAAGAAAAGGTTTTCTTCTCTTAATTGTTCCAACATGTTAGCAAAAGAGTCTTTAAAAACATGCTTAGTTACCTTTACCTGATGATTGGCAAATGTAACGGGAGCAACCTGTTTATCAATCTTGCCATGTGTATCTTCAATTGAGGCAAACACATCATGAATAGAAAAAATGTCCACATTTGTGGGACCTATGAGATGTATGGTCACCACAATATGCTCTTCTTCATAATTTTTCTTGCAATCCGGGGTTTCCATCACCATGAATGATTTCACTATCTAAATTTTTTGTGCATGTAGTTTCATAAATATTTTCTTCATGATTTTTTCCATTGGTCGTACATTGAGACAAGGAAATGCATGAAAGAAAATTTGAATCACAATCCTCATCCCTGTTTTGGTACCATGAAAACTGACAATCTTGCTGCAAATCATTATTAAAATAGTGAGAAGAAACATGGCTTTCATCATGCAAATATGATCGGTTTTCAATCACGGAAGAAAACAATGTTTGTTGAAAATGTTCTTGTGTATCAAGGTTGCTAAAATCTGCTAGTCCTCCCTCCTGATCACAAGACTGCTGCAAATTGTGATCAGCTGCAAAGGATGTAACATGACTGTCATTATTGAGATCCTGCTTGTTTTCACTTTCATCTGAGGGAGAAGACACATTTTCTTCTTGGTAATGAAAATGGTTCTCATGCAAAGTTTCAAGGATCTCTTCATCCATGAACTCTTCATTGCCATAATTTTTTTTCCAGATTTTGAATGAAATTCTCAAAATGGTCATACTGATTCTCAACCAAGGACAAAGAAGGATGAGATTCTCTATATTTTTCATACCAATGGCAGTCCTTCATACCAAGTTCTTGCTTTTCTTTCCAAAGTAGCCATTAATGTCTTCATGAAATTGAACCTTCAACTTGTGTGCATGCATATGAAATTTAACCAGATGTAGAGCAGCATCATCTTCGTCCTCATATTTGAACCTTGGCAGGTAAGTCTACCAATCTACACAAAGCATGCAGTTTGAAAGTCCTGGAATGTGATATCATTTTAAAGGAGCATACCTTACAGATATAAAACTCATCTCGATTCCTGGATCCTACTGTCAGTAGAGTCTTCAGATCATACATGATTGGAGTTTCCAGTTGAATGGTTAAGCCTATATATGTGTCTGACCATTGTCAAGCACCAAAAATCAGATCTAAACTATGATGATCTTTCCCGGGGAATATGAAAACGTTCGTTCTCCAGCAACAACGCCAATATGTTAGAACACCATGAATTCTACTAGGTTGAGGGTAGATTCACAAAGGTAACCACAAAAACCACTTTAGATCAGAAGCTATCCCTTCTTATCCAGATAGGGATCTCTCTTACAATTCAATCAAGACTAATTGATTATCTTCTTCGACTCAATGGCTAAATCGCCAATGAGGGGGTTTGAAAAGAAATATTGGTTGGGCAAGAGAGACATCCATTGGGCGATGGAGTCAAGAATATGAAACATCAACAAAGATTCTACAAGATGATGGGTGTATGATTACTGAATAGCATAAGCAAGATAGAAAACTCTTTCCTAGAATTTAAATGTTGTTGTGGCTGAAAGTAGAAGGGTAGAAAACAATCCACTATACCGGGGCATAGAAGATGAATCCTGGAATAAAATTAGAGGGAAAAAGTGAAAATATTTGAATTCCTTGACACAAAGCATTAACTGTAAATGAATTATGCATCACTTTATCTCATTCAAATGCTTGAAGATAGTACATTAAAATGAGCTCACAAAGAAAGAAGCATAAATCACATAAGAATAGACTGACTAGAAAGACATTGGCACATGAATCCGTACCACCAATAGATCAAACACATTTGATCTTGTATCTTTATTATTAAATTCTAGAAACACACAAGCCCAAAAAATCCTCAAAACTGAACCCTTTTCCATTGAATTTTACAATCTTAAATAGACATATACTAGGAAATGAAAATATGTTTGGATATAGTGCACCCTCGATCCATGAAGAGGATCAAAACAAATTAAAAAGTGGAAACTTACTACTGTTTGCAATTTTTTTCTGCAATGATAAAAAAACTAAAATCTATGATCATTATCACTATTCCTAAATACAAAATATCTTAACAATTTTCAAGAGAATTGATGTTATCCATTGCATAACAAAAATCAAAAAAAGTAAAGTAATGTCAGTGAACTGGGACTACGTTGTGCATTGGCTGGGTAGCATGTTGCATTGTCATATTTCCCTTTCAAAATTGACATATGGTTGTTGATTGGCAGTCTGAGCTAGTTTCCACCTCTGCTACACGTTCATCCTTTCAATCTCTGACAACTGGCATATTCATATCACTAGTGAAAACCTGTAGGCAAGGGTTGTGCAATGATTGCATAGTTGAACTTCCACTACCGCCTCTTTCGCACCATCAGGTTTCATCTAATCAAAACTACAACATACTAGACTCTTCAACATGTGCAGAACCATCTCATCGTACTGACAAAAATGTTGACTGCAACTAGAGAACAAAAAGGTACCCCTGCTAAACAAAATAGCTGAAACAATCTTTAATCATAGACAAAACTACAAAACTTCAAATAAAGGACTTTTACCTCTTTTTCCTCTTGTTGGATGCTATGTTGGTGTAATCTTGACACTCTTACTTGAAGTGTTCTTGGTTGGCTCGACAGGTTCTGGCTGAGTGTTGACACTTTCAGATGTCTTCTTGTATTCTTTTAGCAATTTGGTTGCCTTATACAACTTTTGCTTCATATGTCTTAACTCTCTTCTCAACAGACTCGATCTGAACTTCTATTGCTAATGGCTCCACTTTTTTTATCAGTTACCTCTTTTTTCTTAAAAATAGAGCAATTGCAATACTAAACATTTGTCTAGTCTGATGATTGAAAATTGCTGCCAAAATCACTTCCAAAACGGGTTGCTTCAAAAAAAATACGAAATCGACCCAAAAGATTGACAATTTCTGCAAATTTATTGTGTATCATCTAATTAAGACCATTTTGCACAAAACCCATGTCTCGGACTCGGAAAATTCGCTTCCATTCACCCAGAAAACACCTATGAAGTTTACTATCTGGAAAAACTGCACGAATTTCAAACCATGGAGAAAAACGCATGCCACCTTGTGAGCTTGTCTGCAAGATTTCTAGAAGACGTTGTGTAGCAGTTGGGTGATTTCCAACAGCTCGATGTAATCCTTATGCAATTGTATTGATACTAAACCATTAACTCAATTTGCCACCAGATCTGAGAGGTTTTCCTTGGAACTATTGCTGGGTGTTGGAGGAGAATGACTTAGCTGAGTTGAGCCATGAGAACAGGTTTCATACAGTGCACCTACGTTTTTTCACCTCTTGTTTTTTTTCTACTTTGCAAGTTTTGTTTTTTTATTTTTATTTTTCCTTTGTATTTTTTCATTATGATCTTTTGATCTGATCCATGTCCTTTGGATCAATTCATCCTCTTTAATCTGATCCACAATGATAATGATGTAGGATAAGGGGTTGTAAGATAATGACGAGGGATGAAGTGTGATGGTGTGATGATGTTAGGGGTATGTGTAGGATGAATGTAATAGGATTTAGGATGGTAGAACATAGAATAGATGAATATGGTTATAGCATAATATGTAAATGATGAAATAACCTTGATGAACTATGCCCTAAAATCTTCATAACCCTAAACCAACTGACACAACCTTTCTTTGGAACTGACCGAGCAATGAATGTTGTCACATACTAATTGACTCTTGAATGTACAACAATTTACTTCATGACCTCATGACTTTAACTATAACTGTGTCAAACTGTGTATGATGTGGACAATAACCTTTAGACTATGCCAACAAGTAGTTCATAGGCTAAACTAATTCTAAAAATTTGAAAATGAATGGATGAGATAAAGACATCTGATTTCAAAATCCTAATATGCTAACAAAGTGGAAGAGGAAACGATTGAGATAGAACAACTGAAGACTCATATGGATCCTAAAGTTAGATCATCTTTTTAGATCCAAATGGAATTAGAGAATACAGTATCAAAAAACACAAAAGAGACCCCTTCTATGTCAACGTCAACAACTATCTTGGAAAATAAACCAAGAGTAAAAAAGTAGGATTCGAAGGAAGAAAATGAATGAATAGGTGAGGAGGAAGTAGACTGAATAGGTGAGGAGGAAGTAGAGATGGATTAGAATCATGACCATCTAACTATATGTTCCCCTAAAAAAATTGATTCCATTTATTATAATATTTTTTAAAGAAAGGTGATCCAGGTAGATATTGGTGGCCACCTGCCTATTCCACTTGGGGCCCCACCATAGTTTCTTTCATTTTCTCAGTTTCCTTAATTGGAGCACAATTTATTATTTTTAGCAGTTTTTCAGGTCCTGAACTTCCGGAGCCGTTTTAAGGCTCTAAACAACGTTTTTTGGGAAAACCATGAGCAACACAGAAATTCCTTTCATGTCGCTCACATCAAATATTGTAGTCCTTGGATAGATCTTTCTAACAAGGTATTGTGCATGCCAAACAGAGATTGTATGTCAAAGTTGTGTCCCTGGGAAGTTGATGTACCAATTTACCCAAACGGGGCCCATAATTTTTGCGCTTCATCTCCCAGGGTTAGGTTTTTGGATGTTTAAGGTTTTCCATTGTTTCTCAATAATAAATAGGCCCTCGAGCCTCATTGTAACATAGTTTAGAGGCCCATAGCCGCCACATCTCTTCTCATAGATAAGTTACCAACGCCCTAGCTAGTTAATTTCCATTCTATATGTAAACAAATTCCAATTCTTTGATATTAATGAAATGAAGTGTTATTTCCACTACATCTTTGTATTTATGGTTATATGTGTATCTTGTTGCATTCTTGCATAAATTCGGATTAGTGGTATCAGAGAAGTCTGCTCTTTCTCGATTTTTCTTTTCATGTCCCCAACGAGGTCCGGGCATAAGGAGTTAGGACTCGATCTGGTTGAACCTTTGCAAGATCAGCCTCGCAAACCCTGACGACCGCCCATGGCGGACGAAAAGAAAGACAAGGGAGCAAGAGATCCTATCAAAATATTTCTCGAGGAGGCCCTCGAAAAACAAAGGAACGCGATGATGGATAACTTTACCCATATCCTTCAATGATTTCCCACTAGCGGCGCATCAACATCCAGAAGCCACTCTAGAGGTGCAACTCCTTTTAAGGTACAAGTAAACTTTGACATTCCCATATTTGATGGCCAAATAGATGCAGATGTCGTAGATAGATGGTGGAATCTACTAGAAATATATTTCTCGGTTCGTGACTTTTCCGACTGGGACATGATTATTTTTGCACTCCTCAAAGCCGCCCCCCATGTCAAGGACTAGTGGGAAACCTACTGTGAGAAAAAGGACGAGGGGGAACCCTCTCTGTTCTCAGTCATACCCACTTGCAATTCTTTCCGAGACACCGTCAAGGAACAATATTATCCCGTGGGGAGCTATGAGGATAAGTACATACAATGGACTACGCTGCGGCAACAAATGGATCAAGGTGTGCATGAGCTGACGAATATGTTCCATACCATGCACACAAAGTTGGGTATCAAATATTCAGAGAAACATTTAGTGTTGAAGTAATGAATTTTTCTGCACAAATACATTCAGGAGGAAATGGAGTTCCTCGACATCTCCTTGTTTCGTACAACATACCGGTATGCTGCCAATATTGAGCAGAAATTCAAACAGAAGATGCGAGATTTTGGATATGTGAATCAAAATAAAGGGAAAGGTGCCCCCAAACTGCAGAACAAAGGACAAAGCCAAGGCATGGCAGCCCAAGACAACCTGCCAAAGCCGCAAGAAAAGAACAAAACTGCGAAACCGAAGAAGGACATGGGAAAGTGATCTGAGTTCCATAAGAACTCCACTCACAACAAAAATGAGTATCGGGCCAAGAAGTCACTGGTGGCCGAGATCAAGGCTTTTGAATCATATGCATGCTCCGACTCTAAATCATAACCCGTCAAGGGGAATGACAAATGGAAGCACATTATCAATGTAGAGCCCAATGCTATCGTTGCCACTGCGAAGATCCAAAAGGAGGAACCAGAAGATCCAGAGGAGGAGGAGCATCTCTTCCACCCCAGATGTGTGTAAATGGTTCCACGCTACAGAGTGGGAGCCAAAATAACTTCATTTCAGTAGATATCGTGAAGCAATTAGGCTTTCCGAGCACAACACACCCACAATCATACACCATCGGGTGGCTTCACCAAAGATGGGATCTCCGCGTTAGCCAGCAGTGTCGCATTCCCTACCGCATCAAACCCTTCACAGATGAGGTATTATGTGACATTTCTCCTCTTAATGTTTGTGATGTATTATTAGGCCAATCATACTTGTGGAAGTGACATGTTGTGTATGAGTCCCATCCTCACGATGTTATTGTTACTTTGGGCAATAAGTTGTACAGGATACCAAAGGTACCACCGCCTGCCATTATCTCTTTGGTTAATGCAAAACAATGCAATAAGCTCATTTCCAAAATCAGGATTTTTTTTTTTCCTAATGATCCGCCCTCGGGGCAAGAAGAAGACTATGGCTACGACCTCTAGATAGGGCTCTTCCGCACAACAACAACAAATGGACAAGGTCGTAGAGGAGTACGGGAACATCTTCACCTCACCCATAAGGGTGCCTCTGCACTGTCAAGTCAAGCACCCAATCGATCTAACCCAAGGTGCGTTGCTACCCAATGGACCGATATATTAGCACCGATGAAATAAAGAAGCAGATTCAGGAGTTGCTACAGAAAGGTCACATCCGACCGAGTTCATAGCCCTGTGGGAACTCGATCGTGTTGGTGCAGAAGAAGGATGGGACTTGGAGACTCTGTATTTACTATCAGGCGTTGAACAAGATCACTGTCTAGAATAGGTACCTGATCCCACAGATTGATGACCTTCTAGACCAACTCAAACGGGAAAAATGTTTCAGCGAGATCGACTTGAAGTCTAGGTATTACCAGGTACCAATCAAACCCTCCGATGTGTGGAAGACTACCTTCAAAGCCAAAGAGGGAATTTTGAATAGCTGGTCATGCCTTTCAGGCTGAAAAATGTTCCTGCAACCTTCATGAGGCTTATAGACGATATCTTGTGGTCATTCACCAACTCATTTGTAGTAGTGTACTTGGATGACATCCTGATCTTCAGCTAGACTTAGGAAGAGCACCTCCATCACATTCGACAGGTCCTCCAAACACTGCCGCAACACAAGTTGTGTGCCAATTTGGAGAAGTGCACTTTTGTCATGACCCAGGTTCAGTATCTGAGATACATTACTGATGAGCGGGGAGTGCATGTGGATCCAACCAAGATCCAAGTCATTCAGGATTGGCCAGCCCCAACCACTTTAATAGAGCTTCGCAACTTTCTGGGTCTTGCTAATTTCTACCGCCAGTTCGTGTTGGGATTCTCTCATATCACTTGGCCCTTGAGTCAAGTCTCCAAGGGAGGAGAAAAAGAAAAAATCTTTTGGTCGGAATCGCAACATAAGGCATTTGTGGAATTGAAACATCGCCTCTGCTCTGCCCCAGTGCTCACATTGCCAGACTTGAAACAACTATTTGAGATCAAGACAGATGCCTCTAACTATGCTATTGGGGCAGTTCTTACTCAACAGGTGCATCCAGTGGCATATCACAGTGAGACATTATTTGACATAGTCCGCAATTATCCCACTTATGACAAACAACTGCATTCCATTGTTTAGGCTTACCGACAATGGAAGCATTACATTTTTGGGAAATAAATGGTCATCCATACAGACCACCGACCCCTGTAGTTCATACAGACACAAGGGAAGTTACAGAACGAACGCCATCAGAAGTGGTCAACATATCTGCAACAATTTCATTTGAGCATCGTGTACAACAAGGTCAGATCCAATAATGTTGCAGATTGCCTCAGTCGACCACCGATCATGGTGCTAACCACCGTTCTCAACTCTTGTGGGCACGGGGCTTCTGATTGGTCGCTTCTCTACAAGAGCGATCCGAAATTTGGCCACACATACAAGACACTCTTGGTGGGTATGCAAGTTCCAAAATTTCACCTCCAGGATGCACTGCTATGTCACCTAGGACACCTTTGTGTTCCTTCCAGCAAGTGTGCCAAGATGATTTGGGAAATGCACTACAGTCGGGTTGTTGGGCATTTCTGGGTAGAGAAAATAGTGGGTGTACTGCATAAGTATTTCTATTGGTCGAACCTTCAACAAGATGTTGGGAAGTACATCAAATCCTGCAGTGCTTGTGTCATTGCCAAATCGACCATCAAGAAGCAAGGTCTCTATACTCCGCTACCTACCCCTAGTCGACCTTGGGAATCCATCTCCATGGATTACATGTCGGGCCTTCCTTATACTAAGCATGGAAACGACTGTGTTTTTGTGGTCGTTGACAAATTCTTGAAGATGGCCATTATGGCGATTTGTAAGAAGAATATCACAGTAGAAGCCATTACTAAAATCTTCTTTGAATGATTTTGGGTGCACTTTAGGATCCCATAGTATATCATCTTAGATCGGGACAACAGGTTCCTCTGCACATTTTGGTCTAGCCTCTAGTAAATGTTGGACACCAAGCTCACCAAATCCACAATTTTCCATCCCCAAACTAATGGATAGATAGAGGTCGTCAACAAGATGATCGTACACATTATGCGCGTGTACAATTCAATGTATCCACACACATGGGATGAGATCCTTCCCTATGTACAACACAATTATAATTAGGCTCTCCACAGCTCAACTGGCCACAACACCTTTCTGGTGGGCTTGGGATTCCAACCACTATGTCACATTAACATAGCCATGCCATTTGTGGCTACTAAGGCCGATTCGACTCATGTCCAGTCTGACGCTGACAAAGCGAACAACTTCATTGAGCGTATTCAGCACATCCGCCAACAGGTTCATGACATTTTGGACAAATCAAATGCTAAGTACAAGCAACGACATGGTCAACATCGGGTGCCACACAACTTCCAGGTGGGCGACAAAGTGTGGCTACATTTGCAAAAGGAGCACTTCGTTGGACCCCACCGCAAGCTCTGCCCGCTCTTATATGGGTCATGTTGTCGTTCTGTAATTTGTAATATTGGCAAGACCAAACGACAAAGGACAACATCAAACCATGTTGGATTCCAGGACCTAGCCTTCCTAGACTCAGAGAGGGCTCTCTCTGTTTTTATGATTTAGCTTGATAATTTTGACTGTTGATATTAGGCTAGTTATAGAAATGATGAGGGTTATTTGTTTTAGTGATTGAGTGGTTGAACAGATATAGCTGCAGGGACTAATCCATTGGGCTATAGAGTCAGAAGGTTGGAAAGGCACATCAACATCAAGGGAATCATAGGGCAAGATAATTGTGGTAAATGGATCTTCAAAACTGTATGAATTATGAGGTGAAAGAGATAGTAAGGTTCAATAGTGACTAAAAAGCAGTTAATAATTCTTTAATCAGAATTCAGCAGAAAACATTAAGATTGTAAATGTAGACAGAATTAAGGTGCTCCAACAGCAAATATTAATCTAAAATTTCTGATTTACAATTAGATGAACAAATGCACAGCAGGGAAAACAACAGAAACATTTAAAACGGGGAAGTATCACATCACCATTTTGACACAATTCAATAATCATGTAAACGGTCTTTGATTATTGATGTCCAGCTCCAAAATTACAATGCTCCAATATAGTAGTTCTTACTATGTAGGGGCTAACAATATCCAACCCTTGATTATGAAAATTCAAGCAATATTTAACTAAAACTTGAGTTGGTTGCCCTAATCTACTTGGCAAACTTCATTTATTACAAACAACTGAAAATTAAACATGTATGGCCATGCAAGGCCCGAACAAAGAAAATCTCTGACAAAACACTACCTGTGGAATTAATTTTAGCGACCCTTCAAGAATCAAAAACTCAGGTGACTCTTCGTAAATAAAAAGTAGGCTTGAAGGTGGCATGTGATGATCCCGAAGAGGCAATGAATGATGGCTTTGACACTTGGCCCTGCTTTTCAACGGACCGGCATTGGGTAATTAAGTCTGGTGCAGGGCTAGCTTCTTTCATTGATTAGCGACTGTGTTGATGTGGTTTGCTGCCTTTTTCCGTTTTTGCCATTATAACATAACAATTCTGCATGAATGCCCTTTGCTTCCCGACTCAACCTGTGGTGTTTATTTTCTACCCGAATCCTTCTTGTCGTGTTTCAACCCCTTTCCAAACAAAACAGCATAAAAACTCATACCTGAACCTGAAAAATGTTTAGATTTTAGTTCTGAAGCCGCATCGCATATGCGCACTTCGCAATATTTACAGTTTAAGTTATGAATAATGGAATTGGCGATGCGATGCGAAGTGGGAGGTGACGTGGAGGTATGGTGGGACCGGATCGCAACCCACATATCGCAACTCTTAAGATTTAGTTATAAGTGTGGAGGCAAACTTTAAAAGATACGAAGTGGGAACTGCGGGGAGAAGGTAAGTGACGTGGCAGGGGAAAGTGGGACTGATGGCATCGCAAATCGCAAATCTTAACTTTTTTTATAAGCAGTGGGGGTTAAAATATAAAACTTGCGAAGTGCAGGGAGAGGGACCCACCTACATTGCGATCGGAAGTCCGAAAAGCTTCTGCTTTATGGTGTTTCATATGATATGTGTTATGTATTGAAAATGGTTGTGAAGTGGGGGGAGGATTTGCTATGGTGGGGCCAATCGCTGCATCGCAAATTAAACCAAATACATTGCGGGCGCTCCACAGGTAAGTTAAAAAATCTGTGATGCGATATATCGCAAGTCGGCGATCACAGTTTTTAAGGTTTCGTTGCGATGCAAAACATTATAATCTGCAAAATGCGATGGGTCGAGGGGGAAGGGTTACGTGTCAGGGAGGATGGCCCCACTTTAATCGCAATCGGGGAATAGGAAGAGGAAGTAAACAATGATATAGCGGTGAAAACTGTAAAATATAAATATAAAGTGGAAAGCGAAAAAAGGGTAGGTTTTAATGATTTTCAAGGGAAATGAAGTGAAAAAAGGAAGTGTGGCGGGTGGCTGGGTGAATGGGTCCCACTTCATCACAAATTGCATTTTGAAAGGTTTGTAGGATAAGGAAATTGAAAAATTTTGTGATTTGGTCGATGGAAAAGCGATTTGGGTGTATGATAATGAAATAACAGGGACATGACTTAGGGACAAAATGAAAATGAAAAGGGATAATTGATGGGGCGATGTGATTGGTTTCATTTCTTTCTTGTTCGTAGAAGACTCATTCACGACTTGCCCGCGTTCACGACTTGACCCGCTTAGCGTGCACGACTTGACCTAAACAAGTTCACGACTCTGCCCTTGTTGTTTTTCTGCCTTAACTGCTTCTTTTGTTTTTCTGCCTTTGTTTCCTTTGATTCTTGCTTTGGAAAAGATTTTGAATATTGACATCTATGTACAGTATGCAAAATTTGCAAATAAAAGCACACAGTCACCTTGTGATACTGTAAATTACAGGGTTCTAATAGTGGCTCCAGTTGGGGATGGCAGCTCCTTCAGGAGGTGTCAAGAACACTGTAGACTAGTAGACTAATCCATTAGGTTGACCGCGCAACTTATATCTTGATCTGTCAGACAACTTAGTGACTGGAAACTCGCTGATTGTTCCTCTTGACTTTGACTGATAGAAATAGACCAGATGCTTGGCCAACCAACTTATTAGCATACTGAGATCTGAACTTAAACTATAATTGAACTTATCCACTGCAATTTATCAAGTTGAACATACTAATGCACCTTGAAAACTTGAATGGTGAGACTAGAATTATGTTGAAACTAAAGTCTGAAACACACTGATATGAAAATGAAAAGAATTCTAAACTAAAATTTGAAAGATGCTTAGAGTGCTGAGCTTATTTGCACCCCTACCTACCCTAATCTACTAAAATGGTTGCCCTTGTAAACAATACAATAATGCATGTGTAGCCAATTAAGAAATTGTTCTAATATCTTTGTTCTTTCATTGCTCTTCACCTTGTTCAGAGACAAACCTGACAATGGTGTTCGATAGAAATTCCCGGCCTGATATTATTTACATGGATCTTGGTACCTTTGAAAAACAACTGTCATGCCAGAAATATGTGCAGGATTTGTACAGAACAATTACTCCATATAGACAGCTATTGGATCAAGATACTCTTGACTTCTTTCTGGGTATTCTAACTCAACCCACTCAGCTTCATATCCTGGTACTGTCGATGTGCTCTCTAGATATTCAATCAATTCGGAACATGTTTGCATGCTACCTTATGAGTGTTGTGCCACAACTTCTACTGAATCAAACAATGGGTAAGAATGTCTGATCATACCCATATCATAACAACTTTTGAGAGCATTGTGAACACAGGAAGATTGAATTTGAAAGTAGAAACCATCCAACACGTCTGCTATTGGGTCATGTGGTGCCTTAGATGGTAGTGTCGGTTCTTCTGAGATCTAATGTTTTCTCTCATAACTATCAGCCCGAATGTGATCCCAATTCCCTTTTATAATCTGAAAAACATTAGAGCACAAAGGTAGAGAATCAAACTTGATCAATTCATCATCTGTTTCAGATTCTGTAATTTCATCTACTACTTGACATTCAAAAGAACTCCAGGGCTGATTCCCTAGATCTGAAACAGATTTTTAATCATCTATGATTTCCTCATCTGATTGGTGAGAGAGTTATCTTCTCCTGTGATTATCAACTAGAATGTGATCCATATTCCCGTTCACAATTTGAAATGAATTGAAACATAAGGTTAAAGTCTCAGGATGTATTGGTTCCTCCTCTATTTTAGATTCTGTGATTTCAAGATGACTCAGGGGGAGAACTTATGGATCTAAAAAAGTTTTCGTATCATCCCTCTTTTCCTCAACTGACTCATTAGAGCATTCATCCTCCTTTCTATTTGCAACCTGCTTGTAATTCTCTCTTAAGAGTGAGGCAAAAGATAGAGGAAGGCATTTTGTACTTAATTGACAAGTTCTTGCATTTTCCTCCTTATAATCTTGCTCAACATGCAGAGTTTGATTGTCATCTTTGCATTGTGATAATTGAGTTTGTTCTTCCCAAGAAAATAGTGTTGGGTGCTTTGAATAATCAGCCTCAACCTCAACCTTATAGTCTTCCTCTTGAGAATCATATTCGAGATGGCTACCTCTGTATGCAAGGTCATGTATCATGTACATTGCTGCTGAGGATTTCCCTGCCTCCTTCTGATTTTGGACTTCATCCTTGGTAACTGTGTTATGGATAGAACACATGAAACAATCATTTTGTGTTTTAGGTGTCTAGGAAGGGCTACAAACTACTTGGGTACATTTATGTTTGTCTTTTCCGGAACTAATGGAACATGAGGTATCTAAACAACAAGTTCCTCTGTCATGCTAATCATATGCATCATTTCATTGATTGTGTTTGCCAACATATCTAGGTTTATATCTGAATAAATCAGTTGCTCTTTTTATATTGTGTCCTTCTTCATTGCTTTTAACCTTGCTTCCCTGTTCAGCAAGTTGGCCTCCAAATCAACTGCCACATTTTTCATTTCTTCCAGGGTTGCAGGGTCCCTTTCTCTTAACTGGAATGCCATATTTGGGTCAAAAGCATCTGGGTAGTGCAAGAGAGCCCATCCTGGGGGTGGCTTTAGCTTAGCAGGTATTGAATGGTATACCTTATTGAACCTAGCTGAAAAAAGTTGTACTATCTCCCCAGGCTGTCCTTTTAAATGGTTATACTCTTCTATGATGAGAAAAACATTTCCCACGACCACCCATCTATCTAGGAAAACTTGAGTGAATTGATGAAAATTGCTAATGCTTGCAGCTGGAAGATCTTTGAACCAGTTTTTAACTTTACCTTGCAATGACAAGGAAAAAATCCTATTACATACATCATCCCCTTCCACCTCATACTGATCAAGGAAATCCTTAAGATTCTACATATGTTTTTCAAGAGTGATCTTTGCATTTTCTCCATCAAATCTGGGTAGATTATTGATAAAATTTGCAGGGAAGTCATGGAGGATAGGAGGCAAAACCAAAGGCTTGTATCTGTCTGGGACTTTTACAGGTATAGGCAGTACAGCAAGAGGCTTATAACCATTTGGAGCTTTTGCAAGAACAGGAGATGAAGTACAGGGCTCATGTGCCACTGGGTTTTCTACAAGTGCATCATGGATATGCACAGGTGCAAAAGTATCTACATGGTCTACAATTTGGGGCTTAGCTTCTTGAGGCTCATCAATCTGCCAATGATCAATGTAAATGTCAGTAGTGTACTCTTGATCAGGCTTAAAGTAGGGTAGAACATAGTTACAAATAAAAACAATAATTTCTTGAATCCAATTAGGGCTTAAATACTTTCCCTTTCTAGGCTGACTGGTCATGTTTCAGGTCCTTCCTCCAGTGGAGTCTTTGAATGGAACTGATTTGAATTGGAGTCGCCAGGTGGATGATTTCAACTTTCTTATGTCTCGCTTGTTGTCCACCATCAACAACTAGATACCAATCTTAAAAAATACTCAAATCATTCAATATTTTGACTGGGGTTTTTTATTTTTGATAAAATATTAAGCTTTTTCAATAAATCAGTCCCCAATATGGTCGCCATTATGTTGTCGTTTCGTAATTTGTAAGATTGGAAAAAACAAACGACAGAGGACAGCATCAAATCACTTTGGAGTCCAAGACCTAGCCTTCCTAGACTCAAAGAGGGCTCTCTCTGTTTTTATGATTTAGCTTGATAATTTTGACTGTTGATATTAGGCTAGTTATAGAAAGTATGAGGGTTGTTTGTTTGATTGATTGAGTGGTTGGACAGATAGAGTTGCACGGACTAATCCATTGGGCTATGGAGTCAAAAAGTTGGAAAGGTACATCAACATCAAGGGCATCACAGGGCAAGCTAACTGTGCTAAATGGATCTTCAAAGCTGTATGAATTATGAGGTGAAAGAGATAGTAAGTTTCAATAATGACTAAAGAGCACTTAATAAATCTTTAATCAAAATTCAGTAGAAAACATTAAGATTGTAAATGCAGGAAGAATTAAGTTGCTCCGATAACAAATCTTAATCTAAAATTTCTGATTTACAATTAGATGAACAGATGCATAGCAGGGGAAAAAATGGAAACATTCAAAACAGAGAAGTATCACATCACCATTTTGACACAGCTCAAGAATCCTGTAAACGGTCTTTGATTATTGATGTCCAGCTCCAAAATTATAGTGCTCCAATATAGTATTTCTTACAATGCAGGGGCTAACAATATCCAACACTTGATTATGAAAATTCAAGCAGTATGTAACTAAAAATTGAGTCGGTTTCCCTAATATACTTTGTAAATCTTCATTTATTACAAACAACTTAAAATTAAACATGTATGACCAGGCAAGGCCCGAACAAAGAAAATCTATGACAAAACATCGCCTGTGGAATTAATTTTGGTAACTCTTCAAGAATCTAAAACTCAGGCGGCCCTTCGTAAATCAAAGTAGGCTTGAAGGTGGCATGTGATTATCTCGAAGAGGCAATGAATGATGGCTCTGACACCTAGCCCTGCTTTTCAATCGATCGGCGTTGGGTAATTAAGTCTGGTGTAGAGCTAGCTTCTTTCATTGATTAGCGACTGTGTTGATGTGATTTGCTACCTTTTTCTGTTTTTACCGTTATAACATAACAATTCTGCATGAACGCCCTTTGCTTCCTGACTCGACTTGTGGTTTTTATTTTCTACCTGAATCCTTCTTGCCATGTTTCAAACCATTTTCAAACAAAACAGCGTAAAAACTCATATATCCGGACCTGAAAATGTTTAGATTTTAGTTCTAAATCCGCATGACATGTGCGCACTTCGCAATATTTATAGTTTAAGTTATGAAGAATGTAATTGGTGATGTGATGCGAAGTGGGAGGTGACGTGGAGATATGGTGGGACCGGACCGTAGCCCATAGATCGCAACTCTTAAGTTTTAGTTATAAGCGCGGAGGCTAACTTTAAAAGACGCAAAGTGCAAAGTGCGGGGAGAAGGTAAGTGATGTGGCAGGGGAAAGTGGGACCGAAGGCATCGAAAATCGCAGATCTTAGCCTTTGTTATAAGTGGTTGGAGTTAAAATCTAAAACTTGCGAAGTGCGGGGAGAGGGACACACCTACATTGCAATCGCAAGTTGTAAAAGCTTCTGCGGTAAGGTAAAGTTTATGGTGTTTCATATGATATGTGTTATGTATTGCAAACATCTGTGAAGTAGGGGGTGGAGCTATTGTGGTGGGGCCAACAGCCGCATCACAAATTAAATTGAATACATTGCAGGCGCTCCACAGGTAAGTTAAAAAATTTGCGATGCGATATATCGCAAGTCGGCGATCACAGTTTTTAAGGTTTCGTTGCGATGCAAAACATTATAATCTGTGAAATGTGATGGGTCGTGGGGGAAGGGTTACATGTCAGGGAGGATGTCCCCACTTTAATCGCAATCAGGGAATAGGAAGTAGAAGTAAATAATGATATAGCGGTGAAACTGTAAAATAGAAATATAAAGCAGAAAGCGGAAAAAGGGTAAGTTTTAATGATTTTCAAGGGAAATGAAGTGTGGCAGGTGGCTGGGTGAATGGGTCCCACTTCATCGCAAATCGCATTTTGAAAGGCTTGTAGGATAAGGAAATTGAAATTTTTTGTGATTTGGCCGATGTGAAAAGCGATTTGGGTGTATGGTAATGAAATAAAAGGGAAATGACTTGGGGAAAAAATGAAAATGAAAATGGATAAGTGATGGGGTGATGTGATTGGTTTCTTTTCTTTGTTGTTCGTAGAAGACTCATTCACGACTTGCTCGCGTTCACAACTTGACCCACTTAGCGTGCACGACTTGACCTAAACAAGTTCACGACTCTGCCCTTACTTTTTTTTCTGCCTTAAATGCTTCTCTGTTGCCTTTGTTTCCTTTGATTCTTGCTTTGGAAAAGATTTTGATTATTGACATCTATGTACAGTATGAAAATTTTGCAAAGAAAAGTACACAGTCACCTTGTGATACTGTAAATCACAGGGTTCTAAAAGGTCATACACCATCACTAAGGATGTAGGGGCCAATGCCTTCGAGCTCAGTATTCCACCATTCCTTGGTCTGTACCCAGTGTTCAATGTGGACCGCCTTCGGCCCTACTTCCCACTTCTATTGGACACCTTCGACATTGCAAAACAACTCACACCAACAGAGTTAAACCCAGATTGCATGGAACATGCCACCACGAATCGTATCATGGACATGCAAATCAAGAACACTCACCAGGAGAAGATCCAATTGTATCGAGTTGTCAAAGTTGGCCAACTCCTACACCAAGGCAAGTGGTTCACTAGGGACCAAGTTTAGCAGAAGTTTCCTCATCTCATGGAGGAACTCAATGCAATGGGGACCATTGCTTCCCAAGGGGGGACGAATGATCCAGGTGGATATTGGTGGCCACCCACCTTTTCCACTTGGGGCCCCACCATTGTTTCTTTCAGTTTCTCAGATTCCTTAATTGTAGCGCAATTTACAATTTTTAGCATTATTTTCGGGTCCTAAACTTCCGAAGCCATTTTGAGGCCCTAAACTACATTTTTTGGGGAAAAACAGAAAAAACATGGAATTTACTTTGATGTTTCTCCTATCAAATTTTTTTTCCTTAGATAGATCTTTCTAACGAGGTATTTTGCGCATCAAACAGAGATCGTATGCCAAAGTTGCGTCCCTAGGAAGTTGATGTACCAATTTACCCAAATGGGGTTGCGCTTCATGTCCTAGGTTTAGGTTTTTGGATGTTTAGGGTGTTCCATTGTTTCTAAATAATAAATAGGCCCTCGAGCCTCATTGTAACACAGTTCAGAGGCTTGTAGCCGCCACATATCTTCTTAGAGATAAGCTACCAGTGCCCTAGCTAGTTTATTTCCATTCTATCTGCAACAAATTTCAGTTCTTTGATATTAATGAAATGAAGTGTTATTTCCATTGCATCTTTGTATTTATGGTTATATGTGTATTTTGTTGCGTTCCTAATTAAATTCGGATCAAAAGTTTCATCGCCCTCTTCCCTAGTAATAAAGGGAAAGAGATCAACTAAGAACATAGAGAAAAATAGGTGGAATCAAATATCCTATTGGACTATCAACTAACTCTGGACTCTAGCCTTCTTGATGGGTGAAGAATTATCTAAAAGAAATAAAAATATATATATATTTCGACATTTTTATATGCAAGAAAATTTTCAAATTTATTCTTGCAATAAAAAGAGAGAGTGTGTGTGTGTGTTTATGCTCTATATCTAAGAATACCATTCAAGACAATTTATCAATGAATTATATATCTAACCCTTGTAATCTTCCCAAGCCATTTAAGGCCTCTGTTTTGTGCTTTAAAACACTAAAAGGCACAAACAAAAATGACTTTTTAGGCCTTAGCAATCAAATAAAACCTTTTATTTCAAAGATCACAAATTAGATCAATAACATGATCGTTAGTATAATAAAGGCATTATTTCCAAACAGGGTTCCCAACTCTTGAACTCTTACTCGTAAAGAGGTTTTTTACTTCAAAGATATTGTTTCTTTAGACAACTTGTTGACTTCAATGTTGATTTTTTGGAGAAATGTACGAATGGTGCACACACACACACACACAAATATATATATATATATATATATATATATATATATATATATATATATATATATATATATTCTTTACCTTAAGAACTTTATTCATACATGGAATTAAACTCAAATTCTCAATTTGACACTTACTATTTTCCCAGTCCACGAGGAGATTTGAATTGCCCAAACCCCATAACTTGTTTATGCCTTTATCTACAATGCATTTCATGATTAACTATAAAGCATAGAATTCAACCCAACCCTATTATTTTTTTTGTAACCTACTACATGACTCAAATAATATAATTATTTATTTGATAAAAATAAAATACTCCCCATACCACACAACCTCGGATTCCTTAACAAAACCTGTAAAGAACCCCTGTGGTTTTGAATAATCAATTTCAAGCCTTTTGATGATTCTTTGTGGTTCAATCTTTCCAGTGTTCTATGATCCAATGTACGAGAATATAAAATGATGAACATCCTATATAAAATTTCTCTCTTTTCCTTGAAATGCGATATGGCTTCTTGTAATCCACAAACCTCAAATCACAAAGCAATCCAAAGCTATGTGTGTTACTACAATTTTACCTTCCACCCATCATTTAAAACACTCTAGCTATGAGTTTTTATCACACCTATTTTTACCACTTGCTCATTGTAAGGCTTCACTGCAAACCTCTCTAAAGAATGGACATTTGACAAAGAGATGATTGACATATTCTTCACTGTCTTTACATATAATGCACCTTCTGGGTCCTTGCCCAATCTCTCTTTTCTCCATGTCCCATGTCAAAATTTTATATGAAAATGCTAACCACATAAATATTCTTGTTTTTAGGGGACAACTGAGTTGCCAACTATCTTCCACGACCACTTCCTTTCCCCCACCTCTACTTCTTTCATCTTGGAATCAAAACTGAAATAGTAGTATATACGCTCGAGCCTTTATTTTTTGACCAATTAATCTCATCTTCTCTCTCATTAAGGTTTAATGTACAATAAATTAGTTGTGATATAAATTGGGTCCATTCAATTGCTAGTATATCCTGTAAGTTTATGTCTCATGTAGATTTCCATCCTTGTATCCAATATTCTATCTCAAAATGAAAGGAATTGTGCTCTAAACTAAAAATGCTTGAATCATGCAATAATTATCGAAAAGGATAGTAAAATTTAAAATCTCCCAAACATCATTTCGAGGAGTCTTCTCACATCTTAGCCCTGATTCCTTGTCTTTCTTTTCCAGCTAACCAATTGTTAAGTAGAGGAAAGTCTTGCCTTATCCAATCCTCCATATTACCTTCTCCAGTGTATTTCTTGTTGGTCAATTCCCCCCCATAAACCTTCAAATTTTAGTAATTTCCACACGATTTATTACTAGATCTTAACTAAAAATGTGTACATCCTTTAGGCCCCATTCTCCAACCTCCTTATGATTAGAGATCTTGAACCATTTAACTAGAGGGATTTCCTTTTCTCTTGCTTTCCTATCCACGTAAATATGAAACATACTTTTCTAATTTTATCAATTATTCCTTTTAAAATATGTGCTAGAAACATCCAATACATTGAGTTACTTTCCAAAACAAATTTTATTAGATCTGTTTTTCCACCATGATGCAACCACTTGAAATACCAATTAAAAACTTTTTCTTCATATTTTTTTTTGTATAATCATAACCAAATAAAAATTTGTTATAATTTGGTTTTAACTAAAACCTATATACTTGACTCTTTTATCTATAGAACCGACATTGAAGTGAAATGTTTGAGCAATTTTTATTTTTAGCACTTCTTCCAAGCCATCAAAGAGGAAAGATGATTTGTTCATATTTACCTCCATGCTAGTTGTTTTAAATAAAAAATTAAAATATTTTTAAAACTGGCCATCTCTTGAATAAATGACAACCTAAATAAGACAATATCATCTACAAACAACAATTAAGAAATATTAATAGGTCTTGTTATCCTCATGACCTTAATGAGTCTCCTACTTTTTTCATTTGATATCATAATAATATAGGCCTATAATCTTCAAAAGATTTTGGCTCATTATTTTAGGGATTAAGTTGAAGTGGAATTGAGTGCCCTTGAGATATTTTCAAAAATTTTGGATCCTTACAATACGCTTAATAACTATTCCTCAATCTTATAACAACTCAAATATAATTTAACTGTTCATCCATCTAGGCTGAGATTATTTGTCTTCTAAAACAAATTCATAACTTCTTTTCACTCTTCTTTAGAAATTTCACTTCCAAATCTTCATTATTTTGTTCATCAATAATCCTTGGGAACAACCTTAATATCTTCAATATCTCTCATACATAAGCCTCTTTAGTTATTTAAACAAATATTTAAATCATTTTTTACCCACTTTAATTACTTTTATAAATGATTTTACCTTTGAGCCATCTTGCAACTCAATTTTCCATACATTTTTGAGATTCTTGCAATGTTTTTGGAGAAAATTGGTATTCTCATCCACTTCAACGAGCCATGTTCCACTACTCTTGAGTCTCCACTCCAACTCCTCTTTTCTAGTAAATATTTATTTTTTCATCGAGAAATATCAACCTCAAGAATTCTTCATATGTTGAGACTCCTTCAATATTATTTTCAAATATCCTTCCAATTTAATCCTCAATTTCTCTCATCTCTCTTTAACTATATTTGACTTTTCTCCTAACCTGGTCTACTGATACTTTCTTAACTTTTTTCTAGTATTCTATAAATTGTACCAATGGAGGATCCCCCAAACTATTATCAAACTTCTACCAATTATGCACTACTATATTTCTAAATTATTCATCAGATACCCATTCATGATTAAATTTACAAAAAATTGGTGGTTTTTGAGATCTTGCTTTAATATACATAAGTATTGGCAAGTCATTTGATGACCCACCATTACTTACCTAATATTTCATTATTATAGCCTATTCTCTTATATTATTTGCCACCAAAAACCTATCTAGACTTTTGGAGTTTTTTGCTTTACCTCTTCCAAGATTTCTTAGGTAGGAACCACTTGAACTGGCCTAATATCTATAAGCTCTACATCTTAAAAAATAAGACTGAAATATTATGCGAAGGGATTTCGTCTTGATGAATCTCCCCATTTCTACATGGATTTCATATTTTAGTTGTGATCTTTCCTTATCATGACATTGTAATCTTCTAGGGAATCTTGACCTATTGAAATATCATAGAAAGGATTTCTATCCCCATATGACCCATATACGTTTATTGTCCATAATACCTTTTTCAACTTTTTTGACTTGCATTCCACCTAAATTCTTGCATTCAAGAGAAAATTAGAAAGGGAGGAAATATTGGAGTTCTAGCTTGTGATGTGACCACCAAAGATACTCTCTACATCTAAAGAATTAAAGGTCCAATCATTTAAGTGAGAAATGAAACCTCTTTCGCTTTACTTCCCAAACACATTGTTTCTTCAAATAACACTATCTCTATTTTAGAAGTAAGACTCAGAATGTCCACAGTAGTCATTTTTAGTCTACGTTTCGAGTCTAAATCAAGACTCCTATATCTAGTTTATAAGCAAATCATAATCTCTCCAAGGCTAACTTTTTATGGGCACCCTCGACCCCTCTAACATTCATAAAGGGGACGATCATTTTGCAAACTCTCCTGAATATATCTTGTTATAAGGACCCCTTTTATTGTCAATTGTTTTCCTTCCTTGACTCTTTGGATTCTCTTTTTATTGTAAGTGACATGAATAACTTTCTTCAATATAGGAAACTTGGCCCATGTCTAATACTAAGTTTCCTACAATGTCTCCTCCTCCCACTGAGGATTTCTTTTTGGGTCTTGGGTTATAATTTAACATAAAAAAATAAAAAATAAAAAATTTGACCCTTGACCCCCTTCAACATCATTTCATTTCAGCTATGTTAACACCAACTTTTGAATTACGCAAGGTACTCATAATTGTTTATTGTGATCTATTGATAACTCACTATGAGCTCATGAGATATGGGAATTTTTTTCTTCTAGCCCCCCATCACTCTTAACAAAGCCAGAAAGATAAATATCATAATTATAAATATTTTATTTTTTCATAGAAACAAAGTTATTTTCAAGACCTTGTGAGGGTATACCTTGATTCCTAGTTTCTTTCCAATTGGATAAAACAGATGCTTCTAACTCCTTTGGCCTATTTAATCTGGAATATCTTAAACCTTTGGATATTTTATAGCCTCTTCCAGTGTGGAAATCCTTCATTTGAAACCCTGTTACCTCTATAATGGGATCTACTTTATCTTCGTCTACCTCAAGGTCCTCCGTTTCGTTTAAACCTTCCTAGTCCATGAAGCTTTAAGCTTCTTTTTTCACCCAAGATTTATGTTCCAAAGACTATCCCTCTATATTTTCCATACAATATTTTCAAAGGTGCCCTAATTTGTGGAAAATTTCACATTAGAAGGGAAACTTGCAACAATCTATCATTTTCCAATATTTCCAAGAATCTCATTCAATTTCAAAATATATAAGGAGTCCTTCTTGCATATCAACCTATACTAAAATCTTGATGAGTCACTTATCTTCCATACTCTATAGATTTTGTTGTAGGGCTATAAACCTTCCCAATGAATTCCCCAAATGTTCCAATACTTCCTTGCTCTAAGGCTTGATTGGGAGTCTTGGCAATAACACCCACGATTAGTGTTTTCTTTCAACTAACTTCTCAAAGAACCACCCTTCATCTCCTTCACCATAAATACCCAATAACCAATCTCTCCATCAACCCTTCTACTTCCTCCATGCCAAAATATCTATCTAGCACCATTTTTACACATTCTTTGTTGGGCCTAGTACATTTTTTTTGCCTCCTCTTGCATATGATTTTTTCCACCAATCCTTCAATTGTTCTAATATTTTCTCCTTTGGACCTAGCTCACAACCTTCCTCTCTTATAATAGTCTCCTTATCTATTCTCGAATTGTTAATGAGGAAGCTAAAGTCTTGGACTGTCGGTGTTTACAATATGGACAAACCCTATGTTAATCAAGGCTATTAGGTTAATACAATTCTTAGATCTATTCGATATGCAGGTACATTTTTGTGTAAAAATAAAGGTTGGCCAACTATAATAACCTACTGGTAATCTGTAAAGAGGAAAATTTTGAATTATTGTGATCATTGACTGTTAATATACTCCCTTATGTATAAGGAAGATGAAATCTAAACCACCCAAAAGCAATTTTAAATCTTACTCCAGTGGTATAAATGTCATATGGCATTAGTTTTTAATTAACAATGATATACAACTACCTAGATCCATATTAAACCCTAATATATGAAGCAGAGAGGTATCAAATTTCTTAATATGCAATTTTTTTTATCATTTAATTCCATATCATTTTTTTCCAAGGAAAGAAATCAACCTCCCTCTCACCCTGAGGGCTAGAGTGGGATTGTTGGTACCAGTCTAGCCCACAATTATACTCACTTAAGAGTTCATAAGGCTAGAAGCTAATACAACAATATTCATAAGCATGAAACCATTACAACAATATTTATTAAGGCATTATAGCTCGTCATGACATTAGTAGGGATTTGACCCTCGGTGGGAATGATAACAACCATTCTTCCTAATTCCATATCATGTATTAATTCATTTATATTTAGTTTGCTTTATTTTATTTTTTATTACATATTAATAAATTTAATCTCTCTCGCTACTTCATAGATTTAAACTTAAGATATATTTAACTTAATATAATTTTTTTAGCGTAGTCTAACTAACAAACAAAATGACCATTTTTTTAAGAATCATAAGTTTAAGTTGTTTAATTTGCGAAGTTCGTGCCTTGGGGTTTTCGAGGGTACTAAATCCATTTATGCATTCAAAAATGAACTTTAACAAGAAATCCAATCTCGCCTAAAATTATTTCGCCACATTCCAAGAGAGAAGGCCATTTTGTTTATTAATTAAACAAATCCTAATTTTATTTTTTATTTTATTTTATATAATAACAGTTGTTTTTCTATTAACAAAACTGGATTTTGGTCAGAAATAGTACATTCATAAGCAACATCATGCTCATTTCCATGACAAATTGCTCTGGCCATAGGCAAAAGATATTCTAATATTTCTTTCCTATTTCTTCTACTACATTATTCTTATATAGTCGCCAAAAGGTCCCATTTAGCATTACATACTTGCATTGCATTAAAAAACGGAATGAGATAACTGACTAGTTTGCATCTTTTGAAACCGACTGTCATGCTTCATCCATATCTACTGCCTCAGGTTTTGCTGGGATTCCTACCTCCTCTGCTTCCAATTGCGATCCTGCCTCCACTGCCTCTGCAAGGTTTCCAGGTGTACCATATTCTCCTGAGCAGGAGCATCCTGAGCGCCACTGTCATTATCATTATCACCATCCTCGCCAAGCCTAAATGCCTCCTTCAAGATGGAGACAATTGTTGTTTCCACTTTTTCCTCTGTGTTTTCTACCCTTTGATTCAGGGTCTCAATTTTGGTCATAATTACATCCGAGGTGGCTTGCACAATTTCCATATCCTTCCTCATAATTTCTAATTGGCTCATTACAATAGAGAAATGGAATCTAGCTTTAGAAATTATTTTCCATCCTATGTTTGATATCATTTGCTCTATTTCATTCTTTAACGCCCCCAAAGAGTTCTCAGATGAACCTCCTACACCATTTCCTGACGGGGAAGCCATTTCTTTGTTTTTAATAGGATGAGTTGTTAACCATAAAACAAAGACCCTGCCTATCCATCTCCTTATATCCGAGATCAACTCCAAGTTGATGGCCCCAAGGGTTGCTTCAGAATCAATGCCGCTCATTAATGTTCTTCCTACAAACAAATTATTTTCCATTGCTTCCTTATCCAAGAAAAAAATTCTTGCATGATCGGATGATAACAACCCTCCTCGAATTTTGTATGTTTATGTCCTTCACATTCAATCAAGGTCATCTGCCTTCCAACTTTCAGGGATCCTATAAAGAAATACCATACCTATCCATCTAGGGGATGATTTATCAATCCTTCCTTCATTCCTTCTTTTGCATGTCATCTAAACCAGGTAGTTAAGACAACAATAATTCCCTATGACATTTGTTTCACCCTTCTCTAGGCCACTCCCACATATCAAGTAGATGCATTTATTTTGTATCGTGGAACTTGAAATATAGTTGTGGGACCTTCATCTACTGTCAATTCTCCTTGCTTCAGGGTGGCGACCTTGTTGGCTTGTTCATCTGCCATTTTGTTAAACTCCCTTTTTATATAGAAAAATTCAATAAATTCGAATTTGTCCAACATAAGAATTGTTCTTTGCATAATTGAACTTAGCTCAAACTCTTGATGTTTGGACAATTTGATATATTTTTGAATAGTTATAATGTAGTCACCAAACACATATAAGTGAGTGATGTTATCATCAAGAGCTTGTCCCAATCCTTGCCATAAGCCAAGTTCTTCTGCTCTATTATTTGCAGCTACTCCCAACCCCCATGCATACTTTTTCCATATTTTTTCATCGGGGCATAGAATTACCCCTCTTGCTCTAGCCTCCCTCGGATTCCCTTCCACAGCTCCGTAAAAAAAAAGTTGATACCATCCCAGAGATTCCTTCCATTTTTCAAACTGCTCTCCAGGCAAGCGAATGATATTTGGAAGTTTCTTTCACTCTTTGTACGCGCCTTTGATTTTTAACCTGGACCCATTCCTTTTCTATCACAGAATATCCATCCATTTTTCTTAGGTTAAACCCCCTCACCGACACTACATCAAATAGTAGTTGTGTGGCTTTTCTCGATGTCATCAACGCATTAGGAACCGATCCTCTAAAGGTGACGTGGTTTTGAGATAACCATATTGCCCAACAAATTTATTTTGGAGAGAAATCCAATACCTGGAGATGATTGAGGATGCTTCATATCTCCAAGGATGGTGAGAAATCCAATTTTCAAACATTTTCGTCTAGCTTACATGAATGGCATTATTATGGAAGATGGGTTGGAGGGCCTCATTCCAAACATTTAGGGAGAAGGGGCATAGACAAAAGACATGTTCGATGTTTTCCTATGAGCTTCTGAATAGAACACGCCAATATGGGCCCTATATCTGCCTTTTTTTTTTAATTCTCTCCTGTTAATATTTTTCATGGACCGCTTCCCAGTAGAAATTATTCACTTTCGGAAGGCCATCCATGTTCCAAAATTTGGCCCAAATACTTGTGGCATGAATATGTGGAAGCTTTTTCACTAGAATTTTAGTCTTTAACCATATAATACCTACTTTACCTCATTCCCAAACTCTTCGTTCCAACCTATCAGTGGAATCAAAGCAAACTCTTTAAGGGCCTTTACCAACTCCTCCCAAGGCGAAACCATCTGTGGGTTCCACCCAGATACCATTATTGTTCCAAGTTGAAATATATGCTAACCTTCGAATCCCTTGCATCTCCATCCATCTTTCCAAGTTCTTCATTGTTGAAAAGTCCCTCATTATCTCCTTCGGTATTATATCATCTTTCCATATTCTATTACAACGTCCATTTCCCACTTTCCACCCAAGTTTATCCAAAACCACCGAGGCTGAGGCTTTACTAAGCTTCCATGTTTTGGATCTCGACCCTTCCCATATTTCTTCTTCTGTCCTAAGTAATATATTATTGTGGAAGTATTTCCTTATGAAGGTATGTTTCCACCATTCGTTGGATTTTATCAACATTCGTCAAACCAACTTTACTCCCAAAGCCAGATTCATATATTCAATATCCTTGATCGCTAATCCTCCCCATTTTTTTTGGAGTCTAACTATATTCCAATTAACTAGATGAAACATTTTTCCATTGTATTTTCCACATTTCCATAAAAAAATTATGATCATGCAACTGATATTGTTCATTATACTTTTGGGAGCCAGCAATGCAGATCCAATATATATGGGAAGGGCAGAAAGGACAAACTTTATAAGAATTTTTTTCCCTGCTACATTTAACCACCTTTCTCCCCAAGAATGAATTCTTATATGGAATTTTTGAAGGACCCCATCCCAGTCTTCACTATATGAGGGGCCTAGAGAAACAAGCAGACCAATATATGGGTATGATCTCCAATTTTCGGCCAGAGGGAAACCAAATATATGGGCGATTTCTGCCAGAGTGTTTTTAGAACTGTTCCATCCAAGGATTAGAATTTTCTTCTTGTTTACCAATCCCCCAGATAGACTTAGGTAACGATCCATGACATCTTTAAACCGATATGCAATGATTTTGGATGCCCCACCAATATGGAGAGTGTAATCTGCAAATTGTGAATGATTTATGTCCTTGACATTCTTGGCTATTTTTATTCCTGGAAACTACCCATTTACCCTAGCCTCTTCGATATTTCTGCTAAAAATTTCAGCCATAATAATGTATAGGAGAGGGGAAAGAGGGCATCCCTGCCTCAAGCCTCTCGTTGTCGAGAAGGAGGTAGGGCGACCGTTGACTAAATGACCGATCTGGGGATTTCCAATACATGCATTTATCCATTAAATAAAATCTTGATCAAAACCAAACTTGGATAACAATGAGAATATAAAAGAATCATTTACATGGTCAAAGGAATTCGCCATGTCCATCTTGATAACCATTCCTTCATGTCCTACTTCCTTGCTTGAATGGATTTCTTCTTACACAAATATTATGTTATCCAAATTGTTCCTGTGTTGCATAAATCTACCTTGATTCTTCAAGATTAGAGAGGGAAGGAGAGGTTTCAATATTTTAACAATAATTTTGGTCAAGATTTTATAAGAAGCATTACATAATGAGATGGGTCGAAACCTAGAGAAATTAACTGGATTCGTCTCTTTTGGAATAACAACCAAAAATGTCAAGTTTGTGCTTGCTACCAACTTTTTCTTCTTTCGAGAGTAGTTTAACATTTTTAACAGGTTGACTTTGATTAGGGGCCAAAAGGATAGATAAAAGAAAATAGGGAATCCATCTAGCCTCAGAGCTTTATCTGGTTTGAGAGATCTACTTTCTGAGAGAATCTCATCCTCCATAATTTGTTTCATTAGGTCTATATTTGTAGAGGGGGGTATTGTTGTAGGAAGCCTACTAAGGAAATCGTTCACCTGATTCGTGGGAGTCTGCTCTTAAAAAAAAACCTTCTAAAATGTTGGCATGCCTCTTATTTTATTTCTTCATAATCTGAGATTTTTGGTTTTCCTTCTAGAAATATTTCTCTTACCTTATTCCTAGCTTCCCTTGCTTTCACTTTCTTATGAAAATACGAAGTATTCAAATCTCCTTCCTTAAGCCAAAGACTCCTTGATTTAATCCGCCATAGAACTTTCACTTGTCTATTTCCTGAGAATATTCCTTTATCAAATATCTTCTTTTTTGATGTGCCAATCTTCTATGGGCATCTGCTCTGTGAGCTTGTAGTGTGATTCTAGTTGAGCTTAGAGTTCTTTCCTTTTTTCCCCCAAGGGTTTGTATGTATCCTTTAACCATTTTCTGAGAAATTTTTTGACATTGTGGATTTTGGATTCCCATATGAAATATGGGGAACCCTGAACTGATATTTTCCATGCTTCTTTGACAAGGTCATGCACCCCTTCCTCTTGAACCCAAGATAGGTTGAATCAAAATGGAATCAGTCCATAGTTTACCTGTTTGTCTATCCTCACAGATATTGAGCGATGATCTAAGATTCCATTTGGAATGATAGCAGATGTGCCATCAAGTCCTTTAAGGATCCAGTCACTATGAATCAAGAATATATCTAGTCTCGCTACAATGTGTGCCTCTCCCACTCTTTTGTTTGTCCAGGTATATTTACTGACCTTCGGGACAACATCTATCAGATACCATTTTGAGATCATACCTTCCATGTGATCCCTGAACGAATCCCGTACCAAGGATCCTCCTCTTTTCTATGAGGCACTAAGCATTGTATTAATGTCACCCCCTATTATGCAATTTCACCATCTTTCTCTCTTCCTTAGCTCATCTATTGAGTCATATAACTCAACCTTCTGTCTATATAATATGAGAATGTACGCATTTATGACTAGAATACGTTCACCATTTGCCTTATCTTCTAGTATTGCCATGATCTAATATTGTTTCTTTACACTTTCCACCAGAGAGAAGTAGGAGGGTGACCAGAAGATACTGAGTTCTCTGGAAGCACCTTGCGCTTGCTGAGCAATTCCCAAACTATGCCTCCAGAAATTTTCAGCTAACTTTTAGACCTCTTGTTCCTCCATGTTTGTCTCTTGTAGGAATAGAATCCAAGGGGATTCCTAATTTACCAAATATTTCATTTCCAAGGATTTTGTGGGGCTCCCCAGACCCCTAATATTCCAGGTCAAAATTATCATTTTAAAGGGGGGTTTGTGACGACCCACCATCCTTTCCATCTTTGTTTTTGGTCCCTTTATTTTTTAATATCTCCGATATTATGGGTTGATTTCCCAATTTTTTATTCTTTTCTGCATCCTTCTTCCTTTGGGTTTGGATTTTTAGTCTAACCTTCTTTAGAGAGCTCTAAATTTCTTGGTTGCTTCATTCATCGACCCAAGCAAGGTTTTGGGCCATGTTCCTTCTGATTACCTCTACTATCTCCTTTTCCAATTTTGATGGGATGTGGGGTTGAGGGGATTCTTCGGGTTGGACAATACTTCCTTCCCAGGTGTCGAAACCACTGGACCATTCCTTGGGGGAGTGTTTTCCTTCATCTCTCATTCCTCCATTTCTTCATCTTCGTCATCACTGTGATATTTCTTTGTGGCTTCTCCATTGATTTATTCATTTTCCTTTGTTTCTTTCTTCTTTTTTAACACATTAGATGGGTTTGATAATGTTGTGGCCTTATTTTTGTCATTGCTTGTTGGAGGTTTGACTCCCGCTGCTGAACCTTTATTCCCTTTCCTTTTCTAGTTTTTCCATTTCTCTTCAGGTGAAGGTTGTTCAAAACCAAAGACTCAAGGATTATTCAAGCAATCTCGAGCGAGGTGGCCATACTCATGGCAATGTCTACACTTGAACGGAATTTGTTCATAGTAAAAAATATGCCTATGTTTCCATTTTCCCAAGTTAAATTGATTTAAGCACGAAGCCTGTTTTCCAAGTCCACTTCCACATATATCTTTGCGTAGGAAAACTGAGCCCCCCTCGGTTCAACTTTGTCAATGTATTTTCCAACTCCATTACCAATTTCCCTAAGGTAGACATCAATCCATCATGACAAAGGGAGGCAAGGGAGTTTAACCCAGACCATAATGGCTATAGGAACGTCTTCATCCAGATTAAAATCGGGTGTCCTTTTGTTTAAATACATTCCTCGAGACCCGATAAAATAAGGTCCATTGAGGAATATGACATCTCTATCTTCATGAAGCTCAAATAAAAATTCAAAGAAATTGTTCCCAACTACAAATATTGCAATGTTACCTTTCATATTTTCTCTCTAGGAGTTCTCGACCCAAGCCTTAATCAATCTTGGAGAAGGCCACATGCTCGTGAACTTCCCGACTAAAGCTCACTCTGAGTAAGCTAGTGTGGCTCGCCTCGCTCCATTCGACAAAACGATATCCTGAATTTCATCATTTCTCTTCACGAACTTTGACTGGTTCCCGACAATTTTCTGGTGTTTTGGCAAAGAAGATACCAACGCTTGGAAAGTCGCCGCCCCATCTTCCAGAGAGGGAGGGGGGAGGGGGCGGGGAGGGACCCCCTCTAACGATGCCATTCGCTAGGGTTTCTGTAGGAGGTTCAGAAGGTTCATAGCGTAAACATTATTATATGAGCCATTTTAATTTTTTGAAATGTTATACATATAGTTTGTATATAATTATTATTTTTAATTTAATTTGTATTTAAAATGAAATAAACTCATATATATATATATATATATATAATGTAATGCTATGATGCTTTCTGGTTCATTTCCTTCGGTTAATAAAGCATATCACTACGTAGCAGTCAAATCCTACCCAGGACTACCTATGTTTAGTTTTTTGGAATTGTAGAAGTTACCCTTGGAGGAGGGGACCTCGATTAGGGCCTATTGTGAAAGGTAGAGACATAATTTGTCTCACGGAAACTCATGAACATGATGGTTGCAAAACTCTTGTGTTTGACAGTTATTTTAAGTTAGTAGTATGGAACAAGGTAGCAGAAAATGGCAAAGGATATGGGGGAATACTAGTTTTAGTGAAAGAAAAATAAGGTCGTTACATTCAGTTGATGAAAGAAGATGCAAATAAACATTATTTATGGATCAAAATATCAGAGAATGAGAATCACATAAGAATTGCAGCATGCTATTTTTCCCCTCAAGTCTCGAAAACTTACAAAAATAAGGGGCTAGACAACAAGGATCCATATGCAGCAGCCTTAAAGAAAGATACTGCTAAATACTCTCAGCAGGGATAAGTGCTTTTAGTGGGCGATGTTAATGCCAGAAAACCAAATCAACAAGCTAGTATTCTTTGTTGCAAAGAGGATCATAATCCTATTTGGCTCACTGAAGAGGAGAATCCCCAATGGGTGAGATGTTCAGAAGATGAAAAAGTTAGCAATCATTTTGGAGAGGAGTTGCTTACACTGTGTGGTGCTTTCAACTTAATTATTTGCAACAGTCTAGATAGATGGAAAAGGTCTGGGAACTTCACTTGCAACAAATACAATGGGGCAAGTGTCGTTGATTATGTGATTTGTTCACAAAGCTTGATAGAAAATATAGACGAAGTTAAGATTAGAGAGCATATTTGGGACTTAAAATCAGACCATAACCCAATTTATATAAATTTATCATGGTTAGAATAAAGGTATGATAGCAGAAAAACCCAACGCTCTTGGCAATCACTATCAAGGGGAAAAATTCTTCTAACTCAAGAAAATTGTACTATCTTCAAGACAACATTGGAGAGATTAATTCAGAAGGAGAAAACTGGTTTCCAAAGATTCAACAATCATGAGTTAACAAATATAATTCAAAGTGCACTTGAGAAGTGCAAAAGAACAAAAAATAGGAAATCAGAATCAAATTGTTTTCTTGTAAATTCTTGGTTTGATGAGGAATGCAAAATGGCAAGGAGAACATTGAAAAAGATAAGCAAGGAGAAGATGAATGTAAAGTTATATACGCAGATACTAAAAGCAAAAAAATATGAGTTCATGCAAACAAGGCGAGAAGAGATAATATATCTAGGTAAGAATAACCAAAAACTTTTCTGGCAGGAACTTCAACCAAGGAAGAAGAAATCAAAAAATAATATTACAACCAATCAAAGGTTTGAATATGCAAGACAAATCTATGAGAAAGAATCAAAGGCTCGGCCTCCATCGAAGATCAACACAACTAAAAAGCTCTTCATGTTATAGGAGGTGGAGATTGGAATTAAGAAGCTGAAAACATGAAAGGCAAAGGACTTGGTTGAACTTCAAGCAAAGTATCTAGAATGGGGAATGAACACTTTTGCACCGCACATCATGGAAATATTCAACAAGGATTCCCAAGAGATTAGAAAACTAGAGGCTAACAATACCCTTTTTAAAAGTGGAGACATTAATAATCCTTCCAATTATAGAACCATTATGCGTGAAATTTTAAAACTGAAAACTATACAGTTGTAGTGACATATTTATTCCTCCTACTTATTATTTCAATAAGTTATTTTTCAGAAATCTTCTGGCAAATATCGAAATAAATACTACTGCAACATTCACAAATACATATGTAGAGAAATAAACAATAGAGGACATAAGCACAAGAATCAATCACATGTACACAGTTATTTTTAGACAATTGTCCCCGGAAAAACCCAATGCAGGAAAACTGGTGCAGCTAATGAGGGTTTTATTAATTCTTCAGCAGATGATATCTTTACAGCGAAATATAATAATAGATAAAATCTGAAACACTTGAGACTAAATTTTTGGCTCCCTCGGACAATTCTCTGACACCCTGATCAACCCTTGCTGGCTCTTGTGCCTGTCTGTGTGATTCACTACGCAATCCTAGCACTGGACTGCGTAAGTCTACGTAGGGACTACACGGGTTCTCTGCACTGCAGCCTCAAGCTGCCTCCAATGGCCCACTGTTTCCCTCTATCCCTGATCTCGATTACTACTTAATCCCTCCTCCTACTGATTCTGAAAACTCCTCGCCTTGCAACTCTCCCACTAAAATCGAATTCTCTTACTTCATAATCAATCTCCTTCAGGTACTGAGTGCATGCCCGACTTATTTTCCAAATGACCCTCAAGCCTTCTTTTATAATCTTCTCATTGGAGAAGCAACGGCCCAGATTAGAAGATTAAACAATGGCTAAGATTAAAACTTGACTTGATCCACGTTTTCTAGAAGAATCACACTCTGACTTATTAATACCCTTTAATTATTTCATTTCCCTAAGTTTAGACTTAGGGTCTTCATTAAAATAATTAATTATTCCAATAAGTCATGAACCGAGTGGAATTTCCACAAACTGTTTTGTGGGTTCTTTGGAATGCTATTGTCCAAGCCTCCATGCAAAGTTTGAGACTTGCAACACTCCCTCTTAGTGAGGAAGGTGTTCCAACAATATGCCTATTGCATGTTGCTCTACATTTGAAGCTCCCTCTACGTTGTTGCTCTCTGGACACTGCCCCTTATCTACTGCGCTGCTGTCTTTTGTATTGCTGCCTTTGACACTATCGTTGTCATTGCTGCCTCTGTACCACAGCTCCATCTGAATATTATTGTTGCCTCTGTACCATAGCTCATCCTCAAATTCTCTCTGAAATAGACAAAATTTGTCTTTCCTAGAGATTTTGCGATGATGTCTACCACTCGTTCTCCTGTTGGAGTGTACTACAACTAAACAGATCCACGTTGTACACAGTCCCTGATGAAGTGACACCTGATGTCAATATGTTTCGACCTACCATTAAACACTGGATTTTCAGAGAGCTTGATGCAACTCTGATTATCGCATAAGATGTTGGTCGCTTTTATTTTCTCCTTAAGTAGGTTCACCAACAGTTTTCGAAGCCATATGGCCTTGCATAAAGCTGTGTTAGCTGCCATATACTCTACTTCCGTTGAACTCAGTGCTATGGACTTCTGTTTCCTGCTACACCAAGAGGTCATTCCTGATCCTAGACTGAAACAGTACCCACTGGTACTCTTTCGAACTACTGAACTTCCAGCCCAATCTGCGTTGGCAAGACCTCTCAACCTGACATCATTGCTACGGGTGTACTTCAATCTAAGTTAGATTTTTCCTTGAAGGTACCTGAGAACATGCTTGGTTGTTGTCCAATGTTCCCTCTTTGGTTCCACCATGAATTAACTTAGGGTATTTATAGCATAACAGATGTTTGGCCTTGTATTTACCAAATACATCAATGATGCTATGAGCTGCCTATATAGCATAGGATCAACCTCATCATCTTCGGTCGTGTCGATCTTACTCCAATTGGTGATCATTGGAGTTGTCATGGGTCTAAAATCCTCCATCTGAAATCTCTTCACAACCTCTATAGTGTATATTCCTTGACCAAGGAAGATCTCCCCATTAACCTCCAACCCTAGAAAATAGTGCATCTGTCCTAAATCCTTGATGTCAAATTCTTCAGCCAAATTCTCCTTGCAACCTATAATGAGCCTTGATGATCCTGTCAAGAATAGATCGTCTACTTACAAAACCAGTATCAACGGCTCACTCCATACTCTCAAATAGTAGAGGTTGGGATCTATGTCACCTTTGACGAATCCCATCTTCTGCAGGTAGCTGTCAATTCGACCATACCAGGCTCTAGGAGCTTGCTTCAGTTCATATAACGCTTTCTTCAATCTACAAACATGAGTTTTATGATCATGTGTCTCAAAACCCTCCGGTTGTTCTATATACACCTCTTCCTCTATCACCTCGTTCAAGAATTATGTCTTGACTTCCATCTGGTGAATTTCCCATCCCATCTACGCAGAAAGGGATATCACGGACCTGATAAAGGTGTACTCGGCTACTGGGGCGAAGGTTTATTCATATTCAATTCATTTCTTCTGAGCATATGATCTGATCACGAGTCGAGTACTACTCTAACCATCATTTACGGTGTGAAGATCTTTTAATTGACTATGGCTTATACAGGTTTCAATGAGCATGTTAGTCCATCGATTATAGTGCATAAACACATAAAACATAAATAAATTAACTTAGCATATCAAGAAGCACATGCACGTAAGTAAGAGAGAGAGACAACCAATTGGTAATGGAGTTCAACCCTCCATCTCTTTGGGGCTACATCTTTGGATCTGCTTCAATTGGAATGCAGATCTTCTATAATCCTTCTTCAAAGTAAGCTCTCCAAGATTTCTTACATTCAAGCTCTATGGTCGAGCATTAGCTAAGCACTATGGCTCTCAATAGCTAATCATTCTCTCATTTCTTCTCCCTCACTCAAGGCTCACACAAGGAATATATATATTTTTCCCTCACCCACTCTCCAACAAAGAGCATTAATTACAAGACCCACAATTGTAGGGCCTAATTACAAGGAAGGAAAAACGAGATCCTTGAAACTAGGATCTCCAACAATCTCAAGCTCATAATATGGAGAAGTCTCAAAACCACCTAAAGACTCTTCAACCATGCCCTTGATTCTCTCAACCTACAATTGAGAAAAAATAGAGAATTGGTCTGAGGTGGTTTCTCACATAAAAATCAATTTCCCTAATTACATTAAATGAATAATATGTGAGACAAATTTTCTCTCACAAATATTAGTCATTTATATCAATAATGCATGGGTTTAATAAGGGCTCATAAAATGCATAATTAAATGCATGAGCATAATTTCACCCACTTAAATACTTTGTCACCAACTTCAAATCAAAGTGGTGCAAAGCTCTTTCACGTGTGAAGATCCTTTCGAATCACACCTCCCCACAAAGAAACTTTTGGTCTCCAAAAGTATCAGCTTCAATCCATCATCAACTGCATGCAAATATCTCTGAAAGGACATGCCCACATGAATCCTTCACCTGACGTACTTCAGAATCGGAACGTAATGCCAACACCTGCAACTGCTACAACGCGGATGTCTGGAAAGGCACATCCCTTGAAGACTCCTTCACCCAACGTACTTCAGAATCAGGATGCAAGCCAACACCTGCAATTGTTAAAATGCAAATGCCTGAAAAGGCACATCCCTTCAATACTCCTTCACCTGACGTACTTCGGAATCAGGATGCAAAGCCAACATCTGCCTAAAGCTGCAATGCAAACGTCTGAAAAGGTACATCCCTTCAAGATTCTTTCACCTTGGTCCTTCAAAATTGGAATGCAAAATCCCACATCTGCCTAAAGTTGCACCCTGTAAATGATCATACCTGTTTACATCTTTTGAAACACTTGCCAAGAGTTCATTGGTCAAGTTTACATGCCAAAATGGCTTAGGAAAATCGCCTCATTCAACTTGATTACAAAGAAGCCAACAAGGCTTAATGCGTAAAAATATGCCTCTCACTCTCCCTCATATAAGAGTGGCTAAAACAATCCTTTTACAATGCTTCATAAGCATCTTTTACATCATGACTTTCATGGTGGAAACTATGGCCTTTGACATGGCATTCAACAATTTACATGCCAAATTTTCGATGTCCAAAATATGATGGAAACTATGTAATGATCCAATATACTTAGTTACCACTTCAGGTGTATCTAATGAAATGCCCAAACTTAGTGCTTGTTTTCTAAATTCCTCGATAAAGCTTTGCACATTTTGTCCTTTACCTTGCCTTAGGTACTGCCACTCCATTAAGGCTTTTTGCTTATAACCCAAGGGATAGAATTGATCTTTAAGTGCAACAATAAAATTTTACCATGAGGAAATAAGGTTACCCAAATTATTTTTGCCATGAAGTTTTCTCTCCCACCAGATGAGAGTTGTGCCATTCAGTCGAAGAGAAGCCAACTTGATCTTTGCCTCATCCTCTACAATCTGCTGAATCCTACGGTAGAGTTCAAGATGCCTAATCTAGTTGTTAAGTTTCTCTGCATTACTCTCACCATTATACATGGTTAGATCAAATTTGACATCTAACTTAAAGAAAGTTTTATTAGATGTATTTCCTGAACTCCTATGATGAACAGGGCCCGGAGACGTAGTCCCTCCTAGACGAACTCCGATATCAATTATGTGTCTTCTTGCATGATGTTAATTGCTTCTCCCTTCTTATGTTTATGCCTTTAAAGTTTTTTGTTTGAGCTGCAATTTTTACATGTACTTATTTAACTCATCTTCAGCAAAAGATTTTGGATCAGCATACCCCTTAGCCACAAACATGGCTTTAAATATCTTGATGTTGCGGTCTGCAACATACTTGATCTTGTAGATCCACCTGGATCATACAACTAATCTCTCCTGAGGTCTGGGGACCACTTCCTAGACATCATTAGTCATGAAGGAATTGTACTCTTCCACCATTGCATCAACCTGCACTTGGTGCTGAGTTGCTTCCCGAAAACTAGAAGGTTATCCGACTTGAGCAACTATGGCTTGATACCTCTCAGGGTGCTTACGTTGTCTCTTCTCATTCCAGGGGATTCTGGAAAATTCCTTTGCATCCTTCAAAATCTGTCGAATTTCCCTGCTCGTTCTCCCACTAGTAGTGGGTAGATTTACTGGCTCTCCCTCTTGCAAATCCTCAGGAGACACAACCCTTGGATCCCTATGCCTTGGGGCTGTACCAGAGGCTCTTCCTCAAACTGCGTAGCAGAAGGCAACTCATGGGATCTTCTGAAGGCCTTCTCCTCCATGAAATTCGCACCAAGACTTTCCTATTCTCAGGAATATATATGCGATATGCCTTTGCATTCTCGTTGTATCCTACCAGATACCATTTTTCGGCAATCATCTCCAAATTCTTCCTCTCCTCACTGGGCACATGACAGTAAATTGTACTGTCGAAGATCCTAAAGTGACTCACTTCAGGCTTACTGCCAGTGAAGACACTTTCTGGTGTGATATTTCCTAGTGCAGCATGAGGAGTCCTGTTTTGAATGTAGATGGTTGTATTACACACTTCAGCCCACATGAATTTGAGCATGTAATGGTCATACAACATGACTCTTGTTGCTTCAACAATAGTTTGGTTTTTCCTTTTTGTCACACCATTCTGCTCCGGATTGTATGGAGTTGTCGACTCTCTTTTGATGCCTTCCCTTGCGTAGAATCAAGTGAATTCTTTATCTATGTATTCACCACCATTATCTGATCGCAATACCTTGATCCGCTTCCATGTTAGATTTTCTACCAAAGCCTTAAACTCTTTGAACCGAGTGAAGACTTCATCCTTGGTCTTTAAAAAGTAGATCTAGGTTTTCCTGGAATGATCATCAATGAAGGTGATGAAGTACTTAGCACCGCTAAGAGCTCTAGTGGACACCAGTCCACATATATCTGAGTGTATCAGGTCCAATACACCCTTGGCCCTATTTTTGCTTCTCTGATATGCTGCCTTGGCATATTTTCCCAATACGCACCCCTTGCAGACATCATCTCATTTAGTTCTCAGTTCTAGAACACCTGTGAAATTATTTTGGAGAGTTCTCAACACTCCATGATGCAAATGCCCCATTCTTCTGTGCTATAGCTCATTCAGGTCCATTTCTTCTGCACTTCCGACCAGTGCCATTGGAGACTCAAGCTGCAACTTGTACATTTTGTTGCTTCTTACCCCGATCTGTGCCTTCTTCTTCCAACTGGGGTGTTTGACGTAGAATCTATTGCCAATAAAGTAGACATCATAACCCCGATTTTGAAGCTGAGACACTAATAGAAATTTCATCCCCAAACTCGGCACAAGCAGAACATTAGTGGCCCAGATTCTATTTCTAGCCTCGGTCTGAGAAACTACAGTACCTCTCCCAATGGGAGTACAATTTGTTTTATTACCCATGGTTATTTTTAAATTCATATGCTCTTCTTGGTAGTCGAAAAAATAGTCCGGTACTCCAGTCATGTGAGCAGAGGCTCCACTGTCAATATACCAGACATCAGAAGAAGCAATGCTCGATATGCAAGCAAAATCTTCCTCAAGTCTGGATGCCAATACAGAGACATCATGATCCATCTATTCAGTCATGCTTCTTTCCCTTCCTGGAGAACTGCGTGAACCCTTCTGCGTTGCTGCTGCAACAATATATTTCCATTCGCTAGTTGATTCTCCCTTCCTGTTATTCATCTATGGCTCTGATACCATGTGATTTTTCAAACTGAAAACTATACAGTTGCAGTGACAACTTTATTCCTTCTACTTATTATTTCAATAAGTTATTTTCCAGAAATATTCTCGCAAATATCGAAATAAATACTAATGCAAAATTCACAAATACATATGCAGAGAAATAAACAGTAGAGGACATAAGCACAAGAATCAATCATATGTACACAGTTATTTTTGGACTATTGTCCCCAGAAAAACCCAATGCGGGAAAATCGGTGCAGCAGACGAGGGTTTTATTAATTCTTCAGCAAACGATATCTTTACAGGGAAATATAATGGTAGATAAAATATGAAACACCTGAGATTGAATTTTTGGGTCCCTCGGACAATTCTCTGACACCTTGATTAGCCCTTGCTGGCTCCTGTGCATGTTTGTGTGATTCGCTGTGCAGTCCCAGCGCTGGACTGCGTAAGTCTGTGTAGGTTCTCTGCATTAAAGCCTCAATCTGCCTTCAGTGGACCACTGCTTCCCTCTATCCCTAATCTCAATCACTATTGAATCCCTCCTCCTTCTGCTTCTACAAATTCCTTGTCCCGCAACTCTCCCACTGAAATCGAATAGTCTTACTTCAGAATCGATCTCCTTTGGGTATAGAGTGTATGCTCGACTTATTTTTCAAATGACCCTCAAGCCTTCTTTTATAATCTTCTCGTTGGATAACCAATGACCCAAATTAGAATATTAATCAATGGCTAAGAGTAAAAATTGACTTGATCCATGTTTTCTAGAAGAAACACACTTTGAATTTTTTTCGAGTGAAAAAATCAACAACTTTCTATTAATAATTAATGAAAATTTACGTTTTGCAGATGCAATTAAGAATTGGAGATGCCCAAAGTAACCATGTGCTCAAGTGCACATGTCATTGTAGCGAGGCTACCCAAAGAAAATTTACAAATTGCCAACGGGCCTAGGCTTTTCATGCTTGCCTTTTCTCTTTTGAACTATGTGCCAAGTCCCTGAATGCAGGGAAGGAGTACCAGGGCCAGCTCATTGTCCCTCATGGTGTTTTCTTTCTCAGAATCCGATCTTTATGAAACATGCGATCTTTTTTTCACTGTCGAACTTAACGCAGAATGGTCCCTAGTGGATGTAAAGTCCCTCGTGACTTGCGTCGGAAAAAGCGTTGCGTTAGACACAATTGGGTCTTGTACATCTTGGTCTAGTGCCCCTAGATTTGACGCAGCCTGTGTGCTTTCATTCGGAATGGGAATGTACCCTTCATCTTTTGTTTCTTGTTCTGGGCTATCTGAGGGGAATTGCCATCCCTTTGATGTTTTCCCAGTATTCTTCTTTTTCATGTTCTCTCTTTTGCCGTCCAAGCATGTATTTTGTAGCTGGCCAGTTTTCCTGCATATCTTGCACCTAAAAGCCGTGTTTTCATAGTCAAGGTGTTGCTTCCATTTATGTTAGTTATGAATTAGTTGTATAATTTCTAGTAACCCTTTGTTGAGGTCCACTTCAACGCAGATTCGTGAAAAAGTGAACATTCTCTCCTCCATCCTCTAGATGTCTGTTTTGATGTATCTCCCTATAATGTTTCCAATGCCTTCTAGAACAAGTTCATTTCAGAAATGAAACGGGAGTTTATACAGTCGGGCCCATATCGGCATTCTAGTTATCTCCATAGAGTTTGCATCAAAATCAGGGAACCAAGGTGTGATGAAGGGTCCGGTGGAACCCCAGAACCATGGTCCCGCCCTCAGAATGATATCTCTGGATTTTGTAGAAGTGAAATTGACAATAAAATACCCCTCGGAGCAGAGATGGATGTCACAATCCATAGTCCAATTGGTGAAAATCCAATGGAAAAGCTCCATTAGTTTGGGCCAGAAGCAGTTAAACCTGCATATTACTGCCTGTGATTCAAATGAAGAGTGATGTTCGTCGATGTCTGATGCCTTAATATTTAGTTCTGGCACGTTGTTCAACCACTCCACAATGTATGGTTTGGGAGCATTCTCAATTGGTTCTGAAGTTGTTGGTGCCGTGTTTTTCCCTTGCAGAATGTTCCTGTATGAGGGCCCATTTGAGGTGCCAGATTTAGTCATATTGGATCCCTTCATGGGCCCCGTAGTTCTGTTATGTTCAGTTCTAGAAAATGTTTTTTTTCACGAGGATCCTCCTTTGAGTCTTAAGTTCAAGACAATAGAAGAATTTATTTGGATGTGGTGTTCTTTTTGTTTGGCTTCTTCTTGTAGTACCTTCCTTGAATATATCAGGCTTTGTTTTTTGGCAGGGATACCTGTTGCCACTTGAATCTTGTACTTCAGATCTGTGACCGATTCCTCCTCCTGTACCTAAAGGGTTTTTGTTTTCCCGTCAAATTATTTTAAAAAAAGCTGCAATCTGGGCTGGGGGATATAGATCCCTACTCGACTATGTGGGATGGGGTTTTCCGAGTAGGCACTACCATCTGAATTATTGTTTTGTTTCAGGGCTGTTGGGACGGAGTATAAGGGATACCCATAAATGGGAGCCTCCTCGCCCCCTGCCCAAACTCTGTGCCTCATAAGTAGGCATTGGGTCTCAAGCCCCAAAACTACCTTAACACTGAGCCGGGAGCTCCATCCAGATTTTAACTAGTTGTAAATAATAAACCCTAAAATGTGAAAGCCATAAAATAAACTTGGGGAGGGTATTACCCATTGTTGCCGTTCCTGGTGGAGCCAGATGGGATGAGGTTGCAGATCAGGACCCCCATCACCAAAAACCCTTAGCTTAGTATCCCGTATGCTCCAAAGTACTGCTTCAATGCAACGACAGGAGACTGGGCCATCAATCACCAGACCTCTGCATCGATCCTGTCTTCGAATCCTTACGACACCACATCCAGCCTCAGCTGCAAATCCACATGAGTAGTCTTTCCTTACCCCTTGTCCTCCGTTGGGAGAGAACCGCCAGCCTCTCGGAGCAGACACTTTTCTGGTGAGAATAGATCTCTGAGGCGGAGAATAGGATAACAGATTAACTCCTGCTTCAACGGCATAACAGGCAAAGGAGCGTCGGATATCCAGGCCTGTCGCCATGACTACCTGCTTCCAAATCTTGTATTATGCTAGAGATTGGCCCATAATCAACCTCCGCCTTTTCCTTAGGACCGAAAATGTGTGGCCTGATCCCCCATTCCTGCCTGGTGCACGTCGTTGAACAGTCATCTTTGCCCCGCCAAAGCCCCCTTAGCTACAAACCCTAACTCCTCAATCACACTTTGACTTATTAATACCCTTTAATTATTTCATTTCTCTAAGTTTAGACTTAGGGTCTTCATTAAAATAATTAATTATTTTAATAAGTCATGAACTGAGTAGAATTTCCACAAACTGTTTATGGGTTCTTTGGAATGCTGTTGTCCAAGCCTCCCTTCAAAGTCTGAGACTTGGAACACTTCCAGATGCTATAAAAATCAACATTGTGATCAATCCTTTGCTTGCAAAGCTTTTCAGCAGCATGGTAGAAAATATAATAAGTAAGTGGGTAGAAGTAAAAGAAAAGAGGGCAAAAGGACAAGCGGTTTTTAGGCCGAAGCATTCTACAGTGGTTCATGACATCACATTGAGATACATTATTGAAAAGATTTGGGGGATAAAGAAGAACTATTTTGTTGTTTTGTTGGCTTCAAAAAGACATTTGACACAATCCCTAGAGATAAGTTGTGGTGTAGAAAGGAAGAACTTGAAATTCCTTTGCATTATAGAGCTGTTGTCCATAGATTTTAGAAAGAGGTGGAAGTCAAAATTAGAACCTCATATTTCAGAAAGCTTTAGAAGTGACATTAGAGTCAAGCAAGGTTGCCCTCTATCCCCCTAGTATTTTTGGTTTATACATTGATAAACTTGAAGAGTGGCTAAATTTGCAAGGTGTAGATGGTGTTCGGTTCGGGGAGTTTGTTATAAAACTCATTTTATACGCTGATGATCTTGTATTGATTTCTAAATCGGCCCATGGGTTGCAGTTGCACCTATATGCCCTTGAGCATTTTTGTAGAGTAGTGGGGATGCAAGTCAATACTAGCAAGACCGAAATAATGATTTTCTTTAATAAAAGGAAGCAAATTTAGCATACGTTCTTCTTTGAAGACAACATTCTTGAAGAAGTAAATGAGTACAAGTACCTCGGGATTGATTTCAATGACAAACTTAATTGGGAGGACTACATAAAGAAGAGAATTTTAGGAGGGTGGAGAACATTATACGCTTTTCAAAACAGATGTAGAGAGGTAGAGATATGGGATTGGAAAACGATTAAAGTGATTTTTGGACTCTCGGTTTGTCAAGTGATGCTATATGGGTGTGAATTGTGGACTAGCAACACCCCCGGTCTCAAAATGGAAGCAAATCGAGAAAATCCAAAAACGCTTGATCATGAGCAAGTTCAAAATCAAAATTCAGTACCTCATCAAACTAACAATTTACAAGAAAACAATTTGATTCTGATTTCCTATTTTTTGTTCTTTTGCACTTCTCAAGTGCACTTTGAATTATATTTGTTAACTCATGATTGTTGAATCTTTGGAAACTAGTTTTCTCCTTCTGAATTAATCTCTCCAACGTTGCCTTGAAGATAGTACAATTTTCTTGTGTTAGAAGAATTTTTCCCCTTGATAGTGATTGCCAAGAGCATTGGGTTTTTCTACTATGATACCTTTATTCTAACCATGATAACTTTATATAAATTGGGTTATGGTTTAATTTTAAGTCCCAAATATGCTCTCTAATCTTAACTTCGTCTATATTTTCTATCAACCTTCGTGAACAAATCACATAATTAATGACACTTGCCCCATTGTATTTGTTGCAAGTGAAGTTCCCAAACCTTTTCCATCTATCTAAACCGTTGCAAATAATTAAGTTGAAAGCACCACACAGTGTAAGCAACTCCTCTCCAAAATTATTGCTAACCTTTTCATCTTATAAACATCTCACCCATTGGGGACTCTCCTCGTCAGTCAGCCAAATAGGATTATGATCCTCTTTGCAACAAAGAATACTAGCTTGCTGATTTGGTTTTATAGCATTAAAATCCCCCACTAAAAGCACTTATCCCTGCTGAGAGTATGGAGCGGTATCTTTCTTTAAGGCTGTTGCATACGGATCCTTGTTCTCTAGCCCCTTATTTTTGTAAGTTTTCGAGACTTGAGGGGAAAAATAGCATGCTTCAATTCTTATGTGATTCTCATTCTCTGATATTTTGAACCATAAATAATGTTTATTTGTATCTTCTTTCATCAACTGAATGTAACGGCCTTATTTTTCTTTCACTAAAACTAGTAACGACCTCAAGCTACCTCCAATGGCCCATTACTGCCCTCTGTCCCTGATCTCGATTACTACTGAATCCCTCCTCCTTATGCTTCTACAAACTGCTCGCCCTGCAACTCTCCCACTGAAATTGAATTCTCTTACTTCATAATCGATCTCCTTCAGGTACTGAGTGTATGCCCGACTTATTTTCCAAATGACCCTCAAGCCTTCTTTTATAATCTTCTCATTGGAGAACCAATGGACCATGTTAGAATATTAATCAATGGCTAAGATTAAAACTTGACTTGATCCATTTTTTCTAGAAGAATCACACTCTGACTTATTAATACCCTTTAATTATTTCATTTCCCTAAGTTTAGACTTAGGGTCTTCATTAAAATAATTAATTATTCTAATAAGTCATGAACCGAGTGGAATTTCCACAGAATTTTTTGTGGGTTCTTTGGAATGTTGTTGTCCAAGCCTCCATGCAAAGTTTGAGACTTGGAACACTCCTGGATGCTACAAAAATCAACACTCCCTCTTAGCGAGGAAGGTGTTCCAACAATATGCCTATTGCATGTTGCTCTGCATTTGAAGCTCCCTCTATGCTGTTGATCTCTAGACATTGCCCCTTATCTGCTGCGCTGCTGTCTTTTGTACTGCTGCCTTTTACATTGTCATTGTCACTGCTGCCTCTGTACCATAGCTCCCTCTGAATACTATTTCTATCCATTCCTGATACTGGAAGGGATTCTTTATCATCCTCATATTCTCTTTGAAATAGACAAACTTTGTATTTCCTAGAGATTTTGTGAGGATATCTGCCACCCGTTCTCCTATTGGAGTGTACTGCAACTAAACAGATCCATGTTGTACACAGTCCCTGATGAAGTGACACATGATGTCAATATGTTTCGACCTATCATTAAACACTAGATTTTCAGAGAGCTTGATGCAACTCTAATTATCGCATAAGATTTTGGTCGCTTTCATTTTCTCCTTAAGTAGGTTCACCAATAGTTTTCGAAGCCATATGGCCTTGCACGAAGCTGTGTTGGCTGCCATATACTTTGCTTCTGCTGAACTCAGTGCTATAGACTTCTGTTTCCTACTGCACCAAGAGGTCATTCCTGATCCTAGACTAAAACAGTACCCACTGGTACTCTTCCGATCTACTGAACTTCTAACCCAATTTGCGTCGGTGAGACCTCTCAACCTGACATCATTGCTACAGGTGTACTTCAATCTAAGCTCGACTATTCCTTGAAGGTACCTGAGAACATGCTTGGTTGTTGTCCAATGTGCCCTCTTTGGTTCCACCATGAACTGACTTAGGGTAATTACAGCATAACAGATGTTTGGCCTTGTATTTACCAGATACATCAACGACCCTATGAGCTTCCTATATAGCATAGGATCAACCTCATCATCTTCGGTCGTGTCGATTTTATTCCAATTGGTGATCATTGGACTTTTCGTGTGTTTAAAATCCTCCATCTGAAATCTCTTCAAAATCTTTGTAGTTTATTTTCTTGACCAAGGAAGATCTCCCCATTCTGTTTCCAAACCTCCAACCCTAGAAAATAGTGCATCCATCCTAGATCCTTCATGTCAAATTCTTCAGCCAAATTCACCTTGAATCCTATGATGAGCCTTGATGATCCTGTCAAGAATAGATCATCTACATACAAAACTAGTATCAACGGCTCACTCCCTACTCTCGGATAGTAGAGGTTGGGATTTGTGTCACTCTTGACAAATCCCATCATCTGCAGGTAGGTGTCAATTCAACCATACCAGGCTCTAGGAGCTTGCTTCAGTCCATATAATGTTTTCTTCAATCTGCACACACGATTTTTCTGATCATGTGTCTCAAAACCCTTCGGTTGTTCTATATACACCTCTTCCTCTATCACCTCGTTCAAGAATTTTGTCTTGACTTCCATCTGGTGAATTTCCCATCCCATCTATGCAGCAAGGGATATCACAGACCTGATAAAGATGTACCTGGCTACTGGGGTGAAGGTTTCTTCATAGTCAATTCCTTCCTTCTGAGCATATGATCCGATCACGGGTCGAGTACTACTCTAACCATCATGTACGGTGTGAAGATATTTTAATTGACTATGGCTTATATAGGTTTAAATGAGCATGTTAGTCCATCGATTATAGTGCATAAACACATAAAACATAAATAAATGAACTTAGCATATCAAGAAGCACATGCACGTAAGTAAGAGAGAGAGACAACTAATTGGTAACGGAGTTCACCCCTCCATCTCTTTGGGGCTACATCTCTGGATCTGCTTCAATTGGAATGCAACTCTTCTATATTCCTTCTTCAAAGTAAGCTCTCCAAGCTTTCTTACATTCAAGCTCTATGGTCAAGCATTAGCTAAGCACTATGGCTCTCAATAGCTAATCATTCTCTCCTTTCTTCTCCCCCTCTAAAGGCTCACACAAGGAATATATATATTTTTCCCTCACCCACTCTCCAACAAAGAGCATTAATTACAAGACCCACAATTGTAGGGCCTAATTACAAGGAAGGAAAAACGAGATCCTTGAAATTAGGATCTCCAACAATCTCAGGCTCATAATTGGGAAAAGTCTCAAAACCCCCTAAAGACTCTTCAACCATGCCCTTGATTCTCTCAACCTACAATTGAGAAAAAATAGAGAATTGGTCTAAGGTGGTTTCTCACATAAAAATCATTTCCCTAATTACATTAAATGAATAATATGTGAGACAAATTTTCTCTCACAAATATTAATCATTTATATCAATAATGCATGGGTTTAATAAGAGCTCATAAAATGCATAATTAAATGCATGAGCATAATTTCACCCACTTAAATACTTTGTCACCAACTTCAAATCAACATAGCGCAAAGCTCTTTCACGTGCAAAGATCCTTTCGGATCACACCTCCCCACAAAGAAACTTTTGGTCTCCAAAAGTATCAGCTTCAATCCATCATCAACTGCATGCAAATATCTCTGAAAGGCACATCTCCACATGAATCCTTCACCTGACATACTTTAGAATCAAAACGCAATGCCAACACCTGCAACTGCTACAACGCGGATGTCTGGAAAGGCACATCCCTTGAAGACTCCTTCACCCAACGTACTTCAGAATTAGGATGCAAGCCAACACCTGCAATTGTTGCAACGCAAATTCCTGAAAAGGCACATCCCTTCAAGACTCCTTCATGTTGAGCCCTAGAATGGTCTTCAATTTTACAAACCTTCACTTCACTTCATCATTCTTTTATCACTTCATAAGCCTAAAATCAATGAAGAATGATTAGGATTGCTTAAAGGTTACATGAAATTGATTAACATATTGTATTTTCATGGTTTTTGCTGTTTTAATAATTTTGTGCAAAATAGCTACAAAATACAGATGTTCCGTAGCCGATCAGGCGTTCCACAACTATTTTAGTGTTTAAACAGGTTACAGGTGTCGTCTGAGGGAAATACGTATATGGTTAGACTCCAAAAATCTCCTGCATCATTCCTTGTCCTCCACGAGGGCTGAGCACAAATCTGGCAGTGGTTATGCACGTGGATAAATCCAAAACCAAGAAGCAGACTTCTACAAGGAAAAGGACTCTTGAGGTGTCTTCAGCAGAATACGAGTCCTCAATAGGAGTTCTAGTTCGATTTTGATTATAAAATACACCTATGCCTATTTCTACTCAATGTTAGTTATGTATTTCCTTATAAAAATAACTCGGTGAATCGAGAGACAGTTAGTTCATGTTTTGTTATTAGTTTCAAACACTGTGATACTCTATTTATGAAGCATTTTCTTTTAATGAAAGAAGTATAACTTTGATGCATGATCTGAAGCAACTTTAAGGAGTTAAGGATTCGTGTGCCAATATGATGGTAGAGGGCCCCTACTATCCGAAAGGCTTTGTGCATATTTTCTAGATAAGTGACCTTTAGCTCTGTTTTGTTCTTAACTTAGGCAGTTTTTTGAGTTTATCCTCTTTCATCATGCTTATGTCATTTACTTATATTGAATATTATAGTCAATCTTGTTCTCATGAGTTGTTCCAATATATCACTAATGCGTGAATGAGATATAGCTGTAGTACTCTTGAGTTAATTGCACTTTAGTTCAGTTCTGTTCATTGCATTTCAGTTTTATTAGTTAATTGCATTCTAGTCCTGTTAATTACACTTAAAAGGCCCTCATTATTTTATAAGCTACTCTTGTTCTTAACTTCTTCTAACACATCATTATCATATGAACAAGAATTAGTTATATCATTTTGAGTTCTTGACTGTTCTGCAATTTCTCATAATTTTACAAAACAACATTTTTCCCAAGTTGTTCCAAGAAATTTCTAACCTTTGAATGAGGCTTAATAGTAACATTTTGAGTTGAAGAATGAGTTAATTCTAGTGTCACAAGTTATTTTAGCATAAGGATCCTTACTATGTTGCAGATAATCTTTTCTCAAAATGTTCCAACAAATTTCTAACAATGGATGAGATTTCTCTGTGATGTTTTAAAGAGAACCTCATTACATCAAAACTAATCCTTTCTCAGTTGTTCCAACATACCTCTAATGAAATGAATTGGATTGAGTTTAATGTTATGAGTTACTTTTCTTATCAGCTTTAAAGTCTGTGGATTAGCTTTTTCTGTTCTTAGGCGCCATTCATAGTTTAGAGTAGATTTCATTCTGTTTTAGTGTGATCAGTAACTTCTCTTTGCCAACAATTTAGTTCTTTTCCTCTCAGCATAAAAACACAAAACCAGAAACACTAGAAAAACAACGAAGTAGGAAGAAGATACCTAGGCACATATAGTGCATTTCACTTCAACAGTTTACTAGCCCTGGTTGAAAATTTATGACATCAATTTAGGAACACTAAGTTGACTAGACACTTCACCTGACGTACTTTGGAATCAGGATGCAAAGCCAACATCTGCCTAAAGCTGCAACACAAACGTCTGAAAAGGCACATCCCTTCAAGATTATTTCACCTCAATCCTTCAGAATCGGAATGAAAAAACCCACATTTGCCTAAAGTTGCACCCTGTAAATGATCATACCTGTTTACATCTTTTGAAACACTTGCCAAGAGTTCATCGGTCAAGTTTACATGCCAAAATGGCTTAGGCAAATCGCCTCATTCAACTTGATTACAAATAATTCAACAAGGCTTAATGCGTAAAAATATGCTTCTCACTCTCCCTCATATAAGAGTGGCTAAAACAACCTTTTGCAATGCTTCATAAGCATCTTTTACATCATGACTTTCATGGTGGCAACTATGGCCTTTTACATGGCATTCAATAATTTACATGCCAAATTTTCAATGCCCAAAATATGATGGAAACTATGTAATGATCCAATATACTTAGTTACCACTTCAGGTGAATCTAATGAAATGCCCAAACTTAGCGCTTGTTTTCTAAATTCCTCGATAAAGCTTTGCACATTTTGTCCTTTACCTTGCCTTAGGTACTGCCACTCCATTAAGGCTTTTTGCTTATAACCCAAGGGATAGAATTGATCTTTAAGTGCAGCAATAAAATTTGACCACGAGGAAAGAAGGTTACCCAAATCACTGTTGCCTTGAAGTTTGCTCTCCTACCAGATGAGAGTTGTGCCATTCAGCCGAAGAGAAGCCATCTATATCTTTGCCTCATCCTCCACAATCTGTTGAATCCTGCAGTAGAGTTCAAGCTACCTAATCCAGTTGCTAAGTTTCTCTGCATTACCCTCACCATTATACATGGTTAGATCAAATTTGACATCTAACTTAAAGAAAGGTTTATTAGATGTATTTCTTGAATTCCTATAATGAGCAGGGCCCGGAGACGTAGTCCCTCCTAGACGAACTCCGATATCAATTATATATCTTCTTGCATGATTTTAATTGCTTCTCTCTTCTTATGTTTATGCCTTTAAAGTTTCTTGTTTTAGCTGCAAATTTTACATGTACTTATTTAACACATCTCCGGCAAAATATTTTGGATCAGCATACCCCTTAGCCACAAACCTGACTTTAAATTTCTCGATGCTGCCATCTGTAGCATACTTGATCTCGTAGATCCACCGTGATCCTACAACTGATCTCTCTTGAGGTTTGGGGACCACTTCCTAGACATCATTAGTCATGATGGAATTGTACTCTTCCACCATTGCATCAACCCACACCTGGTGCTAAGTTGCTTCCCGAAAACTGGAAGGTTATCCGACTTGAGCAACTAAGGCTTGATACCTCTCAGGCTGCTTACGTTGTCTCTTCTCATTCTAGGGGATTCTAACAAAGTCTTTTGCATCCTTCAGAACCTGTCGAAGTTCCCTGCTTGTTCTCCCACTCGTAGTGGGTGGATTTACTAACCCTCCCTCTTGCAAATACTCAGGAGACACATCCCTTGGATCCTTGTGCCTTGGAGAGGCAACTGAATTTTCTGTTGTTGGTTGTTGGAGCTGTATCAGAGGCTCTTCCTCAAACTATGTAGCAGAAGGCAACTCGCGGGATCTTCTAAAGGCCTTCTCCTCCATGAACTTCGCACCACTACTTTCCAATTATCAGGAATATATATGCGATATACCTTTGCATTCTCGTTGTATCCTACTAGATACCCTTTTTCGGTAGTCATCTCCAACGTCTTCCTCTTCTCACTGGGCACATGACAATAAATTGTACAGTCGAAGATCCTAAAGTGACTCACTTCAGGATTACTGCCAGTGAAGACACTTTCTGGCGTGATCTTTCCCAGTGCAGCGTGAGGAGTCCTGTTTTGAATGTAGACAGTTGTATTACACGCTTCAGCCCACATGAATTTGAGCATGTAATGGTCATACAACATGACTCTTGTTGCTTCAACAATAGTCTGGTTTTTCCTTTCTGCCACACCATTCTGCTCTGGATTGTTTGGAGTTGTCCACTCTCTTTTGATGCCTTCCCTTGCGCAGAATCAAGTGAATTCTTTATCTATGTATTCACCACCATTATCTAATCGCAATACCTTGATCCGCTTCCCTGTTATATTTTCTACCAGAGCCTTAAACTCCTTGAACCGAGTGAAGACTTCATCCTTGGTTTTCCAAAAGTAGATCTAGGTTTTCCTGGAATGGTCATCAATGAAGGTGACAAAGTACTTGGCACCGCTAAGAGCTCTAGTGGACACCGATCCACATATATCGGAGTGTATCAGGACCAATACACCCTTGGCCCTATTGTTGCTTCCCTGATATGCTGCCTTGGCATATTTTCCCAATACGCACCCCTTGCAGACATCATCTCGTTTAGTGCTCAGTTCTGGAACACCTGTGACAGTCTTCTGGAGAGTTATCAACGCCCCATGATGCAAATTCCCCATTATTTTGTGCCATAGCTCATTCAGGTTCATTTCTTCTGCACTGCTGACCAGTGCCATTGGAGACTCAAGCTGCAACTTCTACATTCTGTTGCTTCTTACCCCAATCTGTGCCTTCTTCTTCCAAATGGGGTGTTTGATGTAGAATCTATTGCCAATAAAGTAGATGTCATAACCCTGATTTTGAAGCTGAGACACTAAGAGCAAGTTCATCCCCAAACTCAGCACAAGCAGAACATTAGTGGCTCGGATTCTATTTCTAGCCTCAGTCTGAAAAACTACGGTACCTCTCCTAACGGGAGTACACTTTGCTTTATTACCCATGGTTATTTTTAAATTCATATGCTCTTCTTGGTAGTCGAAAAAATAGTCCAGTACTCCAGTCATGTGAGCAGAGGCTCCACTATCAATATACCAGACATCAGAAGAAGAAATGCTCAATACGCAAGCAAAATATTCCTCAAGTCTGGATGCCAATACAGAGACATCATGATCCATCTATTCAGTCATGCTTCTTTCCCTTCCTGGAGAACTGCGTGAACCCTTTTGCATTGATGCTGCAACAGTATATTTCCGTTCACTAGTTGATTCTCCCTTCTTGTTATTCATCTCTGGCTCTGATACCACGTGATTTTTCAAACTGAAAACTATACGGCTGTAGTGACAGATTTATTCCTCCTACTTATTATTTCAATAAGTTATTTTTTCAAAAATCTTCTGGCAAATATCGAAATAAATACTACTACAACATTCACAAATACATATGCAGAGAAATAAACAGTAGAGGACATAAGCACAAGAATCAATCATATGCACACAATTATTTTTGGACAATTGTCCCGGAAAAACCCAGTGCAGGAAAATCAGTGCAACAGATGAGGGTTTTATTAATTCTTCGACAAACGATATCTTTACAGGGAAATATAATGGCAGATAAAATATGAAACACCTGAGATTGAATTTCTAGCTCCCTCGGACAATTCTCTAACACCTTGATCAACCCTTGCTGGCTCTTGTGCATGTTTGTGTGATTCACTGTGCAGTCCCAACGCTGGACTGTGTAAGTCTATGTAGGTTCTCTGCGCTGCAGCCTCAAGCTGCCTCAAGTGGCCCAATGCTGCCCTCTATCCTTGATCTCGATTATCACTGACTCCCTCCTCCTTCTACTTCTGCAAACTCCTGCAATTCTCCCACTTAAATCGAATTCTCTTACTTCAGAATCAATATCCTTCGGGTACTGAGTGTATGCTCAGCTTATTTTTCAAATGACCCTCAAGCCTTCTTTTATAATATTCTCATTGGAGAACCAATGACCCAAATTAGAATATTCATCAATGGCTAAGAGTAAAACTTGACTTGATCCATGTTTTCTAGAAGAATCAACAACTTTCTATTAATAATTAATGAAAAGTTACATTTTGCAGATGCAATTAAGCATTCGAGACACCCAAAGGGCTCGTGTGCTCAAGCACACATGTCATTGTAGCAAGGCTACCCAAAGAAAATTTACAAATTTCCAATGGGCCTGGGCTTTACACGCTTGCCTTTTCTCTCTTTGAACTATGTGCCAAGACCCTAAATGTAGGGAAGGAGTAACCAAGGCCAGCTCATTGTCCCTCATGGTGTTTTCTTTCTCGGAATCCAAGCTTTATGAAACATGTGATCTTTTGTTCACTCCCGAACTTAACGCAGAATGGTCCCCAGTGGATGTAAAGTCCCCCATGACTTGCGTCGACAAAGGCGTCGCGTTAGACAAAATTGGGTCTTGTACATCTTGGTCTGGTGCCCCTAGATTGGACGCAGCCTGTGTGCTTTCATTCGGAATGGGAATGTCCCCTTCATCTTTTGTTTCTTGTTCTGGGCTACCTGAGGGGAATTGCCACCCCTTTTTGTAGATGGCCGGTTTTCCTGCATATCCTGCACCTAAAAGTCGTGTTTTCATGGTCAAGGTGTTGCTTCCATTTATGTTGGTTATGAATCAATTGTATAATTTCTGGTAACCCTATGTTGAGGTCCACTTCAACGTAGATTCGTGAAAAAGTGAAAATTCTCTCCTCCATCCTCTAGATGTTTGTTTTGATGTATCTCCCTATAATGTTTCCAATGCCTTCTAGAACGAGTTCATTCCAGAAATGAAGTGGGAGTTTATACAGCCAGACCCATACCAACATTCTGGTTATCTCCATAGAGTTTGCATCAAAATCAGGAAACCAAGGTGTGATGAAGAGTCGGTGGAACCCCAGAACCATGGTCCTGCCCTGAGAATGATATCTCTGGATTTTGTAGAAGTGAACTTGACAATAAAATACCCCTTGGAGTAGAGATGGATGTCACAATCAATAGTCCAATTGGTGAAAATCCAATGGAAAAGCTCCATTGGTTTGGGCCAGAAGCAGTTAAACCTGCATATTACTGCCTGTGATTCAAATGAAGAGCGATGTTCGTCGATCTCTGATGCCTTAATATTCAGTTTTGGCACGTTGTTCAACTGCTCCACAATGTATGGTTTGGGAGCATTCTCAATTGGTTCTGAAGTTGTTGGTGCCGTGTTTTTCCCCTGCAGAATGTTCCTGTATGAGGGCCCATTTGAGGTGCCAGCTTTGGTCATATTAGATCCCTTCATGGGCCCTGTAGTTTTGTTCTGTTCAGTTCTAGCAATTTTTTTTGTTCATGGGGATCCTCCTTTGAGTCTTAAGTTCAGGATAGTAGAAGAATTTCTTTGGATGTGGTGTTCTTTTTGTCAGGCTTCTTCTTGTAGTACCTTCCTTGAATAGATCAGGCTTTGTTTTGTGGTGAGGATACCTATTGCCGCTTGAATCTTGTACTTCAGATCTGTGATCGATTCCTCCTCATGTACCCAGAGGGTTTTTGTTTTCCCATCAAATTATTTAAAAAAAATCTAGAATCTGGGCTGGGGGATATAGACCCCTACTCGACTGTGTGGGATGGGGTTTTCCGAGCAGGCACTACTGTCCGAATTATTGTTTTGTTTCAGGGTTGTTGGGACGGAGTACAAGGGATACCCATAAACGAGAGCCTCCTCGACCCCTGCCCAAACTCTATGCCTCCTAAGTAAGCATTGGGTCTCAAGCCCCAGCGCTACCTTAACACTGAGCCGGGAGCTCCATCCAGCTTTTAACTAGTTGTAAATAATAAACCCTAAAATGCAAAACACATAAAATAAACTTGGGGAGGGTATTACCCATTGTTGGCGTTCCTAGTGGAGCCAGATGGGATGAGGCTACAGATCAGGACCCCCGTCGCCAAAAACCCTTAGCTTAGTATCATGTATGCTCCAAAGGGCTGCTTCAATGCAGCGGCAATAGACTGGGCCATCAATCACCAACCCTCTGCATCGATCCCGTCTTCGAATCGTTACGACACCACATCCAGCCTCAGCTGCAAATCCGCAGGAGTAGTCTTCCCTTACCCCTCCTCCTCTGTTGGGAGAGAACCGCCAGCCTCTCGGAGCAGACGCTTTTCTAGTGAGACTAAATCTCTGAGGCGGAGAACAGGATAACAAATTAACTCCTACTTCAACACCATAGCAGGCAAAGGAGCGTCGGGTGTCCAGGTCTGTCGCCATGCTATCTGCTTCCAAATCTTGTATTATGCTAGAGATTGGCCCATAATCAGCCTCCGCCTTTTCCTTAGGACCGAAAATGTGTGGCCTGATCCCCCATCCCTGCCTGGTGCCCACCCTTGAACAGTCGTCGCTGCCCTGCCAAAGCCCCGTGACCTGTAAACCCTAACTCCTCAATCACACTATGACTTATTAATACCCTTTAATTATTTCATTTCTCTAAGTTTAGACTTAGGGTCTTCATTAAAACAATTAATTATTTTAATAAGTCATGAACTAAGTGGAATGATTAACTCCATAAGGTATAAAGCTAGAAGCATGAAACAGGTGGGTGGATAATGTAATGAACATAGTCTGTTGTTTCATAATCTAATCAGCGTGGCTTACTATCTATCCTTGGATCGAGCACGGACGTCCTATGTTCGAGTATGCAACGCGGAACTATTATGCAGGTAGTAAATGTGTATCACGCTGATCATTTCACCTAGGAGATCGTACAACACATAGACAGGTGTCCACAAATTACTGTTTATGGGTTCTTTGGAATGCTGCTGTCCAAGCCTCCTTTCAAAGTTTGAGACTTGGAACACTTCCAGATGCTACAAAAAACAACATTGTGATCAATCCTTTGTTTGCAAAGCTTTTCGGCAGCATGGTAGAAAATAGAATAAGTAAGTGGGTAGAAGTAAGAGAAAAGAGGGAAAAAGGACAAGCAGTTTTTAGGCCGAAGCATTTTACAATGGTTCATGGCATCACATTGAGACACATTATTGAAAATATTTGGGGGGATAAAAAAGAAATATTTTGTTGTTTTGTTGGCTTCAAAAAGACATTTGACACAATCCCTAGAGATAAGTTGTGGTGTAGAAAGGAAGAACTTGAAATTCCTTTGCATTATAGAGCTGTTGTCCATAGACTTTATGAAGAGGTGGAAGTCAAAATTAGAACCTCATATTTCAGAAAGCTTTAGAAGTGACATTAGAGTCAAGCAAGGTTGCCCTCTATCCCCTAATATTTTTGGTTTATACATTGATAAACTTGAAGAGTGGCTAAATTTGCAAGGTGTAGATGGTGTTCGATTGGGGGAGTTTGTGATCAAACTTATTTTATATGCTGATGATCTTGTATTGATTTCTATATCGGCCCATGGATTGCAGATGCACCTATATGCCCTTGAGCATTTTTGTAGAGCAGTGGGGATGCAAGTCAATACTAGCAAGACCGAAATAATGATTTCTTTGATAAAAGGAAGCAAAGTTAGCATACGTTCTTCTTTGAATGAAACATTCTTGAAGAAGTAAATGAGTATAAGTACCTTAGGATTGATTTCAACAACAAACTTAATTGGGAGGACTACATAAAGAAGAGAATTTTAGGAGGGTGGAGAACATTATACGCTCTTCAAAACAGATGTAGAGAGGTAGAGATATGGGATTGGAAAACGATTAAAGCGCTTTTTGGACTCCCGGTTTGTCAAGTGATGCTATATGGGTGTGAATTGTGGGCTAGCAACACCCCACGTCTCAAAATGGAAGCAATTGAGAAAATCCAAAAACACTTGATCATGAGCAAGTTCAAAATAAAAATTCAGTACCTTATGAGATAATGTTGAGGGAAACAAGAGCAACTCCCATCGAAACAATTGCTATGGCACGGTTCATAAAATATTTAAAAAGAATTGAGCAAATGAGAGATGGTAGATGGCCTAATTTTATGTTAAAGGAAGGCATGAGTGAAAGAAATAAAACATGGATGAGACAAAACTACACATGAATGCAAAAATGGAATATCTGCCTCAATGCTTGTCCCACAAATAGCAAGGAGCTAAAGAATTTTGTTACAGAGAAGTTTCGTAAATAGGTATGGGGAAAAGAGTTGGATAGAATGAATAAATACTACATTGAAGAAATCAACCTTGCATGTGATCTCCAACAAAAATAGTGCATTGGATATAACATTCTGTGGAGGGCAAAGATTCTTATTGCTCAATTAAGAACCAACTCGCATCAACTTCAGTGTGAAACAAGACGGTGGAAAAGGCCTAGAGAAGCTTGGGAAGAACGTGTGTGTACATTTTGTATGTTTGGGGCAGTGGAATCGAAAAAACATTTCATTTTGGAATGTGATGTGTATAAAGACATTAAACAAAGTTATGAATGAATGAATGATATTTTAATGTCCACGAGACTAAAAATAGTCTATGGGACCACCAACTTCTTTGTTTTTTGCCTTCTGCAATTCAATCCTTTTCTTACTCAAATTGATGATGAGCTGACTCAACCTTATAACAGTTCCATCACTGAAAAGACAATGCCACGGAATTGATGCTAACATACTACGCTAGCTGTCCCTGATGTCTCTGAAAGCGTCACATTCCAAAATGAAATGTTTTTCTGATTCCACTGCCCCAGAAGTGCAAAAAGTGCATGCCCTTTTTCCCCGAGCTTCTTTAGGTCTCTTCCACCGTCCCGTTTCACACCCAAGTTGATGTGAGTTAGTTCTTAATTGAGCTATAAGAACCTTTGCCCTTCACGGAATGCTAGCTCCAATGTATTCTTTTTGTTGGAGATCACAAGTGGGGTTGAATTCCTGAACATAATACTTCTTCTTTCTACCCAACTCATTTCCCCATATACCCTTATGGAACTTTTCCAGCACAAAATTATTTAATTCCTTGCTATTTGTGGGACATGCATTCAAGTTAATATTCCATTTTTGCATCCATTTGTTATTTTGTCTCATCCATGATTTCTTTCTTTCACTCATACCTTCATTGAAGATAACTTTCGGCCATCTACCTTCTCCCCTTTGCTCCATTCTCTTTAGGTACCTTATAAGACGCACCATGGTAATTGCTTCGATGGGCGCTGCCCCTGTTTCACTCAACATTATCTCATAGGGAACCGAACTTTTTATTTTGAACTTGCTCATGATCAAGCATTTTTGAATTTTTTCAATTTGTTTCCATTTTGAAACAGAGATGCTGCTAGCCCACAATTCACACCCATATAATATCACTGGACAAACTAGGAGTCAAAAAAGTACTTTGGTCGTGTTCCATTCCCATAACTCTGCCTCTCTACATCTATTTTGAAGTGCATATAATGCTTTCCACCCTCCTAAAATTCTTTTCTTTCTGCAATCCTCCCAATTAAGCTTGTTGTTGAAATCAATCCTGAGGTACTTGTATTCATTTACTTCTTCAAGAATGTTGTCTTGAAAGAAGAACGTATGCTGGCTTTGCTTCCTTTTATTAGAGAAAATCATTACCTTGGTCTTACTGGTATTGACTTGCATCCCCACTGCTTTACAAAAATGCTCAAGGGCATATAGGTGCATCTGCAATCCATGGGCCGATTTAGCACCCATCACAAGATCATCGGCATATAGAAGAAGCTTTATCACAAACTCCCTCGATCGAACACCCTCCCCACCTTGCAAATTTAACCACTCTTCCAGTTTGTCAATATATAAACCAAAAAGGGTAGGGGATAAAGGGCAACCTTGCTTGACTCCAATGTCACTTCTAAAACTTTCTGAAATGCATGTTGAAGTTCTAATCTTGACTTTCACCTCTTCATAAAGCTTATGGACAACAACTCTATATTGTAAAGGAATTTCAAGTTCTTCCATTCTACGCCACAACTTATCTCTAGGGACTGTGTCAAATGCCTTTTTGAAGTCAACAAAGTAGCAAAATACTTCTTCTTTGTTCCCCCAAACCTTTTCAACAATGTGTCTCAGCGTGATACCATGATCTACTGTAGAATGCTTTGGCCTAAAACCTGCTTGCCCTTTTGCCCTCTTTTCTTTTACTTCTGCCCACTTATTGATTCTATTCTCTACCATGCCACTGAAAAGCTTTGCAAACAACAGATTGATCATAATGGTTCTATAGTTGGAAGGATTATTAATGTCTCCGCTTTTAAAAAGGGGAATTGCTAGACTAGTTGTCAAATCCCTTAGGAACCCTTGCTGAATGACATTGTTGAATATTTCCATGATGTGGGGTGCCAAAATGTTCATTCCCCACTTTAGATATTCTGCTTGAAGTTCAACCAAGTCTCTTGCCTTCCCTGCTTTCAACTTTTTAATTCCTGCCTCCACCTCCTGTACTGTGAAAATCTTTGTAGATGTGTCGATCCTGGGAGGAGGCTCAACCTCTACTTCTCTTTCATAGAGTTTCCTTGCATAGTCAAACCATTGATTGGCTGTAATATGTTTTTCGATTTGCTTCTTCCTTGGTTGAAGTGCCTGCCAAAAAAGTTTTGGGTTATTCTTGCCTAGATATATCAGCGCTTCTCGCCTTGTTTGCATGAACTCATATTTTTTCTTTTTAAAAATTTGCTTATATAACTTTACATTAATCTTCCCCTCTCTTTCCTTTTTCAAAGTTCTCCTTGCCATTTTGCATTCATCATCGAACCATGCATTTACAGGAAAACAATTTGATTTCGATTTCCTATTTTTTGATCTTTTGCACTTCTCAAGCGCACCCTGGATTATATTTGTTAACTCATGGTTGTTGAGGCTTTGGGGACCAATTTTCTCCTTCTGAATTGATCTCCTCAACATTGTTTTGAAGATAGTGCAATTTGCTTGTGTTAGAAGAATTTTGCCCCTTGATGCCGGTTGTTGAGAACATTGGGTTTTCCTCCTATGCTGTCTTTCTTCTAACCAGGATAACTTTATATAAATTGGTTTATGATATAATTTTAAATCCCAAATATGCTGTCCAATCTTAACTTCAACTATTCTTTCTATTAGGCTTTGTGACCCAATAACATAGTCAACTACACTTGCCCCATTGTATGTGTTGCAAGTGAAGTTCCCAGACTTTTTCCATCTCTCTAGACCATTGCAGATAATTAAGTTAAAAGCACCACATAGCGTAAGCAACTCCTCTCCAAAATGATTACTAACTTTGTCATCTTCTGAACATCTCATCCATCGAGAATTCTCCTCTTCAATGAGCTAGATAGGATTGTGATCCTCTTTGCAGCAAAGAATACTAGCTTGTTGATTTGTTGTTCTAGCATTGAAATCTCCCACTAAAATAACTTCTTCCTGTTGAGAATATGCAGCAATATCTTGCTTTAAAGCTGCATACAGATCTTTGTTGTCCAATCCCTTATGTTTGTAAGTTTTTGATACTTGAGGCGCAAAATAACATGCTGCAATTCTTATGTTGTTCTCATTCTCTGTTATGTTGAACCATAAATATTGCTTATTTGTATCTTCTTTCACTAACTGAATGTGACGACCTTCTTTTTCTTTCACTAAAACCAGTATTCCTCCGTACCCTTTGCCATTTTCTGCTGCCTTGTTCCAAACTGTTAACTTCAAATAGCCATCAAACATAGGAGTTTTGCAACCATCATGTTCATGAGTTTCTGTGAGACAAATTATGTCTCTACCTTCTGCAATAGGCCCTATCCCAGGTCCCCTCCTCCAAGGGTAACCTCTACAATTCCAACAAACTAGACTTAGGTAGACCTGGGTAAGATTTGGTTGCTACGCAGTTTGGCACACAAGACTCGAATTTGAGTCTTTGCCCCTTCTCATCCATGTTGATCATGTCGTTTTCCTCCCTATTATAGACTTATCTGCGTTTTGTTCATTGTCAACTTGCTGCTTTGTTATGGAAATATGTTAGAATTGGTTTTTTGGCATTGTTTTTTCAACGAGGAGATTGTTGGAAGGTTAAGCAAGCGCGTCATCAATTTAAATAAGAAAAAAACAAATTACAAAAAGCTAAAATCAAGAAACCAATGATCCCATAAACTATTTTTAATCTCGTAAAAAATAAAATATCATTTCATTTCAGTGTTATTGTAAAATCAAATTCTCTTACCCAAGACAAAATCGAAATCATAACACTTGTTTATGTCACGTCACATTGGTGTCGTTGTGCCAAGAATCTTAAGTAAGTCACTGAATCCATGATGTTTACCTGTGGCCCTCTAAACCATTTAATCAGCGCATATATTTGAACAAACGAAAACTAAGAAACGCCCAAAGGAGAAAGAAATTTCCGCATCCTCTGGCCATTTACAGGGGAGGGACGAGGTCGAGAGGTCAAAGCTCTTGCCCCACAAGTTCTCCTGTGGATGTTAAGTTTGCAGTATTTCTATTTTTCGGAGATAAACCCTTTTTACAGAGGCATTTCATCTGTGTTTGGCTGAAGAAATCAGTTGTTCAAGGCTAAATTGAAGACGATGAAGCGAGGTTACGAAGAGACTTCTTCATCTTCCTCGCCTCCGCACTCAAAGCCTCGGCTGTCGTCTCACAATGGTAACTCATCTTTATATATTTTCAATGTAGACGTGATTTACAAAGCATCGCTTAATTCGTTAATGAAAGAGTTTTGTTTTAAAGGTTTTTTTTTTGGCACATTTAAAGTCTCAGAGGAGAAACATGAAGATGTAATGTACAAATCATCGCTTAATTTGTTAATGAAAGAGTTTTGTTTTTAAGTTTTTTTTTTTTGGTGGCAAATTTAAAGTCGCAGAGGAGAAACGTGAAGCTTCCGGAGAACAGCAAATAGAAGTAGTATAACACTAAGATTTTGTAAAAATATTGTACATATTGACGTACTTCTGTTGACACAAACTGTTACTAATTTGGCTCGAGAAACATTTATAAAGCATAGCAAAAATTTCCGTCATTCTCTGAAAGGAGAAATTTAGGTTATAATTTGATGTTTTTAAACGAACCTGAATTTTAATTTTCTTTTCCTGTTATCATAAATATATATGGATTTTGCACAAAATTTGCAGACGTAATTACGAAATCTATTTCAGGCATTGCCCAGCAGGGAATCTAGGTTATTATATGTTAAATATTTGTAAACATGGATTTTGTTTTTCTTTTAAATTATATTATATTTATGATTTCCGTTGCTACGGTTATTCACACAGGGGAAGATCATGGCGTCGAAGATGATAGCACAAAATCTCTGGCACGAAAGGTGGCCGACCATTACAGTTCTCGCAGTAATCAGACACTAGAGGAGAGGGAGGCTAGTCCTATTATTCACTTGAAGAAGCTTAACAATTGGGTAATTTATACCCTTTGTATGGTACTGGATGATTATTTTTGAAATAATAGAATTTACTGCACTTTTTTTGCTTTACTGGATGTACTTTAAGTTCCCTTGACTTATTATTTTGGTAGTTGGTCGGACATCAATAATTTGTTCTTATCATATACACTCATTTTCTCATCCATATAAATATGAGAAATGATCACTGCTCTGGTCATGGATAGGTGTCTCCTTCAGCAGGGAGCACCAAGCCCATGATCTGTTGCTGGCAAGTGGAACAACTGAAAGTCTGGCTTTCTAATTGTATATTAACACCAATGGCTTCATATTTTGTACTGACATTTCGTGATCGATTCCTTGTACCTTTTCGGTTGTACATTGTCACTACGAACTATGTTTTTTATTTGGTATGACGTGTTTACTTACTTTATCTTGTCACAGATCAAGAGTGTGTTGATTCAACTTTATACACGTTCACTACAAACTGTGTTTTCTAATTGATATTACGTATTTACTTACTTTATCTTGTCACAGATCAAGAGTGTGTTGATTCAACTTTATACGCATCGAGATGATGTTGTTCTTGACCTTGCTTGTGGAAAGGTATGACAGTTTATTGGCCTTTGCAATCTAAATGGAATTTGTATGCAAAATACCGACTGTATATTTTGACCATTATAGTATTACTCTCGCAAAACATAAGGTGCCGCGAGTCTAATGATTAAGAAATTGATAGTTTATTTTATCCAAGTCTACTATTGTCATTTTGTGAACAGTAACATTTGACTAGTTAGTATGCGTTTTAAATTTATCATCCTATATCTCCAGTAGAGAAAATTGCAAATTAGAAGTTGTTTCTATTCTGTTCAAACCCAGAACAAGGAGCAAATTTGCCTTATGAAAACAGAGGTTCTGCCCTATAAATTGGAAAGTCGCAGATTCAGCTGCTAAGAATATTAATGAGCATATGTTTTTCTGACATCAACTATAGATACATAGATCCAAATATGGTGTAAAAGTAATCAGTGTTGTCATAATCAGATATTGTCCAATACGGTAAACAACAATGGTAGCAGCCCCCCCATGTGGGCCATGTCTCCCCAAATAGGGAAACTGTTACAGGTTTAAAAACAGAACTTTAAAATTTCAGAAAAGGGGAAACCGGTGTAACACAGGGATTTAATCCACTGTTTGGGGCCATGCCCCCAGTGTTTTCCCATCTTGGGGACTTGGGGATCTGTAAACCCCTGAAACAGTCAGTGAAATCACATAACAAAATTAGATTTTCCAGGTCAGATTTTTCTTAGTCTATAAGATCTTCTATAAGGAGCTGTACTTCTATGTATGAGCTCAATTTGATGTTCACGATCTCTAGCTGGAGGTAGATCATTTTAGTTCTAATGGAATATCATCTTCCTGTTTCACTTCCATCGATTAAAGTCAACGACTCCACGACAACTCTTTTCTAGGAACTTTTCCATTCTGTGTGAGCTGATCATCTGAGAAAGTGGAGAACTTAGCCTATTGAGTTCATAATCACGTCCCTGTAATTTGAATCTCATAAATAATTCATTATAGTTTGTAGAACTGTACCCAAAGTTTGCAGTCATTTAATCCCTAGAACCACATCTACTTTTCCCATAGGAATGGCATACACGGGGCTTGATAAGTTATAGTCTCTAACTCTCCTATGCTAAGTTTGATGTTTATAGCATTTTCCTGCACAATCAATACTTCCTCTGTTAGCAACTAATACTTCAAAATTTGCCATTGGGTACACAAAACGACTGAGATACTTTGCTAATCTTTGATCAATGAAGCTATGGATACTACCAGAATCAACAAGCACTATGACTTTTTGCTTCTTAATGTATATCACAATCTCAGGGGTTTGACTTATTGATACACCTAGCAATGCATGAACTGACATTTCATTCTCAATATCTTGATCTATGCTGAGCAAGAGTTCTACTACTTTTTACCTTCTCTTTTAGGTTCACAATTTCTTACTCACTCATTTGTGGGGGTGCCTCTGTTTCCTTCCCATCATTATTTTACATACTGAGCAATTTCGTTCCTTGACATTTATGCCCCTTGAAGAATTTGCTATTACAACCAAATCATAGTTCTTTCACTCATTTTTCATCATTTCCTTTTGCTTGTAATTGAGGGTGTTTCTTCATGAATTGCTCATCTTCCCATGTAGCTTCTTCTAGAGGCATCTTCTTCCACTTAATTAAGTACTTCATAGTTATGTTGTGAAGAGAAAGAGATCGTCGACAGTAACTTTTTTGGTTCAAAAACCCATTTTTTTTTTCGGTCTTATTTTTGAAGTTCAGTCCATATGGACCCTTTTTAGGTTGGAGAAATGGAAAACCTTATGAATGTGTGAAGGCAAATCTAACTCATAACCCACTCCAATCTTGTGAAGGATATTGTAGGATCCATAGAACTTTGGAGCTAGTTTTTTATTATTCTTTTGTCGCAGATATTTTTGTTGATCTGCTTGTTGCTTCATCTTGTTTTAGGCCATTTGAAGCTTTTCTTTAATTATTTGTGAAGTTTCTTGAGTCTTCCTAATATGTGAGTCATATCATAAAGTGCTTGAAATGGAGACATCTTAGTAGCTGGTTGATAGGTCATATCATAGGAAGCTACTTAGCCCACTGAGACTATTCGTTTGAAGAATATGAACAAAGATAATCCTCCAAACATTTGTTCAGTATTCCCATTTGACCATCTATTTGTGGTTGATTTGTTGAACTCATGGCTAATGTTGTTCCTATTATCCTCAATAAATCCTTCCAAAAATTGCCGGTGAACTTTAGAGCTCTATCACTTACTATTATCTTAGGAAATCCATGAAGCCTATGGGTTTCTTTCATGAAAACTTCTGCCACATGGCTTGTAGTATACATTGATAGTGTTTGTAGCTCAAGCATGTATTTTCATGAGGGTGTCTAGTATCTACTTATGGAAATCGTCATTAAAAGTATTTTATAATTTTTCAGAAGTTCACGTTATTAATTAATTAATAAAGTGAACATTTTCTTATTAAAATGACTTTTAATTAATAAAGTGACTAAAGTGGGTCTCTTAATAATCTAATTAAAAGAGAGCCATTGATCTCACGGTCAGGTTTCAACCACTGAAGATTAGGTTTTTGGCTCATGTCAAAGTTACAAAAGAAAGAGATAGCAAAGGACAATGACACATAGAGCATTCATTTCACAAGTCATGTGAGTGAAGGAGAAAATCAGAGATCTGATTTTGAGCCATTGGTGAGAATTTCAACAATAGTTCAGCAAGGAGAAGGCAGCCGGTCTTCAGCAAGGACAGACAGCCAGTCAACAAGAAGGAAAAAAGCAACCATATAGCCCAACAGGGCGGGTTGTATAGCCGTTCATATGTGTTCTGTACCACCACATGGATTCCATAGAACTGTATGGATTAGAGGGTAGACTGCCTTGATTTTCACGCAGACTGTAATTTCAGGTTTGCTGTTCATTTGATTAATTTCTTAAATCCATTTTTTCTGTAAGGGAGCTCTTGTAAGTTTTGAATGATAAACTGATCTAGAAGGACAAAAATATTTGTGCACTGTGTGTGATTTCTTTTCTTGTTTTTTACTGCATGCAAAAGTTAATAATTCCAACAAGTAACTAGATCTGATCTGTTTACTTAGATAGTTGGTTTTAGGATATTTTAACATGGCATCAGAGCTGCAGTTCTAAGAGACAAACATATCTATAATTTTCAGGTTGCTTCAACAAGCTTGAGAGATAAAGCTCAGGACAACCATGTTGTTAACTAGTGTGAAAGTTGAGGATAGACTTGATGGGGTTTCGAATTTATTGTCATGGAAGGCAAGAATCTCGATGATCTTGAAGGAGCAAGACTTGTGGGAAGTTGTGTCCTTGTTACCCACCACTTCGCGGGTGATTTCCCTAGGAGAATTTTTTCTCCATGATGCACCTCAGCCAGCAGCCAACAGCCCCTTGCAGCCTTCTCCTAGCTCGTTGTGCCATTTTTCCGCCACCTGAGCCAACCATGTCACAGGTGGTCCCTCACCTATCTGTATTGATTGTATGTTTGAAGGTGGGCCTCCCGAATCTAAAGGTATGTCTTGTCATTTGGTAATTTAGTATTGGGTTTAATTATCATGGATACTTCTGGGCATGGATTGATGGGGGGATTTGGCGGAAAGAGTGGGGTTAGTTTGTGTTCCTGTCCCCTTGATCTGTTTTGGGTGTTACCCTTGCATCTTAGTCCCGTGGGATCTCCTTTACTGACCATTTGGTTCTAGGGTGGTACTACTTGGGAAACCCCGACTTTGGGTATGTGGTCCTGCTCCTTTCTCCGCATATATTATTCCCATTCCACTCATTGTACCCCTATTCATCATTTCTCCCACCTGGGTTCACATAGCTCCCATGGGTTCACATAGGGTTGTGAAATTTATGAATATTACTTTATGCAGAAACCTTACTGTTAAATTTGGTTATACTTCTCCTACTTAATCAAGTTATTAATCCAGAAATCAGATTAATATTGAAGTAAACATATAACAAACTTCCACTGATTATGATCTAAGCATCACATAGACAAAGTGACACACAAAATTATTTGGACAACTGTCCCCGGAAAAACCCAATGCGGGAAACCCAGTCACCTGGCTGCTGGAGGGTTTATATTATTAACTAGTTTCTAAATACAACAAATCTGGGCACCTTACTGGTTAACTCGACAGAGAAAAAAATAGATCTACAACTAATCTGTTGTTCCGGAGACTGAAATTTTGATTGATCCACACTCTCAAACGAGATTTACAAGACTCGACCAATTTCTGCCTCTAGAAACCCTAGCGCTGTCCCTGAAGCCCCTACGTCAGCCCTGCTAGCTTCTGCATGCCACTGCGCTGGCCTGGAGAGGGCTGCGTAACCCCAGACTTGGTGACGTAGTCCCTACGTTGCCCTGGATGGCCTCTGCGTAACCCTGGAGGGCCTCTTGCTGCTCAGCGCTACCCTCTTTGGGCCTGCGTAGCGGCTGAAGCTCTCTGCACTGCGCAGCTGCTGCTCTGCGTTGTTCCTGTTGCTGCCTCTGCCTCTTGCTAATTCTTGGCATTGGGAGCAAATCATCCCCTTAGCCAATACTACCCCTCTTCGCAGCGGAAACACTTTTGAAAATTCTTAGCAAACCCGCCTTAGAATTTTAGCAGTCTTAGTGTTCTGCCTTCGTGTTTGTGTTCTCCAACTGACCCCAAGCCTTTCCTTTATACTTTTCTCATTGGGAAACCAACGACCATGATCTAATCTTGAATCGATGGCTAAAATTAAAAAAAAAGCTCTATCCGTGTGATTTGAGTCTTTTCCATTACATGTTTAAATTAATTACTTTTATATTTTAATTTTTCTAAGTTAGACTTAGGGCCCTTAATTAAAAATATTAATTAATTAATTATCTCCCAAATTGGATGGAATTTCCCAAATCCCTTTCTTGGTCTTGGAGATCTCATGTACTCTAAGCCCTCCACAAATTTTGGGAGCTAGAGCACATCCGATGCTACCCCAACACCCAAGAAAACTCAACACTCCCTCTTAGTGAGGAATGTGCTCTAGTACAACGCAGCTTCACCCCGAAGCTTTGCACTGATCTTTGGTGTGGGTCTCCGCACTGATGCTGGACTTGCTACCCTTCATCTTTATGCTGCTGCTGCCATTCTGTACTGCTGCCCATGACGCTGCCACCGCCACTGCCACGTCTGTACCTGCTGCCATTTTGTACTGCTGCCCATGACGTTGCCATAGCCGCTGCCACCGCCACTGCCACATCTGTACTGCAACTCCCTCTCAATCTGCTGCCATCTGCTGCACTGCAACTTCAGCTGCTGAGAGAAACAACTTAACCTCCTGCCCAATCTTTGACAGACAAGTCAGTTGGGTTGCATCCTCATCATTGAAGCTCCATAGGCTGCTGATCTCTGTTGACATCTGGAGACAGCTACACAGCTACAACTCTGCACTGCGTAAGAAAACCTCCACTGTGCTGCTGAAGTCACATCAACCCCTGCACTGAAATCTCCCATGTCCCTGCTGTGTTGCACTGTCCTCCTGAAGCCTCTATGCTGCTGCAGCTTTGCTTTGCGCTGCTGAAGTCACATCAGCCCCTACGCTGCTGCTGCATCTGCACTGCGCTGCTCCCTTCAGCCTTCAACTCCGCCTTTGCTTCATCCGTGATTCTCTGCACCAACTGCTTCACTTGTCCCGCTACTGTCTTAAGGCTCCCGTAGCTTGGATGTGATCCAAGAGATGAACTGCTCAAGGATCTCGCCACCACTCTATAGCTGCTCTATAGATCCATGTTGCCCCACTTTCGTGGTTCATGAGCGCTCATGGCTACGTCATCTTCTGAACCATTGTCCGCCACAACAGCCTTGGAAGTAGAAGCTTCCTTGTCCTTCTTCTTCTGTGGACAATTGCTGGCGAAATGTTCTAGTTCGCCGCACTGGAAACACTTGATCTTGGATAGATCACACTTCTTCTTCCCTTGCTGCCTCCTTGATGCCAAGGCTATATCTTCTTCTTCTTCATTCTTCACCTTACTGGATCCTGTGCTGTACTGCCTCTTGGTGAATCAATGAAGTTCTTCTTGACAAAGGATTGCCCATATACTGTCCCAGTTGGGAAGGTCCGCACTGTCCAAGACACTTTGGACAAAAGTTTCCCAATCCTCTATGACTGCATTGAGTGCAGTCCTTACCATCACATCATCCTCCACCTTTGCTTCCATGGAAGACAACTAATCTCTGATCGCCTGTAATCTGAAAAGGAAGGGCTCGATTTCTTCTCCCTTGGTCATCATGAATGACCGCAGCTGATTCTCCAGAAGCATTCTCCTCTGGATGGATTTTCCCTCATGTAGGGCAATCAAGGCTTTCCACATCTCCTGAGCCGTTTTCTTGTTGGCTATGTGTGGAACAATATGATCCTTAACCCCATCCATTATGAAGCGTTTGCATGTGCCGCAACTTTCTCATGCTTTGCTGGGAGAGCAACATCGGTTGGCGTGGCCGGGATTTTTTCTGCATGGTCCCTTAGATCATATGCTTCCATGACTACCAGGATTCTGGCCTTCCATACTGCAAAGTTGGACAGACTGTCCAACCTATCTTGATCACATAGTCCGTGAGGTGCCATTTGCTCAGTAAATCTGTCAGAACTCCTCTTCTCCATACTAGAGATTTGGATCTAGGGTACTTGGCGAAACAAGCACCCTCGACTCCCTCTGACAATTGACCTCTTCTTTTGGAAGTCTGCGAAAAATCAAACGAATCAGCTCTCTTCGATCCTCTGATTGATTTGCATATTTCTTTGGCTGGAAATCCTCTGAGAAGCTGTTCTCCTCTCGCTCTTTGTCACCTAGTGCTTAGGCTAAATTCCGAATCTTTAGAAATTTAACCCCACTAGCAACTTTCGAAGCTCTGCAACACTGCTTCCAGCACTCGGAACAACAACGGCTTCATATCTGCGTCACTCTAGCTACCCTCTGCGTGAGCAGACAGTCCCAATGTTGTCTCTGCGTTGCCTTTGCGCAGTAAGTAAGTGGCCCTGCGTGGAGACTGTGTAGGACTGCGTCACTTTGGCCTCTGTGTGGCTCTGCTCCCTCTGCTGCTACGTTGTCCCTTCTGGTCCAACTTTCTGCGGCTACTGCTGCTTTCTTTACTGCTTTTGCAACAAATATTCTTCAATCTTTTGCTGGTGATCTTGCTAGATCTGCAATCGCTCTGATACCATGTGAAATTTCTGAATATTACTTTATGCATAAATATTACTGTTAAATCTGGTTATACTTCTACTACTTAATCAAGTTATTAATGCTGAAATCAGATTAATATTGAAGTAAACACGTAATAGACTTTCACCGATTCAGATCTAAGCAAAGATACATGCACATAGACAAAGTGACACACAAGATTTTCTGGACAACTGTCCTCAGAAAAACCAAATGCGGGAAAATCGGTCTTTTGGCTTCTGGAAGGTTTATATTATAAAGTAGTTTCTGAATACAATAAATCTTGGCACCTTACTTGTTAACCTGACAGAGAAAAAAATAGGTCTGCAGCTAACCTGCTGTTCCGGAGACTGAAACTTTGACTGATCCACACCCTCAAACGGGATTAACAAGACTCAGCCAATTTCTGCCTTTAGAAACCCCAACGCTACACTTGAAGCCCCTGCGTCAGCCTTGCTAGCCTCTGCGTGCTACAACGCTGGTCTGGAGAGGGCTGCGTAACCCCTGACTGGGTGACGCAGTTCCTATGCTGCCCTGGATGACCTCTGGGTAACCCTGGAGGGCCTCCTGCTGCTCAACGCTGCCTTTTCTGGGCCTGCGTAGTGGCTAAAGCTCTCTGCGCTGCGCAGCTACTGTTGCTAGCCCTGCTTCTCTGCACTGCTCCTGTTGCTGCCTCTTTGCCTCTCGCTGATTCTTGGCACTGGTATCAGATCATCCCCTTAGTCAATACTACCCCTCTCCACTGCTGAAACACTTTTGAAAATTCTTAGCAAACCTGCCCTAGAATTTCAGCTTAGTCTTAGTGCTCTGCCTCCATGTGTGTGTTCTCCAACTGACCCCAAGCCTTTCTTTTATACTTTTCTCGTTGGGAAACCAACGACCATGATCTAATCTTGAATTGATGCCTTAGATTAAAAGAAAGCTTGATTCATGTGACTTGAGTCATTTCCATCACATGTTTAAATTAATTACTTTTAATATTTTAATTTTCCTAAGTTAGACTTAGGGTCCTTAATTAAAAATATTAATTAATTAATTATCTCCCAAACTGGATGGAATTTCCCAAATCCCTTTCTGGGTCTTGGAGATCTCATGTACTCTAGTCCCTACGCAAATTTTGGGAGCTAGAGCACATCCGATGCTACCCCAACAATCAAGAAAATTCAACAAGGGTCAGCCTCCCTATCCCCCTTGCCCCCTCCTTGGGTCAGGCCTGGAATGATGCCTCGGAGGTTGAAGCTTCTGAAAGAAAATGAAAAATCATATTTGGCCACACTTAATAGGAAAATGTACCACAATGCAAAAGATGGTCGGGACAAAAAAAAATAATTAGCACGTGGGAAAAACCTAATGCATGAGCTTTGCCCCTTACCCATGGCCATCACCCTAGTTCCATAGGCCCTAGATGAGTCTCCTCTGTCGCTACTTGAACCCATGATTGTCCCAACCCTGGAGGGCAATGAATTGCCTTACCTTAAAGGGGTAATCACTGCTATATTTGACACATCATGCTCTTATCCATGAGCCCCAAGCAGTTAATTAAAGAAAATTGATAAAAGGCAAAAGGCATATAAAGAAGGGTGGAAAAATCATGGCCAGGACACCTCATGTACCACGATTGCTCCCTCCTATACATTATATACATTGGTGTGGGCTTCCCCTTATTTGGCTACCCCTATGCCTCGATATGTGGCCCAGGACTGCCCCTCTCATTCCCTATTCCGTTTCACTTATTTATCACTTGTCACCCCCATCCAAAGGATGTACCTTTGACCTACTATCTCCTTTAAGGGCTGAAACCACTTAATAAATTACCTGACTAACCCACTTTGGAGTATGGAGACACTAGCACATGCCAGTGCCCACTACGGAAGGGCATGCCATTAAGAAGTGACCACTTTGTTATCCATGATTTGTAAGCTCTTTTACACGATTGCTCTAATGACTGGTTGTACTTGAAGCCTAGGGGATGCATTGGATCTTATACATGATTGCAGGTGGTTTCCATTTGGGTTTGGTCTCCCTATATGGGGTCCTAACCCTAGAGGGCTACATTGGCACCCATAGGGTGTGTGTAGAGAGCCATGGGCCTCCATGGATCCCCATCGATGTTTAGAGACTACTAGCAATCCACTTTTGGGATGATGATGATGTGCTTGGTACACTATGCCCAATAAGCCCCATAGGAGCCTCGCACTATTGGTAGGTGTCCCAGGACTTGTGCGATGTCATGGTAGCGTTTAATCCATCACGTGAGCCCTTGCAGAGGATCTACAGGCATCTTCGATTCATATGGAGACTAGTGGGGTCATTTGTGTGCCCCCACACCCATTGGGAGCACCACAGGTCTACTACTTGGAGAATAGGGGGTCACCCCCTTGTCCATCATATTTCAAGGAGTTTATTCCTCATTATGGCACTTCAGGATATTATTAGGTCTTTGGAGGGCCCCACGACATGTACATATTGTTATTTGGTCCCTGGAGAGGCTTATTTTTCCATTTGTGAGCTAGTTTGGTGGACTTCTCACCAATAGGAGTTTTATTTGCACATTATTTTATCATTAGGTGCTAATGTAGGCTTCTGGGGTAATTCGAACTCCTAAGAGGTATATATATTGATGTTAGCTACATTCATTTGTATCATCAATTCACTTGGGATCTCTCTATCTTTAGAGAATTTCACATTTCTTCTTGGAGGGTTATTTTGGATAAATGGATGAATTTTGATGTATGGATTTGGGCCATTTTTTTATTATCTTGGAGCTTCATTTTTTTGCAAAGGTGATGTTGGTTGGATATACTCTAACACTGTAAGTAAATTTTAATGATATATTCTTGTTGCTGTGTACTATTGAACTTCACTATAATTAGGGTTAGTTGTGACATCATTGGAATGTGGAATTGAGTGTCTATTTAGCTTGTTTAATGTATGTGACATTGTTAGATGAATGACTTGTCCTAGAGATTGTTTTATCTCAATAAGCTTGCACTATTTGCATGGAGTATAAATGCTTGAAGGTCACTTTTCTTCTTTTTCCCTTAACATTGAACGAGTTGACTTTCTGAGCCTCCTTGATCAAGAAGCCGAGTTCTCAAACATAATCATCCTTGACTCCATATCCCCAAGGGAAATAGGCATTGGTCCATCAAAGGTGTTTTTTCCCCTTCTTTTTCACCTTTTCCCCTTTTTCCCTAGGTCTAGCCCTGATAGGTCACCTAGGGCATCGATTTCTCGAGAATCCATCCACAGGGAAAATTTGATCTCTTGGAGGCTACTGTGCTGGTGAGTCCCCTCCCTCTCCTTCGAATTTGAGGCAATTCCAAGGGTGGAATCTCTGGGAATCCCAAGCCCTAGCTCTAGGACCAAATTTTGCCTAGGCATCCCCAAGGCTAGACCCTAGTAGGATCAATTTGACCTTTTGAAGTAAAATTTCTTCTCTGATCCTCTCCCCTCACCTTGTCTAGGATAGGAACTTCATTGGTTGCTATATTCCATCCCCGAACCTGGGTTGGGTCCACTTGGTCCCGTTTTCTATCAAAGACTAATCATCAAGGGCTATTTGGGAAACCAAGTTCATATAGGATTTTAGGGATCAGGAAGTACTTCTTCAAGTTGTATCCTTTACCCTTATCCTCACCCCTTCTCCCTTGGAAGGCAAGTCCCTTGCTTAAAGAGCAGGCAAGCACTGTTTCTTCACCTTCTCCTTGGGAAAGGGTTTTTGGGATCACTTCATACTTATCCATTGACATATCCTTTATAAGTGGCTTCCCAAAAACATCGAGACTCCTCCCATCGGTGAAAGTCTGTAAAGGGAATCTTAGTCGTGGTGACAGTGGGCTAAGCCTCTACCGTTGCCCTTAGTCTAGCAGTTGCCTTATTAGGAACCCCTTTAGGTCCCCTGCTAGTTTGAGTGGTAACATTTCTGGTTCCATTGCCGGGGACGAGACATGTGTTTGGTTCTCCATACGACAATATTGATGTATCATTCTTGGTGACTCCATTGAAAGAACGAAGCCCTAGTTCTTCATTGCACTCTAAAGTTAATGCTTGTAGGGTGAAGCAAGCATCTTTCAAGGCACTTCATTTCGCCCTGGCGACTCTATCTTAATCTTAATATGAAAAATCATAAAAAATGGACTATCGGAGAATGGAGGTTTGTCTTGGTCCTATATTTGCAAAGCTCAATAACCAAGACATTCAAGAACTACAAAAGAATGTGGTTAAGTATGAAGAATCCTATAAAGGTATATTGGAAGATATGGATATGGAATTCATGCTCAAGTTTTATAGGTCGCAACAAGTGCAACTCGACATAGTGAGGTGTTCCTATGAGAGGGATCCTACTTGCCTTCTTGACTTTGCTCGCATAACCAGTGCTTTGAATATCCTGGATAACCTGATAAAAGAGTATAATGAGGTACAGAGTCCCACAAAGCATAATCAATTGGATGACATTGAAGAAAGCTCAAGTGCAAGCAAGGATGATGAGCAAATGTCAGTTATGGAGGTGGAAGACCATGGAAATGAAAAAGAGAATATCTCTTCCGAGGATGATGAAGAGTTGGATCCTCTAAGCCTCCAAGTCACGCAAGAAAGAATGGATGAATATAGTAGGTCACGCAGAAGGTTAGTGAGGGAATGTAATTGTAATGAAATATTCTTTCATTTGCACGAAGAAGAGGTGAAGCTTCATAAGATGAAATGTGAGTATAAAGAAAACCCCACTAATGCTCTCCTCTTAGAAGCATACTACCAAAATCATGTAATAAATACGTTAGCTATTGTTCTTCAAGAAAAGAGGAAAGAAGAGTCGTCCTGTTGGTTAACTAACCAAGATGAAGATACCCTTGAGGATATAACTGAGGAAGATGAGTCCTTGTTGAATCTACATGATGAATGGGATGTTTTTGAGAAGTTGAGGATGACGAGGCTATGGAAAGTAAAGTTGAGGCTTACCTTACCTTTCTCGAGGATGTCACTCATGATAACTTTCCTTTTGAGGAAGGTGGTCCCATGAGCTCCTTGGAAGATAACATTGAAGATTATTTCTGCATTGAAAAGGGGGAATGGAAAATTGCTAGGCCTCACTTTGATTGTGCTCCCATTTATGATACCGACAAAGAGGATGAGGTTGAAATTAGTATTCCCTTTCTCTCGAGCATTACTTATGACGGCATATCCATCGATACCCTTGGGAAGGAGGATTATTATTTTCCTTTGCATGAGGAGGGGTAGTTGGGAGTAGTTGATTCTCCTTTTAGGGGAGACTCAATCTTTGGTACTGATAACAATGAAATCGATAAGACTCCCACCTATATTCCTTACGATTCTATACACAAATCACTTGAGCCTTTAGATTATGGTTTGGAGGAAGAAAGACCCGCTAAGTATAATGTTTCTCTTTCCCCTTGTCTTTTCCTCTTGTTCATAATCTTGAGTCTCCCACAAGTGATTCTCTCACCCCTTGTCATATGATCCCAAGTGTCTGTAAACCCTTTTCACCTTCCGAGTGTAGTGTCAAGGGAGAACCCCTCATGGACTATACTTTACCCCCTTGGATGCACCCTCAAGATGTTGATCGCTCCACGACCTCCCCTCTCCAATGCGACCAATACCTTGAGCAACCTAGTTGTTGCACTCCTTCTTTCCCTCACCTTTCATTTCCCTCTCATTAAAAGCTCGTGGCATCTACAAAGCATAATATTACGAGCAATGATCCTGACAGGGAGTTCTTGAAAGTGATCATTCACTCCACCATTTTGTACTTGGAGAGGAAGCCCAACACTTCTAGATTGACTTATTTTCCTAGAGCTTCCTTTTATCTCGAAGGGGGATAATGTTTGCTTGCCTCCCACCCGTTTCATTCTCCATGTGACTGCGACCATATTCAATTTGAAATTTGCTACATGAGTAATCATAATGGCAAGCATATGTATATTGGTATTGATATGATGATATGTTGGTTGCATTGGCTTTATGATTACACTTAGTGGTGGCATATCTATATTGATGTTAGAGTAGGATGCATTGCATGCTCATTTTGGCATTAGAACTAACCTCATATGATATTTCTCATGATAAATTAGCTGCATCTAGATTAAAATTTGCATATTTTATTACTTGTTGATTTTATGAGCGAACATTAAGCATGGGTGATCTTAAGACACCGTGAAACATGCTGCCCCATGGCTTTGATCTTTGACATGTGCAGATAACGGGTCTACAGTGACCAAGAGATTGCTAGAGTTCCCGTGACCTCCCGTTCGAATAACCTTGCCCACTTCTTCAAGAGATCGTGTACCAGTTGGAGCTAGTTGTTACCCACCACTTCGTGGGTGATATCCCTAGGAGAAATTTTTCTCCATGATGGACCTCAGCTGGTAGCCAACAACCCCTTGCAGCGTCCTCCTAGCTCGTTGTGCCATTTCTCCGCAACTTGAACCAGCCATGTCGTCTCTCACCCATTTGTATTGATTGTATGTTTGAAGGCGGGCCTCCCGAATCTAAAGGTATGTCTTGTCATTTGGTAATTGAGTATTGGGTTTACTTATCATGGATAATTCTGGGCATGGATTGATGGGGGGATTTGGCGGAAACTGTGGGCTTAGTTTGTGCTCCTATCCTCTTGATCTCTTTTGGGCGTTACCCTTGCATCTTAGTCCCATGGGATCTCCTTTACTGACCATTTGGTTCTAGGGTGGTACTACTTGGGAAACCCCGACTTTGGGTGCGTCGTCCCGCTCCTTTATCTGCATATATTACTCCCCTTCCACTCATTGTACCCCCATTCATCATTTCTCCCACCTGGGTCCACATAGCCCCCATGGGTCCACATAGGGTCAGCCTCCCTATCCCCCTTGCCCCACCTTGAGTTAGGTCTGGAATGATGCCCTGGAGGTTGAAGCAGCTGAAAGAAAAAGAAAAAACATAATTGGCCATACTTAACAGGAAATTTACCACAAAATGCAAAAGATGGTCGGGACAAAAAAAAATAATTAGCACGTGGGAAAAACCCAATGCATGAGCTCTGTCCCTTACCCATGGCCATCACCCTGGTTCCATAGGTCCTAGATGAGCCTCCTCTATTGTACTGGAACCCATGATTGTCCTAAACCCTGGAGGGCAATGAACCACCTTACCTTAAAGGGGTAATCACTGCTATATTTGACACATCATGCTCTTATCCTTGAGCCCTGAGCAGTTAATTAAAGGAAATTGATAAAAGGCAAAAGGCATATAAAGAAGGGTGGAAAAATCATGGTCTGTACACCTCATGTACCATGATTTCTCCCTCCTACACATTATATACCTTGGTGTGGGCTTCAAATTATCTGGCTACCCCTATGCCTTGATATGTGGCCCAGGATTGCCCCTGTCATTCCCTATTTTATTTCACTTATTTATCACTTGTCACCCCCACCCAAAGGATGTACCTTCGACCTACTATCTCCTTTAAGTGCTGAAACCACTTAATAAGGTACCTAACTAACCCCCTTTGGAGTATGTAGACACTAGCACATGCCAGTGCCCACTATGGAAGGGCATGCCATTGGAAGTGACCACTTTGTTATCCATGATTTGTAAGCTCTTTTATACGATTACTCTAATGACTGGTTGTACTTGAAGCTTAGGGGACACATTGGATCTTATACATGATTGCAGGTGGTTTCCATTTGGGTTTGGTCTCCCTATACGGGGTCCTAACCCTAGAGAGCTACATTGGCACCCATAGGGTGTGCGTGGAGAGCCATGGGCCTCCACAGTAGTAGGAAACACTCCACAGATCCCCATCGATGTTCAAAGACTGCTAGCGATCCACTTTTGGGATGATGATGATGTGCTTGGTACACTATGCCCAATAGGCCCCACATGAGCTTCACACTCTTGGCAGGTGTCCCAGGACTTGTGCGATGTCATGGGAGTGTTTATTCCATCACTCGAGCCCTTGCAGAGGATCTACAAGCCTCTTCAATTCATATGGAGACTCATGGGGTCATTTGTGTGCCCCCACACCCATTGGGAGTACCACAGGTCTACTACTTGGAGAACAAGGGGCCACCCCTTTTTCCATCATATTTCAAGGAGTTTATTCCTCATCATGGCACTTCAGGATATTATTAGGCCTTTGGAGGGCCCCACGACATGTACGTATTGTCATTTGGCCCCCTGAGAGGCTTATTTTTCCATTTGTGAGCTAGTTTCGTGGGCTTCTCACCAATAGGGGTTTTATTTGCACATTATTTTATCCTTAGGGGCTAATGTAGGCTCTTAGGGTAATTCAAACTTGTACGAGGGGTATATATTGATGTTAGCTACATTCATTTGTATCATCACTTCACTTGGGATCTCTCTATCTTTAGAGAATTTCACATTTCTTCTTGGAGGATTATTTTGGATAAATGGATGAATTTTGATGTATGGATTTGGGCCATTTTTTATCTTGGAGCTTCATTTTTTTGCAAATGTGATGCTAGTTGGATATACTCTCTAACACTGTAAGTAAATTTTAATGATATATTCTTGTTGCTGTATACTGTTGAACTTTGCTGTAATTAGGGCTATTTGCTGCATCATTGGAATGTGGAATTGAGTCTCTGTTTAGCTTGTTTAATGTATGGGCCATTATTAGATGAATGACATGTCCTAGAGATTGTTTTATCTCAATAAGCTTGCACTATTTGCTTGAAGTATAAATGCTTGAAGGTCACTTTTCTTCTTTTTCCCTTAACATTGGACGAAGTTGACTTTCCGTGCCTCCTTGATGAAGAAGCTGAGTTCTCAATCATAATCATCCTTGACTCCATATCCCCAAGGGAAATAGGCACTGGTCCCTCAAAAGGGTGGTCATTTTCCCTTTCTTTTTTCCCTAGGTCTAGCCTTGATAGGTCACCTATGGCATCAATTTTTCGAGAATCCACCCATAGGGAAAATTCTATTTCTTGGAGGCTACTGCACTGGTGGGTCTCCTCCCTCTCCTCCGAATTTGAGACAATTCCAACAACGGAATCTTCAGGAATCCCAAGCCCTAGCTCTAGGACCAAGTTTTACCTATGCATCCCCAAGGTTAGACCCTAGTAGGATCAATTTGACCTTTTGAATTAAAATTTATTGTATGATCCTCTCCCATCACCTTGTCCAGGATATGAACATTATTGGTTGCTATATTCCATCCCCGAACTAGGGCTGGGTCCACTTGGTCCCGTTTTCTATCAAAGACTAGTCATCAAGGGCTATTTGGGAAACCAAGTTCATATAGGATTTTAGGGATCGGGAAGTACCTTTTCAAGTTGTATCCTTCTCCCTTATCCTCATCCCTTCTCCCTTGGAAGGCAAGTCCCTTGCTTAAAGAGCAAGCAAGTGCCATTTCTTCACCTTCTCCTTGGGAAAGGGTTACTGGGATCACTTCATACTTATCCATTGACATATCCTTTATAAGTGGCATCCCAAAAACATCGGGACACCTCCCATCAGTGAAAGTCCGTAAAGAATAAGGAATCTTAGCTGTGGTGATAGTGGGCTAAGCCTTCACCATTGCCCTTAGTCTAGCAGTTTCCCTATTAGGAACTCCTTTAGGTCCCCTAGTGGTTTGAGTGGTAACATGTCCAACCCTCTCCCATCTCCAATGCAGACCTTTGGGAGCACACATACACCAACAATAGTAGACCCTACAGTGCAGATAGTGTGGCATAAGGACGTAAAGGCATAGAGGGTGATCCTTGAAGCTATTAAGGATCATCTGATTCCACATGACTCTGCCACAGTCACTGCCTTATATGTACTACGACTCCCTCTCAAATGTTGCATCATGCTGCCCATAGCACTGCCACTGCTAATTGTTGCATTGCAACTCAGTTGCTGAGAGTTAAGCAACTGAAGGACATCACCCAAAATCCTGACAGACAAGTCAGTTTGGCTGCATCTCGATACTGAAACACCCTCTGCTGCTAATCTGTGCTGACCCTCTAGAGCTCTGCTCTGCTGTTGCTCTGCACTGTGTAAGCATTGCCTCTGTGTTGCTGAAATCCCATCAACCTCTGTGCTGGTGCTGCCTCTGCTATGTTCTGCTCCCGTCTTCAGCATCCTAGCTCTGCCAATGTGCCTCCATAATCCTCTGCACCAACTAACTCTATTCATCCTGCTACTGTCATTAAGGGCTCCGTAGCTTGTATGTGATACAAGAATTTGGGCACCTCAAGGTTCCTGCACGCATCTGAAGTTCAATATAACTACATATCTATGTTGCCCCACCTATTTTCTCAAGGCACATGAGCACTCATAGCCACAGCGTCATCACTCCCATCATCACCGTTAGCTGCTGCAACCTTCGAATCATAATCTTCCTTACCCTTCTTTTTCGTAGGACAAGTTGTGGCGAAATTTCCTACTTCACCACACCTGAAGCATCTGACCTTAGAAAGGTCTTTCTTCTTCTTCCGCTCCTGCCCCTGCTGTCCCTTAGATGCGAGAGCCGCATCTTCCTCCTCCTCCTTGATCATGATTCCTCCGTTGTTGCTGCCCGCCTTAGTCATCCTCTTGATCTCTTCTTGTCAAAGAGCTGCCCACATGTCTTCCTAATTTGGAAGTGTTGCTCCGCCCAAAATGCCTTGGACAAATGTCTCCCACTCTTCTGAAACTGCATTCAGGGCAGTCCTGACCAATAGACCCTCATTAGGAGTGCCCACCATAACAACCAACTGATCACGTAATCACCTTCAATTTAATGAGGAAGGGGTCGATTTCCTCTCCCTTATGCATCTGAAATAACCAAAGCTGATTCTCCAGAAGCATTCTCCTTTGGACAGAAGTCCCCTGATACAATGTGGTCAACGTCGTCCATATCTCATTTGCTGTGTTCTTTTCAACAATGTGTGGGACCACATGATCCTTGACCCTGTCCATAATCAAGCGCTTGGCCCTTGCTTGCGCTTCCTCATACTTCTTCAACTAATCAACGTCAACAATAACAACTACAACCTTCTCGACATGATCTTTGATGCGATATTCATCAAGAACTGACAAGATTCTGGCCTTCTAGACGACGAAGTTGGATGCTCCATCCAACTTGTCCTGATCCCTCAATTCATGTGCGACCATCTTTGCTCAAAAGATGTCGAAGTGGATACTCTTCACCATTCTTCTGCTGCTGCCCTCAACAATAGACCCGAATCTGGGTTTCTTGGCACTAGAAACCCTCTAGAGAATACACTCCCTTTGACAAGTGATTTCCTTGCTAGAAATCTTCCACCAACTTCTGTCGAATCAGCCCTCTCCAATCACTCTACTGATCAGATCTCAGACTTCTTGGTGAGAAAGTCTACTGAGGAACTACTTCCCCTTACTTTGTCACACCTTGCTAGACACTGTTTTGCATCAACAAAAACAATGCCCCATTAGTAACTTTCGAAGAACAAACTGCACTTCTAGCCACGACAACCAAATGGACGAAGACTCGAACCCTCTGTGCTAGCTCTACGTCACTTCCTCTCGGATTGCGTCACCCTTTTGGGTCTGCGTGAGCCTTTGCGTTAGCTAGACTGGTTCTGCGTCACCCCTCCTGGGCCTGTGCTGGCCCTCTGGTGCTACGCTGCCTATTCCTGGATTTGCGCTGTCACTCGGGACAATTACCTTCCTGCAGAAAAAAAAAAAAAAAAACTTCGTCTCTTCGCTGATGGCTTCAGCTCTCCCTGATTTGCAATAGCTTTGATACCATGTGAAAATTTCTGAATTTACTAAACAAAAATCCTACAATAGTAATCTGATTTACTTCTCCTACTTGTTTTATTATCTTAACAAGTTATTTTCTGAATAATACATGAAAACATCGAACATCGAAGTAAATACACTGATGCCTACACAAGTATACAGATCAAGTACTGAAAAACCCAATGCGGGAAAACCAGTGCAACAAATCTTGAGGGTTTTTATTATTATGCAGATTTTGAATACAAACTAGGGTACCAGTAGTGGTTTACCCAACATAGAAAATCTAGGCAGAAGTACCTCTATCTCTGGAGACAGATATTATCGCTGATTCAGCGTGAGAATGAAGAACCCCACAGGTGCCTACGCAGTCCCCAGTAAGCGCTGCGCTGAGACTGCGTCACCCTTCAGTGTGGCTGCGTCACCCTTTCTGATCTGCTGAATACTATCCTGATCTGGCTCACTGAAATCCCAACGTTGCCCCTTCCGGCTTTGCGTTAGCTCCTCTAGGCCTGCATCACCCCTCTGGGCCTGCGTGAGCCTCTGCACTGGCTCTGTGTCACCCCTCTTGGGCCTGCGTCATCCCTCCTAGGCTTGCGCTGCCTCTCTGGTGTTGATGTGCCTCTCTGCTATTATATTCTCAGCCTTGGATCGGAAATCCCACTACCAAATTGCCCCTCGCTGCACTGCAAGCTCACTCGAAAATTCTCAGCAAACCGCGCCCCAAAGTTTTGACTTAGCTCAAGTGCTGCCATTATGTGTATCTTCTCCAACTGACCCCAAGCCTTCCTTTAATACTTTTCCCATTGAACATTCAACAATCGTGATCTAATTTCTAATCAAAGGCTAAGATTGGAAAAGACTTGATCCTCGTCACTTAGAACATTCTCACCATCATGTTTAAATTAATTCACTTTAATTATTTAATTTCCCTAAGTTAGACTTAAGGTCTTCATTAAAATAACTAATTATTTGAATAACTAAAGCTCCTGGTGGAATTTCTCCAAACGATTTCCGGGTCTTGGAGATCTCATGTGTCCTAGCCCCTCCAGCCCCTCCACAAAGTTTCGGAGCTAGAGCACATCCGATGCTACCCAAAAAATCAACACTCCTGTTGTAGATCGACCCACATCCTGTATCTAGGCAAAGTGTCTCTGCCCAATATGCTTTGGACAAACACTTGCCAGTCCTCCGAGACACTGTTCAGTGCTAATCGTATAAGCTCTGTGGGTTGGGGCGCCTCCCTAATGGTTGCTAGTTTATCTCGGACCTCCTGAATCCGAGTGAGGAAGAGATCTATGCCCTCATCCTTCTGCATCCTGATGCTCCTTAGCTTCCCATGGAGAAACATCTTCCGTTGCTCAGAGGAACTCTGATATAGCGTGGAGGGAGCATCCCACATCTCTTTGGAAATGTTCTTACCAGATATATTTGAGACTATATGATCTCGAACTCATCCAAGAATATCCACTTCGCCTTCGCCATTTCTTTTATGTACTCCTTTAGCTGATTTGCATTCTGGGGAATTGCTACCACATTATCTATATAGGCTTACAACCAAATTCATCTAGGAGGAAGGACATCCTAGCCTTTCAGATGACATAGTTGGAGGCTCCCTCCAACCTATTCTCATCTCTAAGCTCTGCTGTGGCCATTTCAAATCTAGTCAGGTAACTTCCTCTTCCTCTGCTCGACTGTTGCTCTGCTACTCAATCCCCTTCTGGAATGCGCAGTTCTGCTAACTGCTAGTGACACCTACAACTGGGAAAATCCGATTGCTTGGCAAGAAACCCTCTGAGATAAATATCCCTGTGTGTGTGCAATTTCTCTTCCTCTTCCTCTTGAGTCTGGTCAACAATTCTATTGTGCTACTTTCGAGAAATGCTTCCTGGCTTTACCTCTGCCTGCTGGAGTCTTGCATCGAGCAAATCGAATTCTTCTTGCCTGCTGAAATGGAAATTGAATTTCTGCTCTGCCAGTTGCACTGCTTGACTAGGGTTTGCGTAGACCCCAAAAAAAGATTGTGCTGCTGCTCCTTCTGAACAACAGATTTCTCCCTCTTTGTCTTTGAGCTACCGATCCGATCCTTGCTCTAATACCATGTGAAAATGTGAACTTCTATTGATTTAACTAGAAATTCTTCTCCTAATTTTTAATTAATTTAACAATTTATTTGCCCACACAAACAATGAATAATTCTCTACTGCAATTTTCACCAAAATTAAATTATGCTGAAGATAAACTAGAAACTGAGAAATATTTTAGCACACACACATCAAAATTAACATAGTTATTTTTGGACTAAAGTCCTCGGAAAAACCCAACTTGGGAAAACTAGTGCAACAACTGAGGGTTTTATATTATTCTGCAAGAGTAAGAAATTCTTAGTACAACTGGATGCCAAATTTGGCTATCCTACAGGGAAAAATACCGACAAAAATATCTAGAGGGAAATTACCCTCCCTCCGAGCGACTCTGACATTTGACTGCCACTAAAAAGCAAGCCATCCAACTGGGCTTGCGCAGGCTCTGCATCAACATGAAGTTGCTTGCCACACGTGTTGCCCGAATCAACTGCTAATCAAGCCGTCTTGCTTGCTGCTGTCTAGGAAAATGCTTCTCCGACACTCTAGAATCTTTCCCTTTCCTCTGGAACTGAAAACGTCTTCCTTCCTCAGCAAATTGAACTGCCCAATGAAGCCTCTGTGCAGCTTCCTGGAGAAATTTCAGCCTTTCTCTGCAATGCACTTCATCGGATCTGGAAATCTTCCTCCGACTCTTTGTCCCTGCCCCTCACTGACTCTGCTTCCCTACTGAAGCTCAAACTCTTCCAACACTACTGGCTCTCTGGAAAATCAAACTCTCAAAGGAAATCCAACTCTATGTGGTTCTCGCAAGTGTGTTCTCCATCTACGCATCAAATTCTTCTTATAATCTCCCGTTGGACCTCCAACGACCAAAATTAAAACTTAATCAAGGGCCCAAATTAATTCCTTGTCGAGCTATGTGAGTTTCTAGATGATTCACACCTTATCTCAATTAATTCTGATTAATTAACGATATTTCTTAAGTTTAGACTTGGGAAATATTAAAAAATAGACTAATACTCTAATTGAGACACTTCTAAGTGGAATTTCCAGAAATGATTTATGGGTTATGGAGAACTCATGTGTTTTATCCTCTCCGCAAAGTTTCGAGACTAGAACACCTCCAATACTACAAAAACTAACAACTTGCATCGCTTCAGGGTGTGAGCACAATTGGAGTGTATTTGAGAAAATACACTCAAAGTAGCACAACAAGTTATAACTTTGAGCTTCAACCTTCAATTGAGCAATTACATCTGTTGTAATTTATGACCCTCAAGTGTCAAGACTCATTAATTTTTTATGACACTCTTACAAGTTGGAGTTCCCACACCTTAATGACTTGTTGTATGTGCATTACAATCTTCGACTATGGGTGAAGCAAATAGAGAAACCATTGGATGTGGATGCATTTCCTTAGACAATATTGATGTATTGTCTAAGTGGAGGGTGGAGTCTGAGGTTCCCACCATGGAGGAGTCACCTACATGGTTAGAGGAAACATTAGTACAGGGGCAGCAAGAGGAGGAGTAGCAGGGGGAGGAGTAGGAGAATGTGGGAGCATCAACGACATCACCATATGCTACAAATATAGGAGAGCACAACTCCATACCCTACAATCATCATTTGACATTAGGTGCAAGGCCAGTGCCTTCTACTGCTAGGGGTTGTCCTGGAAAACAACCCGTCATATTGTCCTGTAAAAGGGAGAGAGCACACTGATTTCAAATAGCTAGCTGCTAGTTTTGTTTGTTTGTCTAATATAACTTCTGATGATGAGATACTTTTATATATGTGATGTTATTTTGTATTGATTCTCCATATTTGAGACCTTGATTGGACAACTATTAGGGATCAACAGGATTTGGTATCGCCTTTGATGTATCATTCTTATTTGACATCCATTACATCATATATACAAGTGCTTTCTTCATATTTATGCGCCAATGTGTTTATTTCATGTTGTTGTTGCTTTATATGTTTAAAAATCTGAAAATAATGAATATATTATGCATTTTTTAATGTTTGCTGATTTTTTCCGATATTTTCGCCAATATTGCTGAAAAGATGTTTTCTGTCGCTGATATTTTTCCAATACTGATATTATCAACACTGCTCAAAACAATAGCAAAATGTTTAGGAATGAAAATTTCCCAATCAACAAGTCTATGTCTTTTGGATGAATACCCTACTTCCACGAAGCTTTGTATGTTCCACATATTCAAATTGCAAGGTTGAAACTGCAAATTATGGAATGAAGAGTAGAGGTGAAGAGGTGATTAGGTTAAACCCTTGCATCCTGAGCCTGAGGTTTCTATTTATATTATCAAAATCTTCGCCCATAAGAAGAGACCTGCCATTCGCATTGTAAGAAAAAATATTATCATACCATGCAAGCTTATTGTGAAAACAATTAATAGATATTCTAATAACATGTTTATGTACAATAGCAATTTTTTAATGCTTTCTATGAGAGAGACAAAGATGAGTTGATTGCAACTTGACTACTAAAGCCTGGGATGCACACTAAATAAAAGATTGCAAGCATTAGCTCCAAGAGAAACTCCAGAATAAACCTCCAACTGATTTGCAAACACAAGTAATAAATAAGTTTCTAGTGTTTTCTCTTGAAAGAAATTTAATGTATAATGTTTATTTGAAGATTCACTCCTACATTCATGACCATACATAAATACATGCTCTCTTCCTCTTTCACGACCAAAGATTTACGAGAATTTAGGCCTTGCATCATCATCACATTCGTTCAAAGCAAAATGATATGCAATAGTAAAAAATTAAGTGTTGAAGGTTGCATTGATTTGGCAACATAAGCTCAGGCTTGAAACCAATCCACTAGCTTGAAAAACAATCCAATATCCAAGAACATAAACTAGCTCATTGGAATTGATGTACAATTCAACCTCCAACAATGATGATGCAACTAACATGACATATCATGCTAGGAAATGCTCATGAAGACTGAGGCTTGAAGATGCAAATTAGGGCATGGGAATTGAAGGTGAAACATGGCCAACAACACAAGATGCATGGACAGTTGGGGACCGGGTCTCATCATCTCAGATGTGAAAAAAGTAGATGGACAACTCCAAAATAAGAGTGGGAAGAAAGAATCTGCATCTTTTGTAGGAAAGGAGAGGTTGAAACCGAATGACACTACATCATGGATTGTCCGGCTTATGAGAATATTCGTAATCAGTTTAAAAGCATTCTGAAGGTGGATTGTTTGAACAAGTTGTTCGAGGAAGCGAGACTTATCAAAACTGTGAACTTCTTGGTCAAGATTCATGACAAGAGAGTAGACTTAGAGAAAGGTTTGAAGTTGTGATGGGATGGAGTCCTAGGTCCCTTAGATTGCTTGGTTTCGTGGACATCATTAAAATACCTTCATTCATTCATTCATGCCTATAATTTGCAATGCATGTCATGGTAGTAAGTAGTTCAAGAGCATCACTAAAGTGACAATTTCCCCAAGCCCTAGTGCATTCAAAAGAACTGTATCTAAGATAAATCAAGAGGTGGATATATGCAATATGCATTGTGAGAGCATGATCAACCATAGGATTTGATGATAGCCAGGTCATTGAAAGATCTAATCAATTTGAGACATAGACATAACCATTGAAGCCTTGAAAAGCATAGGAGGACCCAAAATTTGGGTGTTAGGCTAAAATTTTTGGGTGTTGTTGTAGCGGCTACAACACAAAGTTAGGATGTGGTTCACTTTCACAGTTTATACTAATTAGGTTAATAATGCAGTTATAATTGTCCATGCCAACCAGGGATGATCACCCATGGGAAGAAAGGTTAAAATACTTTTGATATCGATAGTTAACTATTGTACTTGTTGTTAGAATTCCATGCACCCCAGGTCTGGTCTATGTTTTAGCTAGAAAACAAAAACACACTGAAAATGTCTAACTTTAAAACTTTTGCACAATGGAATATACCTGCAATTAGATCAATGTATGGTACACAATAATTAATGCCCAAATCTGATTTCTTATTATTACTTTAACAATAAGCACTAGGGCTCCCGTACCAGGGAAAATGGCCCTTTACAATCACCTAGCAAATGCCCAAATCCAGGTCAAACCCTTTGACCAAACACTTAGGGTAGAGGCTTTGTCCTCTAAGCCCTTTCTGTGCAAATGTAGACACCTACAACACCCTAACAACATTGATGTAGCAAACTAGGGATTTACCAGCCCTCCTTAAATTACCTGAACAACAATCCGTTTACCTGGCAGTTCTCCTGTAGCTCATGGTCTGCTTATTTAACCCTCCTATAGTAGACAACACTCCTTTTCTCCCACATATAGCCCTCTGCCAGCTCTGCTATACCCTTTTACTAGACCTTGGCCTCCTCCCTTAGGCCCTTGGTCTCCCTTCTTAGCCCTCGGCCAACTTGCTGTAGTAGCTTCGGCCTACTCTTCTAGCCCTTGCGGCCTGCTCCTAGGCTTCAGATCTCTGCGGCCAAGCCTTTTCCTTGCTGTGGCCACCCTCTCCTGGCTGCAACCTGCTTTGGTAGCCCTCCATGCAAACAAAACATGTTGCACCTTCTCCTTAGGCCAGTGTATGGCCTTAATCAGAACTCGGTCTGTCCATAGACCTTAAACTCAGCTAACTGTCCTCTAATATTTTCCCTGTAGCTAGGGCACTCCTTCAGCCCACGGTTAGGTCTCTTCTAGCCCTCTTGCTCCTCACAAGAAGAGTAATCCTTCACGCTTCTTTTCATCAAGCCTCTCCATTGGATTTCTATTTATACTTGTCCATTTGTTCCTTTGGAAGCCCCCTTTTTCCTTCAAGAAATTTCCAATGTTGAGATTTTGTGTATTTGGGGTAGCATCAGTTGTGCTCTAATTCCCAAATTTTGAGGAAGGACTAGAGTACACTTGATCTACAAGACCCAGAAATGGATTTGGGAAATTTCATCTGGTTTAGGAGATATTAAATTAATTAATTATTTTAAGTGTATTTCCTAAGTTAAAACTTAGGGAACTTAAATAATTAAAGTGAATTTAATTAAACATGTGATGAAATTGTCTTAAGTCACACGGATCAAGCTTTCTTTTAGCCATTGATTCAAGATTTGATCATGGCCGTTGATTTGTCAATGAGAAAAGTATAAAGGAAGGGCTTGGGGTCATTTGTAAAGACACACAGAGGTAGAGCACTGAAGCTAAGCTGAGATTCTAGGGCAGGGTTTGCTAAGAATACTCAAAAGTGTTTTAGCTGCAGAGAGGGGAATTTAGACCAAGGGGATGATCTGATCCCAGGGTCTAGAATACACAAGAGGTAGAGATCAGCTCAAGGACAGCGCAGAGGAAGGCAACAACAACAAGGACAATGTAATTTTCAGGAGACCCTTCAGGGGTTATGCAGAGACCCTTAGGGGCAGCGTAGTGATTGCGTCACCCATTCTGGGGTAACACAGTCCCTTCTAGAGTAGCGCTGAGGGTTTGGAGGCCATCAGAGGCTGACGTAGAGGCTTTCAGGGGCTTCAGAGGTTGACGCAGAGCCTTTCAGGGACAACGCTGGGGTTTCTAGGCCCTAATCTTGGCTGAGTTCTGTAAATCCTGTTTGAGGGTGTGGACCAGTCATTATTTTGGCCCTAGATCAGCCAGTGAGTTGTAGATCTAGCATTATCTCTGTCGGGTTTTCCAGATCTGGAACCTAGATTTGTGTATTCAGAAATATTCTTAATAATAGAACCCTATAGCAGCCAGAGATCGGTTTTCCCACCTTGGGATTTTTTCGAGGACTATTTGTCCAGAAATAACTGCCACTTTGTCAATGTGTGCATGTGCTTTTTCTAGATCTGAATTGGTAGAGATCTGTTATGTATTTTGCTTCGATGTTAACTTGAATTTATTCAGTTGATAACTTATCTTCTAAGTAGGAGGAGCTTAACCGGATTAACAGTAATAATTTCTGCATAAGATATAAGATTCAGAAATTTCTACATGGTATCAGAGCAATTGCAGATCTAGAAGGGTCACCAGCAGGAGAATCTGAAGGATCTAGCTGCAGAAAGCAGTTGGAAAAGCAGCAGAGAAGCAGATCTGAAGGGACATCGCAGTTTTCAGGAGCAGAATTGCGCAAAGAGAAGGGTGACGCTGTCCAGCGTTGTGTCCTAGCAAGCCCACGCAATTACTGCGCAGAGGCAACTCAGAAATAGCGCTGGTTGGGTCTGAAGCTAGCCAATGTGATTCAGATTTGAATCTGTCAGATCCAGAAAAGACTACCGAAATTCAGAAGAGCTGGTGGGGTTAAATTTATGAAGTTTTCAAATTTTTAGCCTTAGCACGAGTGACAAAGATTGGGAGGAGATCAACTTCTTAGAGAGTTTCTTGCCAAAGGAAACTTGCAGTTTGATTAGAGGATCAAGGAAGAAGCTGAATCACACTTGATTTGATAGATTTCCATGGAGGTAAATCAAGTGTGAGAGGGAGCAGAAGGCACCTGTTTCACCAAGGGCCTTAGATCCATTTCTCTAGCAAAGAGAAAAGGAAGTTCTGACACATTCTGAGCAGATGGCTCCTCATGGATTGCGTGATCAGGATAGGCTAGATGGCCTCTCAAACTTTTCGGTTTGGAAGGGAAGGATCTTGATTGTCCTTGAGGCATATAATCTAAGAGATCACGTAGAGTAAACTTTGGCCACACTAACAGATGCAGATCTCCTACGGAAGCATAGGGAAGTTGCTAGGCATGCCAAGCGGCTTATAATGGATAGTATCAAGGACCATATTGTACCACACATAGCTGAGAAGAAGACAGCTAACGAGATGTGGAAGGCCTTGACTTCCCTGTATGAGGGAAAGTTTGTCCAAAGGAAAATGCTGTTGGAGACCCAAATGAGGTCATTCATGATGACCAAGGGAGAAGACATGGAACACTTCCTCTTCAGACTGCAGGCAATCAGGGATCAACTAACTGCAACGGGTGAAATCGTAGATGACGCTGTGATAGTCAGGACTACCCTCAATGCAGTCACGGATGAGTGGGAGACATTTGTCCAAAGTATCTTGGGCAGAGCAGACCTCCCAGATTGGGACAGCTTGTGGTCAATCCCGCGTCAAGAAGAACTACACAGATTCACCAAGAGGCAGCACAACCCTGCGTTGAGCAAAGTAAAGAAGGAAGAGGAGGAAGATGTAGCCTTGGCATCGAAGAAGCAGCCAAAGAAGAAGAAGGATCTTTCAAAGATCAAGTGCTTCCAGTGTGGCGAAATGGGACATTTTGCCAGCCATTGTTCGGAGAAGAAAAGGGACAAGGAAGCATTTTCTTCTAAAGCAACTATGGCAGATGATGGGACAGGAGATGATGCAGCCATGAGTGCTCATGAACCACAGAGGTGGGGTGACATGGATATGTAGAGGAGCTACATAGTTTGAGGCGGGATCATTGAGCAACTCATCTCTTGGATCAAATGCAAGCTACGACAGCCTTAAGACAGTAGCGGGACAAGTAGAGCAGTGGGGGCATAGATCACAGATGAGGCAGAGGCAGATCTGAAGGCTAGGAGGAGCAGCGCAGAGCAAAGCAGCAACAGTGTAGAAGCAGTAGCAGCGCAGAGGTTGATGTGACTTAAGCAGCGCAGAGCAGCGCTGCTTACACAGTGCAGAGCTGCAGCAGCGCATAAGGCTTCAGAGGGACAGTGCAGTGCAACAGCAACGTGATAGATTTCAGCACAAGGGGCTGATGTGACTTCAGTAGTGCAGAGGGAGTTTGATTACGCAGGCAGAGCTGTAGTTGTGCATCGTTCTTTAGATGCCAGCACAGATCTGTAGCCTATGGAGCTTCAGTGATGAGGATGCAGCCCATTAGACTTGTTTGTCAAAGATTGGGCAAGAGATTCAGTTGTTTCTCTTAACAACTGAAGTTGCAGTGCAACAGATCAACAGTGGCAGTGCTATGAGCAGGATAGATGCAACATATTGATTAGGAGCTGCAGTACAGTGGCAGAGTCATGAGTAGCAGTACAGAATGGTAGCAACAGTGCAGAGTTGAGTGGCAGCAGGCCAAGCTTCAACAACGCAGAACCAGTACTCAAAAGTCATGTAATGCATAATGTGATGTATTGCTAGAGCACACCCTTGATGCTAAGAGGGAGTGTTGAGATTTTGTGTATTTGGGGTAGCATCAGTTGTGCTCTAAGTCCCAAATTTTGAGGAAGGACTGGAGTACACTTGATCTACAAGACCCAGAAATGGATTTGGGAAATTTCATCTGGTTTAGGAGACATTAAATTAATTAATTATTTTAAGTGTATTTCCTAAGTTAAAACTTAGGGAACTTAAGTAATTAAAGTGAATTTAATTAAACATGTGATGAAATTGTCTCAAGTCACACGGATCAAACTTTCTTTTAATCTTAGCCATTGATTCAAGATGTGATCATGGCCGTTGATTCGTCAACGATAAAAGTATAAAGGAAAGGCTTGGGGTCATTTGTAAAGACATAGAGAGGTAGAGCACTGAAGCTAAGCTGAGATTCTAGGGCAGGGTTTGCTAAGAATACTCAGAAGTGTTTCAGCGACAGAGAGGGGAATTTAGACCAAGGGGATGATCTGATCCCAGGGTCTAGAGTACACAAGAGGCAGAGATCAGCTCAAGGACAGTGTAGAGGAAGGCAACAACAACAACAATAGCATCAAGGACAGCGTAATTTTCAGGAGACCCTTCAGGGGTTACGCAGAGGCCCTTAGGGTAGCGTAGTGACTGTGTCACCCATTCTGGGGTAATGCAGTCCCTTCCGGAGCAACGTTGAGGGTTTGGAGGCCATCCAAGGCTGACGCAGAGGCTTTCAGGGGCTTCAGAGGCTGACGCAGAGCCTTTCAGGGACAATGCTCTAGGCCCTAATCTTCGTTGAGTTCTGTAAATCCCGTTTGAGGGTGTAGATCAGTGATTATTTTGGCCCTAGATCAGCCAGTGAGCTGTAGATCTAGCATTATCTCTGTCAGGTTTTCCAGATCTGGAACCCAGATTTGTGTATTCAGAAATATTCTTAATAATAGAACCCTCCAGCAGCCAGAGACCGGTTTTCCCACCTTGGGTTTTTTTGGGGACTATTTGTCTAGAAATAACCGTGTCACTTTGTCAATGTGTGCATGTGCCTTTTCTAGATCTGAATTGGTAGAGATTTGTTATGTGTTTTGCTTTGATGTTAACTTGAATTTATTCAGTTGATAACTTATCTAAGTAGGAGGAGCTTGACCGGATTAACAGTAATAATTTCTGCATAAGATATAAGATTCAGAAATTTCTACATCCAACACCAAACTCAACATTAGACTAGAATATTAAATGCTTTCCTTGGGCACAAAACCCCATCACCTAGGGTACAAAGGCCACAACTTGGGTGCAAAGCCCATACACTCATAAAATCACACTTTATGAGTGTTTCTCACAAGCCTAGCACCAAAGACGTGTGAGAGTACCTCCCGATGCTACCCAATTTCAACAGGTAATAGGTCACCAACTCTAACTTGAGTTGAAATAGCATAAATGATCACACGGAGAACAAAAAAGCATAAACAGTTTTAACTTTTACCAGTTCGATTAAGGTATTTAGTTTCTTCTTATCTTAACATGGAATTTATGTGCATAAGCTATCTTGACAGACCTTAGTTTCTTCTTATCTTAACATGGAATTTATGTGCATAAGCTATCTTGACAGACCTTAATTAAAATTCTTTTTCAAATATTAAAGTTGTTATGATTCTGCTGTTTATGCTTCAATGTGTCAATTATTAAGGGTCAAATTCCAACATACTGTAACATTTTACAGGGAGGTGATTTGATCAAGTGGGATAAAGCAAGGATCGGGTACTATGTCGGTGTTGATATTGCGGATGGCTCAGTAAGTCAACTATCCTATGTATTTTTAAATTAACTTGTCATTTGCCCTTTTCCCCTACAAAACAGGAACAGTTATCCTTTTTTATTTTGCTTAAAAGATTTATAGTTTGGTGATGCTTTACTTCAATTGAAGTGCTAAATGTTAAAATACTTTTACTTTCTCACACTCAATTCGAACTTCCACTTTGTATTCCATTCATCCATTTATTTAGTTAGAGTTTGTCTTCTGTTGGGCTGATCTAAATGGGAAATTGTAATATTAATGTTGTACATAAATGTACAGTTTCTATAAATGTGAATTTAGAGATTTGTTTGTGATAATTTACTATGTTATCTTCCTCAAATATAACTGCAAGGTTGTGTATTCATTGCGTTTTCTTACACTACAAAGATCTAAAAGGCTAAGGTGGATTTCCAACACATTATTGATAGAAGTTCATATATTGATTTACAGTCTTAAAATGTAGCTAAGTGCTTAATAAGATTGGTTGAAGGCAGCTAGTTAAATTGCAGAAAATACTTATAGAAAGGTTACAAGCACTAAGAAATTTGTCAACAAGATAGTTTCCTTGCAAACTTTTTCAATCATGAGGGGTTTGAGAATACAAAAAAGGGAAACCAAATATTGCTCACGAACTAATAATCCACAATATTTGGAATAAAATAATAACATATAAATATATGAGAGAATTGATATGATATGGTTACAAATAAGGGCCCTGTATATATACTTATGTGGGTTGCCCGTTCATGAATAGTTATGTCTTTTGAGATGTTATTTCAAAATTATTAATTATACTTATGAATTATTATTATTGTATGGATATTTATGTTCGTAATGTTGCCTTCCCCTTAGAAATGTTCTGTACTAAAAGCATATTGATGACAAGGCTTGATATCTTTTTTTTGTTCACATCTTTCCAATTCTCGGAGTTGTCATCTTTGATGATACAAGACTATATGAACCTTTGAGTGTTGAGCAAAATTTTCGAATCATAAAATGATCTAGCCATTCCAATTTGATTTTGTAAAGAACTTTGCACTTGATATCTAAGATGAATTATTATCAGAAGACTTAATTGTGTTGACTTTGATATTTTTCATATTTTGATTTATAGATTTTATATTTAATGTTTTGATATTCAAGTTTATCATTTTTTATCATTTTAATTTAATGAAGCTTTGATACCAAATGTGATAACCAAATACGGTTCACAAACTAAAAATCCAGAATATTTGGAAAATAAAGATACCATTGAGGATCAAATAATAATATATAAATTTATGTGAGAAATGATATGATACAGTTACAAATGAGGACCCCATATATTTATATATGTGTGTGTGTGTGTAGGATTCTCTTTCATGAACAATGACGCCCTTTGAGACATGTCCTTTTATAATTATTAGTTATACTTATTAACTATTATTATTATTTATTCTCCTTGTGGGTCAACTAAGTGGTTGGCACAATAGGATGTTATCCCCTCCACCTAGTTTCAAATTTCACAGGGGGATATATTTGGCTTCTTGTGATAAGGCTCAAGCAGTAGGCTCCACCACACTCATGGAGTCTTGGTTCTTGCTAAGTCATAAATGCTTGGTATATCTAGCTTACGAGCTGTTGGATATACCCTTGGTGTTATAGTGGCAACCACTAGGTTTGATCTTTGGCTTCGCCCATAGTATTCCAACGAGTTACCGATTAACCATGTAAAAAAACAAAATAATAAAAAGCATTAGCTATATTATTTTATACATATTTATATATAAGGACTTGCAAGTAATAATTGATAATTATGAATGTCTATCTCAATTTAGTGTTGCAACCATGTTTAAAGGAGATATCGACATAATTCTTGGCTTACCATGGTTTGGAACATTGGGTACCTTCATATTAAATGCGTGGAATTTTTTTTTGACTTTTCCCTATAAGAAGAAGATAATGTCATTCCAAAACATTAAAATGAAGTCAAAATTACACCTTCATCAAAACACTTTAAAGCAATGTAGCATGGGTATCGTTCCCAGCCCTTGGAGGCAAAGTACCCCAAGCTCCGGCGCCCTTGGGAGCTTTGGAGTTGGTACAAAACGCTCCAAAACAATTGGGAGCTTCTGCAGGAACGTTGGAGCTTTTCAGGAGCTTTGTTGTCCAAAACGAGCGATTTCTGGTACTGGTTTCGCCTGGGAGCTTTGATCGGGAACGTGTAGGAGCTCCCACAAGTTCCCGATCTATGTGTACTCGCTGTTGGGGAAAAAAACGGTAAACTTTGGCGGGAAACTCACTATTTTTGCCATTCCCGCCATTTATTTGCCTTCCTTTCCTATATAATCAACGCCAAGCCAACGATTTCAAGCACAATGATTACTGATTAGTGATTTCTCACTTCTGTGTTATGGACGCTACTTTGAGGGAGGCTGCCAAGGGATGTAAAGTTTTATGTTGTGGACGCTGCTTTGAGGGAGGCTGCAGAGGGACGCAAAGTTCTGTGTTGTGGACACTGCTTTGAGGGAGGCTTTCAAGGGACGCTACTTTGCGGGAGGCTTTCGAGTGACCCCATTGACACATCACTGTTTTGAGACTTCACGCGTTGCTCCTGTGCACTCACTGCACAATGCATTGTGTTCAAAACTTCAAACTTCACTTTCAGTCTTAAATCTTTCGAAATTCAGGAAATCCAAAGCTTCAAATCAAAGGTAAAGGATAAATTCTTGAATACCTCTCTAGGTCGTAGGCTGTAGCTCAAGTATATGGGTTGATTTTATTTTTTCTCGTAGCTCAAGGATAGAGCATAGTTGCATATATGAATTCTCTCAGCTCTGAGTCGATTTTAATTTTTCTCGTAGCTCATAGCTGCACACTGCACGCTTTTGTTTTCTGCATAGCTACATAGCTACACACTGCACGCTTTTGTTTTCTGCATAGCTACATAGCTACACACTGCACGCTTCTCGTTGCCATATTAATAAGGTAGTTAATTTAAATATTTTTTAATTTTTTAAATAAACTTAAACCTTTTACTTTTATGATAATCACAAAAATTACAGTAGAGAAATTGCACGATAAATCATAAATAAAACCATGTAATTAGTGGAGAAACTTGTGCGATGTCAAATTGTTTTTCAAATAGTAAATACCAAGCAACGAATTTTAATTTTTACAAAGCACTTCAGGGCAGTAAAAATTTTAAAATTGCGAGGTTAGGCCTTAAGGCTTGCCGCTTACCCCATGAGATGTGCCTAGGTCTTCGTTCTGTAATACTAATATACGACTGTAGTTTTAAATTTTAAATTTTATAACAGCTTAAAGGGGCTTGAATGCAATTTGGTGTAGTAAACAATGTCTTCACTATTCAACTCTTAAACGTACTTTACAATGGATAAATCATAATTTGTAAATCATAAAATTGTTTGCTGTTATATGGACTTTCCCTACAACAATCTTTTTATTTTACAGAGTTTGTCTGAACAAAATACTTATAATAGTAATTCACTGAATTGTAATGCTCCAGTGTGAATTTGATGCGTATTAGTGATTAAATAACTTAATAAGGGTTTAAACTTCAAACTTTAAAATTTAAAGTTTAAAGTTTAAATTTTATTAGAAGGCAGGTATATGGTGTGCATTGTGAACACATCTGCTCTCAGCGGTGATTTTAATATTTTATATTATTCATTTTTCGCATGTGGAGGTCTTGGCTTATTGAAGGGATTTTCGTAAAAAGTTACAACATCTATGTCTATTTTAATTTTTTAATTTTTATCATTATGTAAACTTAGAACTAGAAACCAATTTAATTAGATTATCTGATTATCATTATCTTATATGAGTGAGATATCGATACAAAATTCCATGTGATATTGTAATCCTCCACTGCAAATTATTTTTTAAACCATTCAATGCTATTGCAATACAATGATACATACATAGGATATTTATTATTTACAAAAAAATAATTTCAAGGGGCGGAAGCAAGGAAAAGACAGAGGATTACAAACTTCAAAGTGTATACAGTGTACACTTATGAAACCGGATTCGTTCCTCAACCCCGTTGTGTCCCGAATCGGTCGAATTAGACATGATTAGGTGGGACATGTGTCCTTCGGATTGTGTCCAGTCGTGTCGCATCAGGACATCATCGTGTCCCGATCGTGTCCCATCAGGACACCATCGTGTCCTGATTTTGGGACACCTGTCCAGCTTTTATGAGGCCACATGGCCCATAAAGGGTCATTTTGACTCATTTCAACTTCACATTTCACTCTCTCTTGATGTGGGTTTGTTTTGGGTGTGTGGGAACGAAGATCAAAGGGTGTGGGAGCATTTTGGAGGCGATTCAAGCAACAAGTAAGTGCATTTTGTCTATTTTTTTGCATTTTTATTACAATAGTTTTCATGTGCATTTTTCTTTATTTTTTACAACATTCATGGCTCAATCAAGGGCAGTAGGGAAGGGGCAAAGGAAGGGGAAGAATGTCCCCATAAGAGTTGCCCCTCCTGTTCCAATTTCATCAGGGTCTGTAAGTGTTCCCTCTATTGGAAGTGGCGCTGCAATAACAACTTCAAATGTTGAGGGAAGATAGCAACCTCAAGATAACATATATCCCTTGTGGAAATATGTCACAAGAGAGCAAGGGCCAGGCAGCAGAGGAGGAGGATGCAACAGAGGAGAGCAGTGGTGACCATGATGATGACAGTGATGTTGATTTTGATGATGAGGATTGATGACTCATGAGCTACCTACTGCCTTGAGGCTTGTAGTTGTTTTGTATTTGCTATTTCTATTTTCCATTGGCATTTCTACTACTGATGTAACACATTTTGATTTTGATGACTTAATGAGAAAACTGCAGTTTCTTGTCTTTCTCCTATTAGATCATTGATGAATATGTCACAATTGTATTTGTATGCATAATGACACTTTGTAAAACTTACATCTAGATGAAGATGTATGTTTGAATCAATGAATTTGTATCATGAATGAGAATTTGTGTAAGAAATATATATATATATATATATATATATATATATATATATATATATATATATATATAACGTGTCCTGTTCCGGGGGGTCAATTTGTCTGTGTCCGACACTAGAATCCTCGTGTCCTTCGTGTCTCGTGTTCCCGTGTCAAGTGATTTAGGTGTACACAAAACCACAAATTCAAGTTCGAAATCAAATCCGCAAGCTTATTCATGACTTATTCACATGTAATGAAAATATTAGCCTTCTCATAAGCATTCACATAAATGATAAAATTTAAATGTATCAAAGTATGAAAAACCTGATCTTACCCAATTAACATTGATTGCTTTTTAGATCTGGTTTTGGCCCTACTGGCCTTATTAATTTATTTTCCTCTATTCACCCTCATAGTCCATTTATAATTTTATTCACTACCATAAATATTAAAAAGTTTGTATAGATTGTAAATTAAAATAAGAATATTTTAATAAGTTAATATGTTATTATTTATTAAAGGGATATGGACAATTTATATTTGTTATGCAGCATGCTTGAATTGTTTTAATTTTTTATTGAACATTAACTTTTCTTAGTAAGATTCATCTCAATACACACATGGGGGCTTGCTTCAATAGTAGAGTTAATTTTAAGTTTAAGTTCAAGTTGATTCATAACCAATCATGGCAAATTAATTATTAAATAATAAATGTTAGTAGTTCGAGTTTTATTTTAATTCTTTTTCATTTTTGTCATTTATGTACATTGTAAAAACTATTTATTAATATTTGTTCCACTTATAATGTTTTTTTGTATTTTAATGAAAATTTTCAGTATTGATACCATGGATAGAGGGTTGGGCAATGAATGTGGTAACAACAACAACAGGATGAGACTCCCACAAGTTCAACAATCAAATGCAGATGTAACAATAGGTACCCACAAGCAATCAAGCAACATTTCCAAGAAGCCCTTAATGAAGTTCATGAAAAAAATAACACAAAACAAGGCCAAAAACAGTAGGGGCCGTAAGGAATGACAATGCACTTTGTGTGACCATGTTTTTAAGGGTAGTTATACAAGAGTATGGCATCATCTTTTGGGCATACTTGGGTTAGGAGTGAAGGCTTGCACATGTAGCCTTGATCAAAGAATGGAGATGAATAAGCTTCACATGAAGGCAAATGGAAACAATGAATGTGATAATAGCTTTGTATCTCTTAATAATAAGAGAGGTAGGCATGAAGATTCATCCCAATATATGAATGAACAGAGTCATATCCAAATTGAGACTAATCAAGGGAGTTCTAGCACTAAGAGGACTAATGTAAATGAATCCATTCAAAAGATATACAATGTCTTGCATAGGGATGAAGCAGATGATGCCATAGCAGATTTTTTTTATGGCGAATGGAATTTCATTTAATGCCACTTGTTCACCATACTATAAAGAAATGGTGAGAAAAGTCATAGCTGTAGGGATAGGATATGCATCCCCAGAGTACAACAAAATGAGGACTTCATTATTAGATAGAGGGGTGACAAGAATGCATGGACTTATGGAGGATCTCAAACAATCTTGGGTTCATTCAGGTTGTTCAATTGTCATGGATGGTTGGATAGATATTCAACAAAGACCTTTGTTGAATGTTATTATCATATCACCAGAAGGGCCTTATTTTTTAAAAGCAATTGATTGTAGTGGAAAAACTAAGGATGCTACTTTCATGTTTGAAATGTTGAAGGATGCAATTGATGAGGTTGGTCGTTCAAATGTGGTACATGTCATCATAGATGCAACACCTGTTTGTAGAGTGGCGAGATTGATGATCCAAAGTCGATATAGGCATATCTTTTGGACTCCATATTGTGTACATGCATTTAACAATCTCTTAAAAGACATTGGTAAAATACAGTGGATTTGGTATATCTTGCTTGTAAGTTGGTGGATGTACTCTTGGTGTTATAAGGTAGCTACAAGGATTGATCCTGGGGCCTCCCTTAGATTAGTCTAAAGAGTTACTGATTTACCATGGTAAAAAAAAGAAGAAAATACAGTGGATTGCAAAATCATTTCAGATGCAAGGGAGGCACAAATGTTCATCTGCAACCACCATGCTTCCTTGGCAATTTACATGATGTATTCAAAGAAGCATTTTTTAAAACCTGCAGAAACCAGATATGCCACGTACTTTATTTTGCTTGAGCACATGCTTGAGGTCTATGCATCTTTACAAGCCATTGTTGTTTTTTAGAGTGGAAGGCATGGACTGAGTCTAAGTCACCTTAAGCGAAGAAGATAAGAGAAATTATTCTTAATGAGGATTGGTGGGTTGATTGTAGATATGTTGTCTCTTTCCCGGCTCCAATTGTGGAGTTGATCAGGTATGCTGATTCAGATTCTCCTTCTCTTGGATAAATATATGATGTATTGATACTATGGTGGGCAAGGTAAAGTACATCATTCGCCAAAGAAACCCTTATTTGGAAATCGATATAAGCACATCTTTTGGACTCCATGTTGTGTACATGCATTTAACAATCTCTTAAAAGACATTGGTAAAATACAGTGGATTTGGTATATCTGGCTTGTAGGTTGGTGGATGTACTCTTGGTGTTATAAGGTAGCCACAAGGATTGATCCTGGGACTGCCCTTAGATTAGTCTAAAGAGTTACTGATTCACCATGGTAAAAAAAAGAAGAGAATACAGTGGATTGCAAAAATCATGCACAAATGTTCATTTGCAACCACCATGCTTCCTTGGCAATTTACATGATGTATTTAAAGAAGCATTTTTTAAAACCTGCAGAAACCAGATATGCCACATACTTTATTTTGCTTGAGCGCATGCTTGAGGTCTATGCATCTTTACAAGCCACTGTTGTTTTTTTAGAGTGGAAGGCATGGATTGAGTCTAAGTCACCTCAAGCGAAGAAGATAAGAGAAATTCTTAATGAGGATTGGTGGGTTGATTGTAGATATGTTGTCTCTTTCACGGCTCCAATTGTGGAGTTGATCAGGGATGCTGATTCAGATTCTCCTTCTCTTGGAGAAATATATGAACGTATTGATACCATGGTGGGCAAGGTAAAGTACATCATTTGCCAAAGAAACCCTTCTTTGGAGTTTTTCCATGAAATCCACAAGCGGATAGAAAAATGATGGCTTATACTCAATACCTCCTTTCACATGGCTGCGTATGCCCTTAATCCAAAGTGGTATATGGAAAGACCAAATATAATTCTTCCTATTGATGATGAAGAGGTAAAACAAGGGTTCTTGATGCTATAACTAAGATGTATGCTTGTAGTTGTGATGAAGTATGATACGGGAGCAATTTATTGATTTTGTTACATTAAGCCCTCCTGCATTTAGCCAAGATGCCAATAAGGACATCAAGCATTATGCTTAGAAGAAACCCCTTGGATGGTGGAGAATGTATGGGGGCCAGGTTCCAGAGCTTCGGAATCTTGCTTCACGTTTGCTATCTTAGGTTGCTAGTTCCTCAACTGCTGAAAGGAATTGGTCAACTTATAGTTTCATACACTCTGTTAAGAGGAATAGACTTACCTCTAAGAGAGAAGAGAAACTTGTTTATGTGCATGGTAGTCTTCGACTTTGTTCAAGGAAGCAACCTGAATATTTAGAAGGACTTGCTGCACGATGGGATGTTAAGCCCATCAAGTTGAGAATCTAGGGCAGCGAGTTAAGAGACCTCTATCTAAGGTCTGTTGGGGTTGGAAGAAGATCTAACCTTCAGCGTGGAAGTAGAAACACCTTCAGCATAGACGAAGGAGCCTTAGGATAGCGTGGGCATGTTTTTTTTTGGACAACATCTGTTTTAAAATCAGCGTGCACTTCTTTTTGCCCAGAATGGGTGGTGTAAATATCGGGCAAAGACGCCTGTGGAACCCACCTGAACGTGCTCGGTGCAGTCTTACAAAGCCAGCTTCTGCCTCGGTTCAGAAGTTTTGATCTTGTGTATTGGGGTGCAGAGTCGTGATTATTGGAATTGGTGAAGGTGGATGAAACCATCATCGAATTTGCAGATACAATAGTATAGAGAGAAGATGGATTCATAGCATTCGCGCCATGCACTTGAGTAACTTGGAGCTGTCACCATGTGGCTATCGCTTGTCGCTATCTTCTAACCACGTTGCAGTTTTCAGGACGATACCACCACCGGTTCCTTCCTTTTTTTTTAAGCCCGCGTCAATTCTGTTGGGGCAGGGGCATTTCGATTATGGTATTATTCGACAGTCTGAAAACCGCACACAAGAATTGAAACTGGAAAACAGCATGGGCATTGGTGTGAATTTCGGAAAGGTCGCACAGATGGTGACCCGCTGCATGAGTAGCTGGGCGATCGAGCAGACTGTTATCCGTCTTGGTTTAAGCTGATCATCTGCATGCAGAAGCAAAGGGTCACACCTACATTCAGACTTATATACACTCTGTATACTTCATGATTTAAAATTTAAAATAACTCGTGGTGCAACAACCTGCTTGTTGCCTGTAACGTAAATGTAATTGGCGCAGAGACAGAATGTAGTGGGTACTTCAAAAAATCAAGGAGAGCATTCTTGGTGTGTTCGATGTTTAATTTACATATACAGTGGAGAGGGGGATTTAGTTCCAGAATGATTGATCCAGATGCGTGCCTTCATTGTTGATATCGATGTCATTATTTGCATTCGCAATTGATTGCAAGACCAATAGTTTTACCCGCCCAACTGAACGTATGCGCAAGAATTCAACATCAACTGCTGATTTGAATCAAGCTGGGACTTGAGAGTGCCAAGACCACTTAGTACATCATGTCTTTTGAGACCCTGTGAAATAGCCTTCTTTGAAAACCGAGCCAAATATGCAATATCGCAATATTCGTCAAACATGCCAGCCATCCTCGCTCCAAAAAATAAAAAAATAAAAAAATTTGCAATCCATAAGAGATCCCTGACGATGAAATCTGTTTTACCAGTTCATGCAGTCACTTTGTCCATTTGGTTGAGCATCTGCTGGTTAAGCATATTCGTTTTGGATAGAAAGAATTTGGCATTTGTCCCATAGTCCCATAGGCTATCTTTAGCCTGGCCAAAATAATCTCTAGCAGGAAAAACAGATGCATTTGAAATATGGTTATAGTTATGGAAACGTGAGAGCAAGGTTCTTTTGACCAGGTTCAAAGCAAATAAAGAAGATAAACTGATAGAACATTGCATATACGGAGTCCACGAGAGGTCACAACGTTCGTTACAGGCCCTGCAGTAGCAATTTCAAGTAGTCAGCGAATGGTAAATGTATTGGAGGATATGTTACATTTACTGCAACCCTCTTGGTACAACTTAAGGCATTTGTGGCTAAGCTGTTGCAGGGTTATTCATCTCGCTATGCTGTTCGCTTAGTTATTGGACAATGTATTTACTGCAAATGTACTCAGAAACTTTAGAAATAATGCATGGCATATCATAGTTCCAGGTGAATTATGCAAAGGCAGACTTGAATTGATATTTGAGCATTAAGTACAGTGATTTGGAAATCTACTGTATGAAGGCAGATGTATTGAAGTTGAAGTGTGCAAGGATTTTTTTTGGAGAAGTAGAACTTTTGTGAGCAGCTGGGTATGCCGCAACACTAATCTCAGAATCAAGACCTTGATCACAACCTTGTATTTTTCAAAGCAGAGACAGAGTGCCATTTATAACAGCGAAGGAAGGAGGATCTTGTGGAAGTGAAGTCGCAATCTTCTAGGTAGCCGTTGGAGCATTTAGGGCGGAAAAACATGTGGCTGCCCTAACCTGAACAATGACATATGGCAGAATATGTATTGATGACTTGAGGGGCAGTACAGTGCCTCATCTAACAATATTATGAAACTGTCACAGTTGACTAGTGACTGTGGTTGTGAACCAGCATATACCTGAACTTAATCCATTGGCAGTGACCTTAGAAAGTGTCTTGTCCAGATTTATCCTATTGGATGATTGAGACAGAAACATTGATGAGCAGGGGTACCATTATGACTGTGCTGGATCTGAATGGACTGACATGGAGAAGGGTATAAAATCTGTATGATTGGTTCCTAGATCTGTGAAGTTAAGGAGAAAAATTGCAGAACTGAGATCTGCAGTCTTGGGCAGATCTGTAAATAAGAAGCAGTGTTGGATGAGAGGTTAGATGAAGTAGATGAAGCTCTCAAGTGCAGAGAAGGAATCATGTTTGGATTCCTAGTTCTGTGGGTTGCAGTAGAGAGGGCTGGTTGAGGAAGCTACAACAGACCTCCTCAGAATAACAGGACTTCTAACAAGCTGAGGCTTGTTGATATATTCTCCTTGTTGGACTGTGACATAGATAGACACCTATGTAGCAGTAAGCATGTGACAGTAGCAGTCTCACATTGGAGCGTAATGGTAAAATGTGTTTTGGCAGCTTTCAGACACATTGTTGGAATCTTGAACCATGATCAGCAAAGCCTGTTGGATGGCTTTGTCTGTGGGAGATTAAGTCACCTTTCTAAGTTGGTGTCTGGGATGACCTCATTTAAAATAGATGTCTTCTCTCTCGAGAGAAGTTGGCATTAAGAGGGAGAATACAACTGTATATGCTCTTGAGCGGATACCATTGTTGAACGAAAGAAGATCCTCATGACTCAGGACATATGGCTTCAGAGGGGGAAATTCCAGAGGAAAACCAAGAAGCCATATAAATACCAGGGGTATCTAGCCGCCATGAGTTCAATATGAGCCTAGATCATTTGGAGAAGCTGTAAAGTATCTAAATCTGCAAGGATACAAGGGTGATGTATGGTATATGGTTCCTAGACCACAAATCAAAGATGTTGTCACCTCGATACAATATCAAGCATGGATCTGATGGAAGTGCTGAAAAGTTCAAGGCAAGATTCGATGACATTCTTGCAGCTGTGGCCCGATATACCACCATTTGATCAATCATAGCCTTTGCTGCTACGCAAGGATGGAGTCTTCATCAGATAGATGAAAAGATCGCATTTCTGCATGATGCAATAAAGGAAGAGGTGTATGTTGAGCAACCTCTGGGGTTCGAAGTCCAGGTTAGGGACACCCATGTCTGCAGGTTGAAGAAAGCTCTATATGGGCTGAAGCAAGTACCCAAAGGCTGGTACGAGAGGATAGATAGCTACCTAATGAAGCTGGGCTTCACTCGTAGTAATGCTGATCCGAATCTTTACTTCAAGGTTGATAGAGAGAAGCCTCTCATTCTGGTGTTGTAGGAGGACGACCTCTTCCTGACAGGTGCTAACCCTCTCATTCATCAATGAAAGAGGGAGCTCGCTGCTGAGTTCGAGATAAAGGACCTAGGACTGATGCACTATTTCCTAGGCCTGGAGGTCTGGCAGAGACCTGGTGAGATTTTCCTTTCTCAATGAAAATACATTGTGAAACTTCTAGAAAGATTTGGTATGGTGGACTGCAAGTCCGTGTCAACACCAATGGAACTCAACTTCAAGAAGTTGAGTGGCAGCGCTGCTGGGCTCGTATTGTCAAATCCTATTGAGTATTGTCAACTTGTAGAGGCCCTTATGTTCTTAGTGAACACCCGTCTAGATATATGTTTTGCAGTGAACACTTTGAGTCAACAGATGGTTGAGCCTCATCACTTTCACTGGGTTGGTGCCAAGAATCTTCTGAGATATCTTTGGGGCACGATAAACCATGGGTTGAGATACACTGCCGGGAGCGTGACACTCCTTGGATATACTGATGCCGATTGGGCTGGTAGTGTGGTGGATCCTAAGAGCACATTGAGATGTTGTTTCAGTCTTGGTTCTGCTTTGATCTCATGGATGAGCAGGAAGCAGAAGTCGGTGGCTTTGAGCACCGCGGAGGCCGAATACATTGCTGCTAGTATGGCCTGTTGTGAAGCAGTTTGGTTGCGAAAGCTCTTTAGTGAGCTGTTTGGACATGTGCTAGATACCACGGTGATACTCTGTGATAATCAGAGTGGGATTCGTATGACTGAGAATCCTGTGTTCCACGACCGATCCAAGCATATTGATATCAGGTACCACTTTATCCGGGATATGGTACAGCGAGGCGCCGTAAGGCTCGATCATATAGGAACTGATGAGCAGGTCGCGGATATTCTCACTAAGCCTCTGGGGAAGGTCAAGTTCCTAACCTTCCGTGAGAGACTTGGTATCGTGGAACGACCCTATGATGTGGGTCCTGTTGGATGATGAGCTTGAGGAGCTCTGGGGGGCTTTGGGGACAGCTTCTCGGAGCTATGAGCAACCACAAGGCTAGGCTTGCCAAACCTTGTTGGTGTGCTTGGACCCCACCATTGTGATTATTGAGTTGGTTCACCTCTCATTATCTGTGCCCCGTATGCATCCTACCCATTGATTTCAGGGCTCATGGGAAGTACTTATCATTTGGCCAATGAGGTGGGAAAAGCTAGAGACTAGTAGCAAAGACTGATGGACGCATCAGAGATTGCCGTACTCTCTATCTAGGATGGCACGGTCCAACCACTTGATCTGGGATCAAGTCTTGTGAGGTCTTGGACCTCCGCCTGACTTCGGGTCAGATGAACCAACTTCGGGTTGGTTGGAGACTCTTTGTGAGTCCGATAGAGGTTTTGACCTTTGGGCTGAATCTTTCAGCCGGGAATGATGTCTTTGTGACTGACCCACTTCTGTTCTGAAATAAAGAGGCCAACAAAGCAAGCTACGGTGGGATGACGCACGATGTTTGGATTGCACTTGTGGACGAAGTTCTCCCTAGTTGAGAGGGAGTGTTAAAATTGGACAACTAGGTCCAAACTCCGGGTTGTGCTACTCAGATGACGATCCCAATATTTTTATTGATTCCTCTTTCGGAGAGGTGTAAGGTTGATCTAAAGATCATCTTGATCGGATGAGCAGAACATGTACTTTGAATTTATTCCACGTATGTGCTAGGTCGGCCTAGAATAAAATATAGACTTAAATGTCTTAAAGGACGTGTCACACACCCCCAAAGATTCCTATATATTGGAGAGACTTAGAGTTCATTTGACACACATTGTTGTGGAGGAATTCTCTCTCTGTGGATAGCGTTGGAGCTGTGATATATATGGACTGTTCTTTATTTGGGTTGTTCTGGGTTATGTGTGACACACTTGGCTAAATGACCTATTGGAGACTTTGCTGGTAGAAGCATCCTGCTGATCGCCGTAACGCCACCATTTATTATCTCTGTTTTGGCTTGTCTTCTATCGATCTATTAGTATGTTCTATCTGCTTCAGTATTGTGCCATAATCTGAAATGGCATAGAACATGTTCCGAAATTAACAGTGCAACATTCCTCAGAAGAACGAACTGGGGTGGTTAGATCATTTTTTAGTTTGACAATTTTACTTAGCACTAAGAGGTTCATATCATATTGTATCATTGACGATGAAAACTCTAAGATTTGGGAAAGATGCAAGGAGATTACAAGACAAAGGAAAAGATATCAAGCCTTTTCGTCAATATGTTTTGAGGACAAAGCATTTCTGTGGAAACACACACACACACATAATGCTTACTAAAATAATCAGTATAATAAAATGACATGTCTAAAAGGACATGACTATTATGAGCACACTGTTGTAGTATATATGGGGCCTCATTGTACTATATCATATCATTTTCTCATACATTTATATAATAGATATTTTATCTTCGAAGTATGTCCTTATTGTTTTACAAGTATTTTAGATACTTTATTGGCGAGCCATATTTGGTTATCACATTTTGGTATTAGCGCTTCATTTATGATTTGGCCTTTGGCTATGCTCTTATTAGAGCAATTTCAGATTATGCTTGAAAATAAAAAGCATCTTTATTCTCAATTATATTTGGTTCTAGAATTAATAATTGATTTTCCAAATTGATGTTAATGTAATTTTCTTTACAGTTCTTGTTGATAACGATATTAATATTTTTCCTTGAATACTCCCATTTAATGGATAATCCATAACATGATATCATGCTACCTTTATAAAATAATCTCCCTTCATTTTTGAATTTTCCTTTCATACTTCAAAATTCCTTTAAAATTCCTTTTTAACCTTACTTTTAGAATTACTTCATTTTATTTTAGAAATAGGGATTAAATAAATTCAACCAATAAGCGTAATCTATAAAATTACCCCTTTTTACTTCTTAAAGTACCTTATTCTTAAAAAAAGAACTTTGGATAAAAAAGTACCTTATATTTGAAGTTGTTGATTTTTCAAGTGCAATAGATACAAACAATAATTTTTGAAAAACTGATAATTACTTCTAATGATGTAGATATTCTTTTAGCACTTCTAGTTTTATCATTTAGCAATTACACTTCAAAAATACAACCATAAATGCAAAAGGATGATAGAGATCAGAATGCATAGAGATAAAACAAGATTTACCCTAGGAAATGACAAAGCCTAAGTACGGAATGCAAAAACAATGCAACGAAGGACATGAATTATGATGCATATAAGTTAAGGTGTGGGCATTTAAAGCAATGAAGGTGGTTATGAATAAAAAACAAAATGGTAGAGAACGTGGGATATGGTGACAAGACGCATGTAGACACCGTGGAGAAAGGACAACATGCAAAACAGAGGAACGAAGCCACGAAGGCATCCGAGTCATTGGTCAACATGAGAAACGATCAACATATATTCAAAGTGCCACAAATCAAACCCTGTGCAACTACTGAAAGCCTTCGCCATTAGAACAAACAGACCTTTTTGTTGCATTCTCTTTCACCATCACGACCATTACCAGGCTCAGAGAAAGGAAGTCGACGCAGTGCAAACCATAGGCACGCATTCAAAACACCTCGTGAAGGACGAAATCATTGAGAAAACACAGAAGAGGCTGTGAAAAAGACGAATAAATTTAAAACGAGAAGGAACAACATAAGAAATAGCAAAGGAGGTGTGGAGAAATAAGAAGAGGGTGCATTGATTTTAACGGAGACTAGAGGCCGAGATATCTGTCCGCTGTGTTGATCAAACACTCCAACAAATTGCAAAAATCTCGTGGAGAGAACAGGTAAGCACTGACTCCGGATTTTCCTCATTGATGAACGAATCTTAGGAATAAATGAAACTCAGGATTGTGTGTTAAACAAGAGTTAAAACTCCAAGTTATAAGTTCGAGTTTCTGCCACTGTTTAGCCCGACTCTGTCACCTATTAAACATGAGGATCCTGAGATGTCAAAGAGGAGTTTTAACAGAAGTGGTATTGTGAAAACGTAGGAACACAAGGTTGAACTCAGAGAAATATCCGGGATTGTTCCAAAACAGGTAAAACAAAATCAAATTCCTCCACACAGCCACAAAATTGTCACATATTTTAAAAACAAAGTTTTACACAGTGGGTGAATTTTGAAAAACAAATGAGCCATTTGTTGTTGTTTTATACAAACAGTGAGCCTAAATTGTTTCAGTTTGAATGCACAATGAGAATTTCTCTGTAGAAGAAGGATTAAGTATGAATTCGAAGAGCAGAAGGACACTGTGGGATGAATTTTTTATAATTTTTACACAGTAAATTTCATCTTAGAGGCAAAGAATTCTACACCAAAACAGAGGAGATTTTTTTTTGATTGATTTATTATTTATTTATTTATTTTTTCGTTTTTTTTTTTCTTTTTCTTTGTTTATTTTTTAAAATTTGATAAAACAGAGAATAGAAAATGAGAGATAGAGTAATAAAAACATTTTTACAATCTTTTTATGATCTTTATATATAAAGTTTTTGTGTTTTTATTAGTTTTTGGAAGCATTGGGCTCATTCTTGCAGAAGAACAGAGGTTGAAGAAGATTAATTCATTTATTTTTGAAGAGCATCAAAGAAGAGGTAAGCATGAACAAAATGCATGAATAAGTCAACAAAGATATATATGTGTGCATAAATTTTTATTTTAAAATGAGAATGTTGACAGTGCAAGGTTATATAAATTGGTTTACAGAAATGAATTCCAGATAGAGCATTGGGGAAATGAGACAATAGAAAAACTACATCAGGCTGGACTAATAGGCTTCTAACAAAAATTTAATGGGCACAATGAAAGTATTACCAAGGAATTCATAAACAATTATGTACAAGAAGAAACCATGGTGGTGAACCTAGTTATTCCATTAAACCCATAATTCATTTATCAGGCTTTAGATCTTCCACTGTGAGGAGAACAATATCATAAGGGCTTACACTTTAAAGATAAAGGGTGGACCTTTTTTTTGGAAAAACACAGGAAATTATCATTTGATAGGACAAAGGGAATTCCAAGGGAGTGGTTCAATGAGCCATAGGCAGAATTGGTGTTATTTATTCAGAGATTTTTCACATGTGACATTAGGCACAGTGTAGTGCATCTTTATCATATCATACTACAACATATAAAGGGGGAAGTGAAAGTCAATTTACCATACTTCTTCTCCAAAAACTTGGTTAAAATGATAGAGAATGTGAGGAATGAAACTAAAACCAAGGAAGCACAAATCTACCACCAGGGACTTATCAAAATTCTTGTAGAATATCAAATGAAAACCAAGGGTGTAGTGTGGAAAGAGTTTTTAGCCCAGCCTCAGTTTGAGGAACAAATAATAGAGGAGAAGTTGAAACCAGTTTATGAAACAAGAAACATAATGAACTCTCCCCTCTATCCTAGGACAAGGTCCAAGAAACAACATGATACTATCATGGTTGAGAGAGAAGCATGTTTTCTATCTATTCCTAGGAGACATAGGAGAAAAAGTGCAGAAGAAACAAGTAGTAAAGAGAAAGACCCTGAAGTACAAGTTGTTGAAACACCTCCCACAACAAAACAAGTTGATGAAATTATTAAGAGATTGCAAAAAGAAGCCTATGAAAAGACATTGGAGAGAGATTCATACTTTGACAATGTTGAAGTAGAAGCCACCTCATTTGCCAAAGACACAAGAGAAGAAGAGAAAGAGCTGCACCTTAACAAAATAAAGGAGTTAACAGATCAATTAGAGGTGAGCAAAATTCTATAAAGACATTTGAAAAAGGAAAACAAGACATATAAGGAAAACAATGCAAAATTAATCAAAGAAAATGAAAAGTTGAATGAGAAAGTTGGAAAACTAGAAACAATGAATACTCTTCTTTCCAAGCAAGCTTACAGGTGGCATAATGAGAAAAACACATGGAAGTACAAGTATGAGAAACGAAAGGTCATGGCTTCAATCTACAAGGGAGAATAGTACAAAGGGATTGATTGTCTTCTACAAGCAGCACAACAAGAAGCATCAGGATCAGGTACAATGTCTACATCTGAGCTTAGAAGGTCCAAGAGAAGGAAGCAAGCATGAGGACATGCTTGCAAATCAGTAGGGGGTAGATGTTGGCCCTCGTTTTTTATCCAGTTTTGCTTAATTAAATACACTTATTTTCCATTCTATCCATCCATATACCATCCATATACACCTTATTTTGGCCAATTTATGCATATTTAGGTATTAAAATTATGTTTTTCAATTTTTAGATATTTTTACAAAAATTGGATTTTAAGTGCATTTTTAGACAGGACTAAAAGTTCCCGTAATGGCTTCATTGAAGTCATACTTGCAGAACACCTGGGCACGAGATGAGCACATATTTAGAAAGCTTGGGAACCAAGGATGGACGTGTACCTATTGGTTTGGTCAAACTGAGCTAAAACATGCGTGGTCAAAGCTGGTCAAACAAGACCTGTCATTCAGGAAATCCCTAAGAAATAGGCCAAATTTAGTATTTTGTGGGATTTTCTAGATTTTGAGTGATTGGATGGATGAGCTCGACCAAGATAGATGGGGAAAGGATAGACATGGCTTTTAAAGACATTTTAGTCAAGTTTGTTTCATATTTTTTTATTTAAACCAAGAACATTGAAGTGATGAACATGTAGAATTTGTTTAATTTCACTTTGATATTTCTGAACTTTGTGAGTTAATTGAAGAAACCAGTTCTATCTTATTTCTGCTGTTCAATGTGGTGAATGCTTGATTGAGTTTGAGTAGCTGAGAAGTACTTTCAGTGTGTGAGGCAAGGGTGGAGGGTCCCCGCACCGAGCTAGGTGCACTCTCTGGTTAATTTAGTTGAATTTCCTTAAACTAGTTTTGTTTTACGTTTAAATCAATTAATTAGATGTATGATGATCAATTATGTTTGCTGATGAATCTTAGTCTAAATTCCAATCTACATATGAAGGGTCAAACCAATGTTTAAGTTAAACCCTCTTTCTATTTGGTCAAGAATAGAAACTAGAATTCATCTTCCTTGCTTTGTTTACTGTTATTTTATGAATTTCCAGTTTTCATACAATGGCATTTATGATTAATGAATTTATAAAGAAGGACAGCAAGGACCTCCTTAGTTAGGAGCCTCTTCTATTATTCTTTTATGCATCTTAAGCTATAGTTCATTAATGATTTTGATTTTTGTTCATGAAGTAGTATTATAGAGAAGGTCAATCCGGTTCTCCTAAGTTAGGAGCCTCTTCTTCTGCTTATTACATATTGAATTAGAAATTATTTAGTTAAGTTTTATATTTGTAATATGCATTTCCTTTAAATTCAATAATTCATCTTCTAAAATTGACTGTAGTTGAAATCCATATATTTTGGACATGCTTCCAAGTTTTACAAACCTGGATTGATTATTAAATACTTGTGTTAAGTTTACCCAGTAAACTGACCCAACAACTGCCACGTTGCTCGAGAAATAAAATGTCAATCTCAGCCCTGGAGGTTCACCTATATCTGAAAATATAATGAACCTATGTTCACCTATAGCTCTCATAAGCTAATGAACCTTGCAACCAATAACAAACACAAAAACCCAACTGTGTTCTCCAGTAATGTCTCAAAATAATAAACCATCGATCTTCCTCTGAAATTGTGTTGCAGTAAAACCCTTAAATTTGGATTTTTCGGTAATTTGAAAAGTAAACCCTCAGGTTGGCAAGATCACCAGCTCTGATACCACTGTAATATCCCTTTTGGGATATTTTATAAATTTTGCCGGAAAATTAACTCAACCAAAAATTCTCCATTAAATTATCATGCATTTAGCAGAAGGTTGTCATGTGAAATAAAACATACAAGTGCAATATTATAATATAACGGGGGTTACATGCTGAAATGAGAAATAACTGAGATAACTGAAATAGAATTGACCTTAAGGATTTGCTACAATACTGCGTTGGCCTCCCAAAACTGAACTGCTGCACTCTCCCTATGACAATAGTTACCATTGAATCAACTGGAAATCAATGAAACACAAATTGAGGATCTGAATGATCCTCACTCCAATATCCCTGAGGCTCCGTGAAACTCCTGAATGAAGTCTCCTCAAGAGAGTTAGGTTTCCATCCAACACCCGTCAACACACCCGAGGGTTTTCGTCCCGGGGCTACCGATGGAGAAGAGAACCAGGTTTCTCAACCTCACATATAAGAAAAGATATCAAATCCAAGATATCCCTCATTGGCCTCCTCCTTTTCTTTTATAGATCTCATGGATCCTTCTAGAGCCTTATTTTATTATTATGCTAATCATGGAGCACTTTTCCCTCTTATTTTCTAATTAAAATATTCATTTTTAATGTCAGAAAGAGTAAATCGGCTACCATGTCTCCTTAGGTCACTGAAACTCATGTCCAACAACTCCATCGTGTAGGTATTATCGTCTCGGTTCCAACGAGATATTATACTAAGGTGTTCTATCACGTATTCCTCCCGGAATGCCACCTTGAGCATAATTAATTGAGTTAAGCCGAAAAATAACTCAGTTGTCCAAAAGTTGTCGGAATGCACCAGAACGAAAGGCAAATAGTGCAGATGATGGAATATATCAAGCGAATGCAACCGGTCCTCATAGAAACTCGTCAGAACTCCTCCAAAAATCCCGTGGGCCCGCTCATGACACCAACCTGTATCTGTAACTTGTCTACTCCTAACTCTGGAAGTCCATCCTAACCCTGTCATAGGTGACACCAAAAAAGGAATATTACACCATGGGCTCTGTTGTCGCACATAATGTCTAGGCACCGCGATAACGGTTCAGATCAGGGGCTGTCACCCTGATCCCCAATCTCTCTATTTAAGTTGTCTCCTTATAGCAGACTAAGGGGGTAGACCCTATGGAAATGGAATGAAGGAGAACTAGCTGGGAACCAACCAATTAGGGAGACAATTAAACGACCAAATACTTGTGAAAGATCTAGCAAGATTAAAGGATTCGATTGAATTTGAAAGACTGATATCAGTGCCTTATGGAGTCAACTATCCTGCTAAGGAAATTACAACCAAGTACTTGATGAGAAATTGCTGCTATGCAATGCAAGGAAAATGATTTGAAGGGGTGAGATGAAACAAGCTTCTAAAATGAAAGGTGATGTTAAAAACCTAAAGCACTTAGGTTATAAATAATCTGATCTAACCACTAAGTACTTAAGCGAGAGTGCCAATTATGAAGATGCCAAAAGATTTGCTCAATTAGAAGATATACAATTCGTCGTAAATCCACAATAATAAGATATCGATCACACTTAGTTGAAAGAATTTTCCAAACATTAATATTCACTAAATGTCCAAATTCAAGTCGATGAAACAAGACTTAATTACACATTAGGCAATTTTAATTGATAGAAAACGTTCAAAAGTTCAGATGCCAATGATCATCAAAACCAGCTGAAGCATAAGAAAACAACTAACATTTAAATATTAATAAGTAATCATCAAGAAATACCATGAAATATAGATGCTAAATAAACACTTCATCAAGTAATTTATGGATTAAATGATATTCTAAACTAATGCAAATCCAATAAAAGATCTTATTTTTCTCCTATGGTCAAATTTAGGATATATTTTTCAGCAAGATTTCAGAGCTAAAATATTAATTGCAGCAGCGATTTAAACCATAGATCAGCAAACAAACTATACCGGGACCAATGCCCAAAATGACTAAAAATAGTAAAAATTATTGAACTTGAAGAAAAATCAATTTTTAGGACTTGATTAAGAGAAATTTCAGATTTGGTATTTTTATTTCAGCAATGAAACATTGTCAGATCAACAAGATAAAATTGCCAAAAATAACTGCCAACTACTTCCAGAAATAGCAAAAAATATATTAAAACTTGAAAATTTCAATTTTAAAACTTTAAGAGAGTTTGGCTCAGTAATTTTCAGAACTGATAAGTTTATAACAACAGTAAATTGATAATAGATCAGCAAACTGAAAATACTGAAAATGATCTCCACAATGTCTAAAAATAATGAGTTTTGCTGAAAACAGAAAATTCAAAATTTTTGGATCTTATTTAGGATATGCATCAGAAATGTCTAGATCTGATTTTTCACAGTTATGCAATAATTTCCATCAAGCTTCAAAGTCAGATCTAGGGAAAATTAAAGATATGCCCAAATGGCCAAAAATTCTGAAAATGAAGATTTTGCAATTCTAAACAATTTTGACCATATAAAATGTGTTTTTAGGGCCTAATTATTTGTGATTTGCTTGCTATAATAAAATTTGCAGAAAATAAGGGTTTAGAGATCAAACCCTTAGCCCAAGGCTTTGAAAATCCCATCGTTGAAAATCGTTGAAATTTTGGGATAATGTTGCCGCTTTAAAATTAGAATTTTGGAGACCAAAATCCTGCAAAAATAGCCTCAAAAGCCTATACGTCCTCAAGGGTCTAGATCTGGCTCAGATCTAAAGATTTCCTTAGTTGATTTTTCAGATCTATTCCTGCAAACAAATAATGAGCCCAAATCTTGCCCTTCAGGGTCTAGATCTGGCTCAGATATGAAGATTTCCTTGGTTGATTTTCAGATCTATTCTTGCACAAGTGAAAAGAGAAAAACCCAATACCCAATATGTGCAAAAATAGAGAAAATCCTAAAAACCCAAATGTTAGAATTCAAAATTATGTTACAAAACTTCAGATCTACTCATGTAAATTATAGATCTATACAAATAAGTTACAGATCTATATAGTACATCTATAGATCTATGCAAAAGAGTTGCAGATCTGTCAGATCTGAGGAGTATAAGTATGACTTCGCTCCTAGATTTGAAGATCTAAGGTTCTTACTAGTCAAATCTAATCTTATATTCAATAAAAGTTAAGATAAATTTTGTAATTTATGCACTAGCCCTAGAAAAACCCTGCAAAAATAGAATTTAAGATAAGTCAGGGGAATTAGATCCGAAGGGCTCTTCAGATCTTGTTTCCTTGGGAGTTAGCTGGTCTAGCCGAGGACTTCCCCAAACGCCCAATTCTAAATCCGAAAGATTTCTGCACACTTAAAGTTAAACCGTTAAATCAATAGAGAAATGAGATAAAAAATAATTTTTTCAAGAGTCAGAGATACCTGTTAACTCAATCCAATTAATATTCCTATCCTAAATCTAGTAACCTAAGCAAGATACCTGTGCAATAGATTACTCTACAAGAGTCATTAATCAACAATTCATTGAAATAATCACCAACAGAATATAAATAACAAGTTTACCATAAAATGCTGAAGATGAACACGACCATAAAAATAAAACCCCAAAGACTTCGTTTGTATTATTCCAGAAAGTATCACAGGAGAGCTTCAAGAGCTAGTACACAATCAAGAGATCAGATCAAAAATCAGATTGACACTGACCTCTAGTTTATAGGTAAAATCTCAAACGGCTAGTTCGCTTGATCCCCATCAAAGTAATCTCAACCGTCGAAAAGGATTTGATTATCTTTTAATCTCATCCCTCGAAATTATTATTTTTTGAGGAATTTCGATTTTTTAATTCCCTTTTAATTAACTCAAAAATAATAATTTTGAGTTAATTACTTCAAAAATTTGACTTTGACTTAACTACCAAGGCCCAAGGGTCCAAAATTTCTCAAAATTTTCAATATTCCCTTGGCCTGGGACCTTTAAAAATTTATTGTTTAGAGACCCACGAATTTTGCCTTTGATGAATTGAAATTTACCTAGGACATAAAATTAATTAAATTTCTGGCTTAAGTATTTTAATTTAATGCGGCCAGAAAATTTAATTAATTGACTCATGAGGGGATTAATTATTTTACAACCCTCTTTACGTAAGATTAATACATTAAACATATGAGGGGGAACAGCCATTCGTAATAGACCCTCAATAATCTACCCAATTCTGCGACTCAAAATATGATCTAGTAGACTCGACAATTTGTAATAAAATGACCTAGCCAATTAACTAGGATCATTCCCAGAATATTTTACAAAGACTCGATAAAAAACACTAGGACTTATTTAATATCTTGATGACAAAATCCACATTAGCTTTGGGGTGAGGTTGGAGGGGAAAAACTCTGCCGATCATTTGTGTCTAGAGACACAGATGAATTAGGGAGACAAAAAACTTCCTAGGATAGAAATCGTCACCAAAATACTAGGCTTACTTAGGTTGTTACATACATGATGGTCTTACTAAGATCATTTACATTATAAAAATGCAGAATGGGTTTACATCTTTTACAAAAATGTCGGCTGAATGATGAAATTTGAATGGCACAAATACTCGAACATGATAGATCCCTTTTGCGAAAAAATGGGTGTACTGCTATGGGGTCATTGACAAAGAGTGCTCAACGGGCTCCATGGGTTCATCAACAAGATCAATTTTAGGCTCGAGATCTTCTTGTGCATCCAAGGCATCATCCTGTCTTTCAACATTAGTAGGAGTGTCTATGGCTTTTCAAAGAGCTGCATCTTCATCAAATGTTATATTTGTGCTAAAATCTATAGTTCTTTTATCAAACACATATATTCTGTAAGCTTTGGAATTTTCACAATAACCAACAATCATACCTTTCTTTCCTGAAGCTTCCAACTTGGTACTCTTTTCGTTTGGCACTTGAAAGTAGATAAGACAGTCAAAGATTCTTAAGTGCCCATTTTGTTGTGGGTTATATGGTATGGTGGTCTCTTTCTTGATTCCAGCTTCCTTGCGGAAGTCTTGAGTTTTTGTCCACTTCATGTCCACTCAAGTCATGGGATAGCTTGACATGTTCCTCAATCTCGATACAAAGGACTGGTGATGAGGCAAATCTTTCTTTCTTTTCTAGATGTGAGAGAGACTCCTTCATTATCCATGCACCAACTTCCTCTTGGAGTTTACTCTTCTTGCACTATTCTGCACCCCGATGATCTTTAGGATCTGGTTTTCTTGATCGCGTCTTCATAAAAAAGTTAGTGAAAGAATCATTCAAATACTCATGTAGGAAGAATAACCAATGATCTATAAAGATAAATCTAAAAAAGAGTAATGACACAAAGAAACAACATAAGACTTAAAAATACTTATTTTTTTAATAGGGATTGAAGGAAGCTATTAGCTCCCTATTAATTTTGGGCAACTAGGTCCAAAATCCATGTTGCACTGCTCATATGACAATATTCATATTTTTGTTGGATTCCTATTTCAGAGAGGTGCAAGATTGATCTAAAGATCATCTTGTTCGGAAGAGCAGAACATATATTTTGAATTTATTTTCCACACGTGCAAGGTCGTCCAAATTTGTAATGTAGGCTCATATGCCTAATAGATGTGTCACACACCCACACTGATGGATATAAATTGGAGAGACTTGGAGGTCATTTGTCCATCAACTCATCACACATCTCTTATTGTGATTTGATTGGTAGGACAGCCTTTGGAGGCCTCATCTCTTCACACGTGCGAAGCTAGTGAAGCCGTTTTCACCGGATCTGTTTAGGGCTTATTTGTTGCCGTGTTGACTGTGGTCAACCCTTGGTCATTTGACCTCAAAACTCTGCCAAAATTTTGATTTTGAGAGACTGTTGGGCACTAAAATCGAGGAAACGAGAGCTGTTTGACCGAAACCTAATTTGTAGCATTGACTTTTTGTTGCTGTCCTGCGTTGACTTTGTGAAAATTCTACTGTAGTGTATTGGTTTATTTTCTCCTACTTGATTTAATTAATACAAGTTATTTCCAGAAATTAGATTAAAAAAATACCGAAAATAAACACAACTACAACCTACACATACAGATCATTTACTGAATAATACCCTCATGCAACAAAGTGACACATGGATTTTTGGACATAAGTCCCCGGAAAAACCCAAAGTGGCAAAACCTGTGCAAAAGATATGAGGGTTTACTATTAGGTAGTTCTGAGTACAGTAAATCTGGGTTCCAGATCTGGTAAACCCGACAGAGAATAAAAGAAATCAGATCTGCAGCTAACTTGAAGTTCTAGTGTCAAATATCTAACTGATCCACAACCTCAAACAGGATTCACAGGACTCAGCCTGGATCTAACCCTAGAAACCCTCAACGTTGTCCTTGAAGCCCCAGCGTCAGCCCTGCTAGCCTCGGAATGCCATTGCGCTGCACTAGAAGGGACTGCGTAACCCCTGGAAGGGTGCCACAACCTAACGCTGGCCCTAAAAGACCCTCTACGTGATTTTTGAAGCCTCCCAGTGCCTCTGCGCTGTCCTGCATAGCGGTTGCGCAACACCTGCGTAGCTGCTTCTCTGCGCTGTCCTTTTTGCTGCTCCTCTGCCTCTTACCGACTCTTGGCTCTTGGAATCATATCATTCCCTTAGCCAATACTACCCCTCGATGTAGAAAATTTCTCCAAAAATTCTTAGCAATCCTGCCCTAGAATTCCAGATCTATTCCTTAGCTCTGCCAAAATGTGTGTCTTACAAATGACCCCAAGCCTTTCCTTTATACTTTTGTCGTTGGGAAACCAACGAGCATGATCAGATCTTGAATCAATGGCTAAGAATAAAAGAAAGTTTGATCTGTGTGACTTAAGACAATCTCATCACATGTTTAATTAAATTCACTATAATTATTTAAGTTCCCTAAGTTTAGACTTAGGAATTACATTAAAATAATTAATTAATTTAATATCTCCCAAACCAGATGAAATTCCCAAATCCCTTTCTGGGTCTTGTAGATCAAGTGTACTCTAGTCCCTCTACAAAATTTAGGAGCTATAGCACAACTGATGCTACCCCAAATATACAAAATCCCAACACTCCCTCTTAGCATCAGGAGTGTGGTCTAGCAATACATCACACCATGCATTACAAGATCTTGAGTACTAGATCTGTGCTGTTGATGCTTGGCCTGCTACCCTCCATCCATTACACTGCTGCTCTCTGTATTGCTGCCCATGCCACTGTCATTGACACTGGCACATCTATACTGCCTCTCCTTCTCAAATTGCTGCATCATGCTGCCCATAGCACTGCCACTGCTAACTGCTGCACTGAAACTCAGTTGCTGAGAAGTAAGCAATTGAATAACTCTGCCCAACTGTTTGACATATAAGTCAAGTTGCCCTCCACCATTGAAGCTCCCTGGATGCTAAGTCACGCTGTCCTCCTAGAGATACTGTCATGCTGCAACACTGCACTACGTGAGCCCAACTTCTCTGCGCTGCTGAAGTCCCATCAGCCTCTTTGCGCTGTTGCTTCCATGCTGCTGCTGCCTCTGCATCACACTGCTCACTCTTCAGCTCTTTAGCTCCCTCTTCCTCTTCAACGTGGTCATCTAGAACCATCTCCCGAATCATCCCGCTACCGTCTTAAGGCTCCCGTAGCTCGTTTGTGATCCAAGAGTAGGGCTAACTCAAGGATCCCGCCCTAGTCTGTAGATCTCTACAGATCCATGTCACCCCACCTCTTCTCTCGAGGGGCATGAGCACTCATGGCTGCATCATCATTAGAGCCATCGTCATTTGTCGCTGCAGCCTTGGAATCAGAAGCTCCTTTGTCCTTCTTCTTAGGACAACTGCTGGTAAAATGACCAAGATCACCACAATTAAAGCACCAGACCTTGGAGAGTTTCTTCTTCTTCCCTTGCTGTTTCTTTTCCCTTGATGCAAGGGCTGCATCCTCCTCCTCTTTGACTTTGGCCTTCCCTCTTCCCCCACTGATATTCTGCAGCTTGGTGATCCTCCTGATCTCCTCTTGGCAGAGGATAGACCACATGTCAGCCCAAGATGGCAACGTTGCCCTTCCCAGAATGCTCTGGACAAATGTTTCCCAATCTTTCGAGACTGCATTCAAAGCAGTCCTCACTAAGAGCCCCTCATCCGGAGTAGCACTAATGCCAACCAGCTGATCTCGGATGGCTTGAAGCTTGAAGAGGAATGAATCTATCTCTTCACCTTTCGTCATTTGGAACAACCGCATCTGGTTCTTAAGAAGTATTCTTCTTTGTACAAAGCCTCCGTGGTACATTGTGTCCAAGGCTACCCACATGTCATTTGCTGTAGTCTTACCAGCAATATGAGGAATCACGTGGTCCTTGACTCCGTCTATGATCAAATGCTTCATCTGCGCTTGATTTTCTTCATACTTCTTGAGAGGATCTGCATCGGTATGTACAACAAGAACCTTCTCTACATGATCTTTGAGACCATGCTCATCTAGAACTGAGAGGATTCTGGCCCTCCAGATAACATAGTTGGACATGTCGTCCAATCTATCTTGATCCCTCAGTCCATATTGAGCCATCTTTGCTCGGATCTAATAAAACAATACTTCTCCCTCTGGATCTGGGTTTCTTGGTGACTAGAATCCCTCTAGTCGCTGCTTCCACTGAAAATTGATTTCCCTCTTGGAAATCCTCCACCAAAACACAAACGGACAGTATTCTCGATCCTCCTGATCGAATCTCAGATTTGTTTGGCTCATATCTACTGTATAATTGCCTTCCTCCTGCCTTTGTTTACTTAATTAGGCACAATTCTGCACATGCAGAATCTCTACCCCAGTAGCACTACTGAAGATCTGAAGCACTACTTCTGGATCTTGGAAAAAATCTTCTGCAATTGGAGAAATGGCTGGATTGCGTCTTCTTGGCTGGCCCAACGCAGTCCCAACGCTGCTCAAAAGTGGACTGTGTAACCCCAGATTGGGTGACGCAGTCCTTACGCTGCCCTGGGAAGGGTCTGCGTAAGCCTGAAGGCCTTCTACAGCGTCATCGCTGTCCTCTTCTAGATCTGCGTTCTCTTGCTGTCAAGATGCCCTTTCCGGATCTGCTGCTTCTTCTGCCACCCTGCAGAAAAATATTTCTTCAGCTGATTGCTGAAGATTCAGTTTGATCTACTATCTCTCTAATACCATGTGAAAATTCTACTGCAGTGTATTGGTTTATTTTCTCCTACTTGATTTAATTAATACAAGTTATTTCCAGAAATTAGATTCAGAAAATACTGAAAATAAACACAACTACAACCAACACATGTAGATCATTTACTGAATAATACACTCATGCAACAAAGTGACACATGGATTTTTGGACATAAGTCCCCGGAAAAACCCGAAGGGGGAAAACCGGTGCAACAGATATGAGGGTTTATTATTAAGTAGTTCTGAGTACAGTAAATCTGGGTTACAGATCTGGAAAACCCGACAGAGAATAAAAGAAATCAAATCTACAGCTAACCTGAAGTTCTAGTGTCAAATATCTGACTGATCCACACCCTCAAACGGGATTTACAGGACTCAGCCTGGATCTGATCCTAGAAACCCTCAGCGCTATCCTTGAAGCCCCAGCGTCAGCCCTGCTAGCCTCAGAATGCCACTGCGCTGCACCAGAAGGGATTGCGTAACCCCTGGAAAGGTGCCACAGCTTAACGTTGGCCCTAAAGACCCTCTGCGTGATTTCTGAAGCCTCCCAGTGCCTCTGCGTTGTCGTGCGTAGCGGCTGTGCAACACCTACGTAGTTGCTTCTCTGCTTCTCTGCGCTGCCCTAGTTGCTGCTCCTCTGCCTCTTACCGACTCTTGGCTCTTGGAATCAGATCATTCCTTTAGCCAATACTACCCCTCGTTGTAGGAAATTCCTTCAGAAATTCTTAGCAAACCCGCCCTAGAATTCCAGATCTATTCCTCAACTCTGCCAAAATATGTGTCTTACAAATGACCCCAAGCCTTTCCTTTATACTTTTTTCGTTGGGAAACCAACGACAATGATCAGATCTTGAATCAATGGCTAAGATTAAAAGAAATCTTGATTTGTGTGACTTAATACAATTTCATCACATGTTTAATTAAATTCACTTTAATTATTTAAGTTCCCTAATTTTAGACTTAGGAAATACATTAAAATAATTAATTAATTTAATATCTCCCAAACCAGATGAAATTTCCCAAATCCCTTTCTGGGTCTTGTAGATCAAGTGTACTCTAGTCCCTCTACTAAATTTGGGAGCTAGAGCATAACTGATGCTACTCCAAATACACAAGAACTCAACAGACTTTGGGTTGACCAACGTTGACTTGTGATGAGTTGTCTTTGAGGGTTGTGGGTGTGACACTTGGAGGATTGGCTGATCGAGAAAGACTTTGCTAGTTGAAGCATCCTGTTCACTGCCGCAACGCACACCAACCTATATCTTTGCTGGACAAAAGGAATTGTAAATCTGATCTATATTATCTGCTTGTCTTCTGTTGATCTATTATTGTGTTCTATCAACATTTTACTCTCATGTTTATGTGATTGCTATTTTGTATCTGGCCTAAGAAAGATTGAAGTAAAATTGCATCGAGCATAGAACACCATGGTTATGTAAATTTAACATGGTATTGGAGCTGAGGTGAAGACAAAGTCCAAGCTAGTGTTAGAAGTAATCCCTGAAGGAAGGAATCCTATCAAGGATAAATGGCCTCGAGGGTTTCAAGGCTGATGATAAATTGACTGATAAGTCTGATTATCATGCATGTAAGTTGTCCTTGGATTTGGTATTAGAAGATCAAGATGTCATGGATTGCAGGGGAAGATTCAAGAGCCTCCATCAAATGCAGCTCCTGCCACAAAGACAAAGTATAGAAAGGGGGAAATCAAAGCAAAGATGATTATCCGAGATTCTATTCATAAGCACTTGGTTGCTTACATTTCCGAGCTAAACACATCTAAAGAGATGTATGATAAGTTGGTGAGCATGTTCAGGGCTAGCAACGCTAATGAAATCCTTTTCTTCAAGAATCAATTGAAGAATATCGAGAAGGGCAAGGATGAATCTATTCAATCCTATTTTATGAGGCTCACTGAAATCATGAATACCCTCCTAGCTATTAGGGAAGCAATATCTGATCGAGAGATGGTTCTTATTGCACTTGGAGGTCTCCCCCGTGATTGTGACCCTATTGACTTTGCCACTCGTGCAAAGAAGAAAAACAATGGTGGCCCGTGAAATCAAAACCATGGAAGAGCAGGGCCCAAAGGAAGGAAGGGAAGATGTTAAACTTGTAACAAGTTTGGTCACTATGCAAGAGAGTGCCCTAATAGAAGGGACTCTCCCAGGGATGATGACAACAACAACTCGAGAGGGAATGACTATCAAAGGAACAATAGGTTCAAAGGAAAAAGGAGGGCTCCCTCTAATTGTAGTGGAAATGGGCAACCTTTCAAGAGGTCAAGAAATGCCAGGCACAATGAGTTTAATGTTGTTGATAATAAGAGAAATAAATTTATTCTTGTATCTGCCCTCTTTGCTGCATCTCCACCCGACACCTTGGATGTCTGGTTGATTGATAGTTTTGCTTCAAGGCACCTTATTAGTTATAAAGAAGCCCTCTCTGATTTGATTGAGAAGGATACAAATCTGGAAATTATCCTTGGAGATAATGCCACCTATCCCGTGAAAGGGACAGGGACTTTGACCCTCCATCTATCTCAAGGTCATGTCCTCCGATTACAAGATGTGTTGTACGTACCTAATTTGAAGAAGAACCTTGTGTCCATTTCGGCAATGGAAGACAAAGGGTTCAAGGTGGCATTCGTTGATGGAAAGGTACATATATGGAAGAACTTCAAGGAAGCTCTTTCTATTGGTTTTAGAGTTGATACACTCTACTAGGTTGGAGGAAGTCTGTTGGGGCCCATATCATGTGATACAACTCGTCAAATAGAGTTATGGCATTGAAGGTTTGCACACTTTCATTATAAAGCCCTTCCCGAAGCAAGGAAGGTGGTGACAGGGATGACCGAATTTAAAAATGAATTTGAAGACTCTTGTAGAGAAACTGGCATTAAGAGGGAGACCACAACTGCGTACACTACTGAGAAAAATTGTGTTGCTGAAAGAAAGAACAAGACCATTGTGGAAGCTGCCCACGCCATGCTATGTGACCAAGGTCTTCTGAAGTTTCTATGGGGATAAGTTGTGAACACTGTTGTGTACGTTCAAAATTGATGTACGCATTCCGCTCTGGACTCCAAAACTCTCGAAAAATTCTTCTTTGGTACAAAATCTGATGTTTCTCATTTTAGAGTTTTTGGTTGCCCTGTTTACTTTCATGTGCCGAAAGAAAAGAAAAGCAAGCTGGATGCTTATGGAAAGAAGGGAATGTTTGTGGGCTACAGTGAAACTTCGAAGGCATATAGAATCTATGTTCCTGGTCAAAGAGAAGTGGAGATATGCCATGATGTCACCTTCGATGAAGATGCTGCCCTCAAGAAAGTGAGAAATCTTCCTAGCTCCGAGGAAGACAAAGAAGATGAAAAAGCAGGGAAGCAAGAAGAGCCGAAGGATGAATTGATGCTTGATGTTGAAGGACCTATGAATCCTATTGATCCACCTCCTTCGAATAAGAGAAGACCCTCATGGCTCAGGGATACTATCGTAGATGCTGAGAGACATATTACCCTAAGGGGGACATTCCGTTAAAGCAAGAAGCCGAAGAGATACCAAGGGTATCTAATAGCCATGAGTACGATTGTACAATCTGAGCCTGGATCATTTGAAGAAGCCGTAAAACATCAAGTTTGGAAGGATGCTATGCGTGAAGAATATGAGTCCATTATGAAAAATGATGTCTGGCAAGTGGTCCCGAGATCAGAGGACAAATCTGTTGTCACCTCGAAATGACTCTATAAGATCAAGCATGGATTTGATGAAAGTGCTGAAAAGTATAAGGGAAGATTTGTTGCCCAAGGCTTCTCTAATAAAGAAGGCATAGGTTATGATGATATATTTGCACATGTGGCCCGCTATACCACCATCTGATCTATTATTGCCCTTGCTGCTACGCAATGATGGAGTCTACCCCATATGGATGTGAACACTGCTTTTCTCCATGGTTCTATAAAGGAAGAGGTGTATGTGGAGCAACCTTTGGGGTTCAAAGTCTGAGATAGAGACACCTATGTATGCAAAATAAAGAAATCCCTCTATGGGTTGAAGCCAGCCCCCATGGCTTGGTATGAGAGGATAGATAGCTACTTGATGAAGCTGGCCTTCACTCGAAGTAATGCTGATCCGAACCTTTACTTTAAGGTTGATAGAGAAAGGCCTCCAATCCTGGTTCTTTATGTGGACGATCTCTTCCTGACAGGTGATGACCCTCTCATTCATCAGTGTAAGAGGGAGCTAGCTTCCGAGTTTGAGATGAAATACCTAGGACTGATGCACTACTTCCTAGGCTTGGAGGTCTGGCAAAGGCCAGGCGAGATTTTGCTTTCTGAAGGAAAATATGTCATGAAGTTGCTGGAGAGATCTGGTATGGTGGACTGTAAGTCAGTGTCGACACCGATGGAACTCAACTTTAAGAAGTTGTGTGGAAACGCTGCTGGGCATGTTCTAACAAATCCTACCGAGTATCGACAACTCGTGGGGGCTGTTGTCGCACAGAATGTCTAGGCACCGCGACAACGGCTTAGATCAGGGGCTGTCACCCTGATCCCCAATCTCTCTATCTAAGCAGTCTCCTTACAAGCTAAGGGAGGTAGACTCTAATGAAAATGAAGAAGGAGAACTGGTTGGAGACCAAACAATTCAGGAGACATAGCTAGATAACCGAATACTTGTTAAGATTTACGAGATTTTATAGATCCAATTAGATTTGAAACTTTAAAACCAGTGCCTTATGGAGTTAAAATATCCCGTTATAAATTTAAGATCAAGTAATTGATATGTAATTGTTGCTATGAAAATCAATTACATATCAATAAAACACCCTCAAAATTACACGCATTAACAATGTTTGATGAAGTTACACAATTTATCATCGCTTGAAATATTCCCAAAGTTGATTTAAACAATTAACTACCGATTTCAAGTAATTTAAAATCACAATTAAAGATAGCTCAATGATCACCAACCATAGCTAATCACCAACCATTTAAATTTGAAACAAAAATGTTATCATGAGAGTACCATCAAATTTAAATGCCAGATTTTTCCAATATTTCCGAATTTATGTATTCCAAATAATTCCAATTCAGAAACCTATAGTCAAACTTAGAATATATTCTTCAGCAAGATTTCAGATCTGAAATATAAATTGCAGCAGTAATTTAAACCATAGATCAACAAACAAACGATGCCGACACCAATGCCCAAAATGACTAAAAATAGTAAAAATTGATGAACTTGAGAAAAATCAATTTTTAGGGCTTGATTAAGTGAAATTTCAGATCTGATATTTTTATTTCAGCAGTGAAACAATGATAGATCAGCAAGATAAAACTGCCCAAAATAACTGCCTAATACTTTCAGAAATAGCAAAAATATATTAAAACTTGAAAATTTCAATTTTAAGGTTTTAAGAGCGTTTGATTCAGTAATTTTCAGAACTGTTAAGTTTATAACAACAGTAAAATGATAATAGATCAGCAAACTGAAAATACTGAAAATGATCCCCACAATGTCTAAAAATAGTAAGTTTTGCCAAAAAACTGAAAATTCAAATATTTTAGACCTTATTTAGGATATGCATAAAAAATGTTCAGATATGATTTTACACAGTTATGCAGAATTTCCAGTAAGCTTTAAAATCAGATCTAGGCAAATTTAAAGATGCCCAAATGGTCAAAAATTTTGAAAATGAAGATTTTGCAATTCTAAACAATTTTGACCATATAAAATGTGTTTTTAGGGCCTAATTATTTGTGATTTGCTTGCTGTAATAAAATCTGCAAAAAATAAGGGTTTAGAGATCAAACCCTTAGCCCAAGGCTTTGAAAATCCCACCGTTGAAAATTCTTGTTGAAAATTCTTGAAATTTTGGGATAATGTTGCCGCTTGAAAATTAAAAATTTGGAGACCAAAATCCTGTAAAAATAGCCTCAAAAGGGTTTAGATTTGGCTCAGATTTGAAGTTTTCCTTGGCTGATTTTTTCAGATCTATTCCTGCAAACAAATATTGAGCCCAAATCTTGCCCTCCAAGGTCTAGATCTGGCTTAGATCTGAAGATTTCCTTGACTGGTTTTTCAGATCTGAAGATTTCCCTAGCTGATTTTTCAGATCTGAAGATTTCCTTAGCTGATTTTTTAGATCTAATCCTGCACAAGTTAAAAAGAAGAAACCCAATACCCAATATGTACAAAAATAGCGAAAATCCTAAAAACCCAAATGTTAGAATTCAAAATTATGTTACAAAACTTCAGATCTACACATGTAAATTATAGATCTATACAATATATTTACAGATCTATGCACAAGAGTTGCAGATCTATCAGATCTGAGGAGTAAAAATCTGACTTTACTCCCAGATCTGAAGATCTAAGGCTCTTACTAGCCAGATTTAACTTTAAATTCAAAAAAATTAAGATAATTTTTTTTTTATTTAGGCACAAGTTCTAGAAAGACCTTGCAAAAAATATTCCGTAAGATAACCTTAGAAATTAGGAAACAATGGGCTTTTTTCAGATTTATAAAATTTGAGAGTCAGCTGGTCTAACTGAAGACTTCCCCAAATGCTCAAACTTTAAAAAACGATCTTTGCACACTTAGATCCAAATTTAAGATTGATAGAGATTAAAAAATAAACATGAGACCTTTCAGAAAAATAGATAACTAATCTTTCCGTTAAATCAAAATGCTATTTTAGAAACCTAGAAAACTGTATAAGATACCTCTATGTAAATTAATCCATAGAGGCCATCAACCATCAAAAGCCAATAGAAGTAGCAGAGTTTAGAGACAATATCACCACATAGATCTTTTAAAGGAACACCAAAGTTTGTAACCCCAAAGTCTTTATGCTTTATTGATCAAAAAATTACAAGAGCATCTGAGAACAAGTGCACGATCCAAAGATCAAATGATTGAAAGACTGACAAAGACCTCTAATTTATAAGATAAAATCTCCAATGACTAGTTCAGTTGATCCATGTCAAAATAATCTCGACCGTCGAAAAGATTTAATCATCTTTTAATCTGGACCGTCAAAAATTATAATGTTGAGGAAATTCGAATTGATCATTTAATTCCATTTTAGTTAACTCAAAAGTTTGACTTTGATTTAACCACCAAGGCCCAAGGGTCCAAAATTTCTTGAAATTCTCAATATTCCCTTGGCATGGGACCTTTAAAAATTTATTTTTTAAGGACCCACGAATTTTTCCTTCGAAGAATTTTAACTCACCTAGGACCTAAGATTAATTAAATCTCTGGCTTAGGATTTTTAATTAATTTGGCCAGAAAATTTAATTAATTGACTGAGAGGGGATTTACTTGTTTTTTCCAACCCTCTTTACATAAGATAAATACATTTAGACACATGAAAGGGGAACACCCATTCATATAGACCCTAAAAAAGCTATCCAATTCTGCGACTCAAAATATGATGTAGTAGACCAAGTAGCTTGTAATAAAATAATCTAGCCAATTAGCTAGGATTATTCCCAAACTACTTTTACAAAGACTCGATAGAAAACACTAGGACTTACTTAGCATATTGATGACAAAATCCACCCTAGCTTTGGGGTGAGGTTGGAGGGGAAAACTCTGCCGATCACTTTTGTCGAAAAATACAAGCAAATTAGTGAGACAAAAAACCTCCTGGGATATAAATCGCCACCAAAATACTAGGCTTACCTAGGTTGTTATATACATGATGTTCTTACTTAGATCATTTACATCATAAACATGTAGAATGGGTTTACATTGTTTATAAAACTCCCGACTGATGATGGAATCTGAATGGCGCAAACACGTTGAACATGATGAATCCCATTTGAAAAAATGGGGGTGTACTTCTATGGGGTCATTGACAAAGTGTGGTCAACGGGGGCCTTGATGTTCTTAGTGAACTCCCATCCGGACGTATGTTTTGCAGTGAACACTTTGAGTCAACATATGGTTGAGCCTCATGACATTCACTGGATTGGTGCTAAGAATTTGTTGAGATATCGTCAGGGCACAATCAACCATGGGTTGAGATACACTGCTGGGAGTTTGAGACTCTATGGATATATTGATGCTGATTGGGCTGGCAGTGTGGTGGATCGCAAGAGCACATCTGGATGCTACTTCACCTTGGGTTCTGCTTCGATATCTTGGATGAGCAGGAAACAGAAGTCGGTGGCTTTGAGCACCGCTGAGGCCGAATAGATTGCAGCGAGTATGGCCTGTTGTGAAGATGTTTGGTTGCGAAATCTCTTCAGTGAGCTGTTTGAACATGTGTTGGATACGTTATCCTTTGTGATAACCAGAGTGGGATTCATCTTTCAGAGACTCCTGTGTTTCACGATCGATCCAAGCATATTGATATCAGGTGCCATTTTATCCGGGATATGGTACAGCGAGGCACTGTAAGGCTCGATCATATAGGAACTGATGAGCAGGTCGCAAATATTCTCTTGAAGCCCCTGGGGAAGGTCAAGTTCCTAACCTTCCATGAGAAGCTTGGAATCGTGGAAAGACCCTATTATGAGGGTCTTGCTTGTGTTGGACTATGAGCTCTGGGAGCTCCAGGGGCTTGGGGATAACTTCTTGGAGCTATAAGCACACACAGTGATAGGCTTGCTGAACCTTGTTGTGCTTTTGCCCCACCGTTACGATATTGAGTTGGTTCACCTCTCTTTGATCTATGCCTCGCACATATCCTACCCATGGAGTTTCAGACTCATGGGAAGTACCTCTCATTTGGCCAATGAGGTGGGAAATGTGGATAGAGACCAATAGCAAGACTGATGGACGCATTGGAGATTGCCGTACTCTGTATGTCTAGGATGGCACGTGTCCAACACCTTTGATTTGGGATCAAGTATGATGAAGTTCTTACCTCTAAACTAACTTCAGGTTAGTATGTAACTCTTTTGAGTCTATTGAGGTTTTATCCTCTAAACTGACTTCGGGTCATTAAACTAACTTCGGGTTAGTATGTGACTCTTTTGAGTCTATTGAGGTTTTATCCTCTAAACTGACTTTGGGTCAGTAAACTAACTTTGGGTTAGTATGTGACTCTTTTTAGTCTATTGAGGTTTTATCCTCTAAACTGACTTCGGGTCAGTAAAATAACCTCGAGTTAGTATGAGACTCTTTTTGAGTCCAAGAGAGGTTTTAACCTCTAAGCTGACTTCGAGTCAAATGAGTGTGATGTCTTTGTGACTCACCTTTTTGTTCTATCTGAGAATGAGAGCCAGCAAAGCAAGTTACACCAGGATGACGCACGATGTTTGGTAAAAGTACATGATGGTATTGATGGATGGCACGTGTGGACAGATGGAGTTCTCCCTATTGAGAGGGAGTGTTAATTTTGGACAACTAGGTCCAAACCCCATGTTGCACTGCTTATATGACAATAGTCATATTTTTGTTGGATTCCTCTTTCGGAAATGTGCAAGATTGATCTAAAGATCATCTTGTTCGGATGAGCAGAACATATATTTTGAATTTATTTTCCACACATGTGCAAGGTCAGCTAGATTTGTAATGTAGGCTCACATGCCTAATAGATGTGTCACACACCCTCATTGATGGGTATAAATTGGAGAGACTTGGAGGTCATTTGTCCATCAACTCTTCACACATCTCTCATTGTGATCTGATTGGTTGGACAACCTTTGGAGGCCTCATCTCTTTACACGTGCGGAGCTAGTGAAGTTGTTCCTGTGGATCTGTTTAGGGCTTATTTGCTGCAACATTGACCGTGGTCAACCCTTGGTCATTTGACCTCAAAACTCTGCCAAAATTCCGATTTTGAGAGGCCATACTGTTGGGCACTAAAATCGAGGAAATCAAAGTTTTTTGACTGAAGCCCTAATCTGTAGCGTTGACTTTCTGTTGCTATCCTGCACTGAATTTTCTGCGTTGACTTTGGGTTGACCAATGTCGACTTGTGATGAGCTGTCTTTGAGCGCTGTGGGTGTGACACTTTAGGATTGGTTGACCGAGAAAGACTTTGCTGGTTGAAGCATCCTGTTGACTTCCGTAATGCACACCAACCTATGTCTTTGTTGGACAAAGGGAATTGTTAATTTGATCTATGTTATTGGCTTGTCTTCTATTGATCTATTATTGTGTTCTATCAGCATTTTACTCTCATGTTTATGTGATTGCTATTTTGTATCCGACCTAAGAAAGATTGAAGTAAAATTGCATCAAGCATAGAACACCATGGTTATCTAAATTTAACACTCCCTCTTGATTTGACCTCTATAAGTTACCACTGTCCATCAGTCATATGTCATTGGCAGAAGAAATGCATCTTCTTGAACACCACTTGGTGATCTCCATCATGATCCACTCTAATTTGAGGCATTTCGGAAACCATCTTTCTCACATGAAGTAATGCTTTATAGTGAAGATGAGTGAACTTTCGATGCCACAATTTTATTGATGATTAGTTATCATGAATCAATGGATGTATAGGTCTTCCATTAATTTTATAAAGATCTTCAAATCTTGATCCCAGAGCGAAGACATGTAATAATAATTATACATATTGACTTCATTGCCTGCAATGATATTAGTTATAATCCATCTTTGATTGTTGCAAAAGAGGTTAGTTTAGAAAACTATCATTCCATCTATTGTAAAAGTCATGATTCTTACCTACAACCACTATTGTTAGTAAACTCTAATATCAAAATTACCAAAACCCATAAGATTATGACCTTTCTCATATAATGTGAGAGAATCAAAATGCCCCTATCTTTAGCATTCAATTTCTATCAGTTATTCTTTCATAACCTTCTATGCATTATACTTCTTTTAAGGACAACACTTTCTTGCACATGCATAAACAAAAGTAATACTCTTTACTTTACATGCATCAACAAGTACCAAAACCACAACTATTAAACACATGCAACACCTTAATTACTATTTGCAAAATTGCTATCATATTTTGGTTTCCTTGAAATCTTGGAAGAACAATAGTAACAAAATTTGAATAGTAAAATTTCAGTTGTAAGATTTCAACAGTAAACTTTCAGTAGTAAAATTTGTGGGGCAACAAGTAATATTTCAACAAAAAAATGGGCTACAAATAGAGTGAACAACACTTGATATTTCAACAGAAATGGGTTGTAAATAGAGTGGACAACAAGAGATATTTTAGCAGAAAATTGGTTGCAAATAAGTGGACAACAAGAGATATTTCAGCAGAAAATTGGTTGCAAATAAGTGGACAACAAGAGATATTTCAGCAGCAAAAGGGAAAATAAATTTCAGCGGAAAATGAGCAGCAAGTAGAAGGAATACGAAAAGATATTTCAACAGAAAGAGAGCTACAAATGGAGCGAACAACAAAAGATACTTCAGCAGAAAGAGAGCTAAAAATGGAGTGGAAAACAAGAGATATTCCAACAGAAAGAGAGCTGCAAATGTAGCGGACAACAAGAGATATTTTAGCAGAAAGAGAGCTGAAAATGGAGCTTGCCTTCTTGCGCTTGTCTTCACCAAAACTCTGATACCATGTTGAAATTCTGATGTTCTATGTTGTAACATTCACTTATGACAAAACTTCTTTATGCTGCAATATTAGATAAGCAATTGTAGATAGAACATAATTCAAATGCACAATAGGAGACAACTAAGAACAAAATGAGACAAAGAATTTAGGTCCAATGACTAGGGCAAAACCCTCAAGGGGAAAACCCAACCAGATACTTCTTCTATCAGAAATCAATTGTTCAACAGAAATGTAAGTACAATGAAAGATCAAGAAAATGAGTAAGTTCACCCAAATCTGAACAAGCTGTAGCATGAAGATCACTGGTAGCAACAATAGATGCACACACTGAATCAACCTTCCCTTCAACTGAATCAACACTGAAGCACCAAATCAACCTTGGCTCACTGAGTTCTGCTCTTAATCTCCAAGTTTCTCTCTCACGATCTTCTTCAACTCTCTCCAAATCTCTCTTAAGTTTGAATTCTTCTTTCACAATGCATAACTAGTGAAGGGAGAAAGAATGAGGCACATATATATAGGAGGAGCAACGAATCCATGCCGTAAAGGAGGAGTAACTTGCATGCCAAGAGAGAGAGTAACATATACCCATTTAGGAAATGTAACTCATGCCATTAAGGAGGTATGCATGCCTTTGTAACTTATGCTTTTAAGGAGGAGTGTAACATATGCATTAAAAAGTGCGTAAGAGGAATCTTTTATGACATGCTTTTATTGAGTGTAAGAGACTATAAGAGCATTAATGAGTGTAAGAGGAATATGCCATGCCAATAATGAGAGTGTAAGAGAACATTATTGAGAGCCATGATTGAGTAACTTGAATTTCTTTTTAATAATAATATAATAGTATCATCATAATAATAATAATAATATTAATGATAAAATATTAAGTCGAGATTGAACTATTAGGATTGATTAATGATAATAAGTGATTTTTCATGAACAATATTTGATTACCAATTGATGCAAGGTGATTTTTAGACTTTCTATTTTTAGTATTTCTAATTTTAGAAATTCTATTTTTAGACATTGTATTTTTTGGACTTTCTATTTTTTTTTAGAAATTCATTCATGAGCTGCCAATTTTCAACAAGTGTAACACATCCAAGGAGCAAAAACATCGAAAGAAGATACCTATGAGGTGGCTACAAATCAGGAGTCCTAGCGAAGGAGAGATATTGGATTGTTCTGGGTCCAATAATTTTGTGACAGCAGGCTGAGTTTGTGGAGTTACAAGCAACATAGAGGAGACATCTTTTGAGGTAGTTCTGTGCCAAATTTGAGGGCTAAATCCTCAAGAACAGGTCCGTATATTTCTGTGTCTTTGGAATGACAGTTGCACTGCTACAGGTGTCATTTTGGGAGGCCATTCGGCAGAAAAGTATCCTAAAGGCTAGCGAAGAAGAGGAGCTATAGAGAAAGGGCAACCACAGGTTTTGGGTGGAGAGTTTCTCTAAAAACATGGCCAAATATTTTCTGAGTATGCCCTAGTGCTGCCCAGTTCTGTAGGTGGTCTCTTTGAGTACCAAAACGGCCAAACAATGGACTGTACAAAGGCAAGAAGGACAAAAAATAAGGGAGGACTGTTGGGGAAGCTAATCCACAGTTTTTGGAGGCATAGAGGGATCATTTTTTGGGGCTGTAACTGTAGTTACATTCAACTCTAAAAGAGGGTCGAGAATTGCAGAGAAGGGCACAAAAGCCGAGCCAAGAGGAGTAGCAGTTGGCTGAGAAAACAAGGTATGTTTTGTCCTCTTGAATTTGATGTTTTCTAGTGAATGGGGTATCCATTTTGGATAGAGGTTGGAGGACATCTCGTGGACTGCGTGGAGGGAAGCAAGAAGGTGTCTTTTGGAGCCCTAAGTGCAGACTTATAAAGGAGCATATGTCTGCTTGGAGTGGCAGAAGTTTGATGCTCAAGGGCTTGTTCTTTGAAGGGATAAAAGGGCAACCAAGGGAGCAAGCCCTAGTTCACAGTTGTAGAGAAGGACTTCTACAGTGAGAAGAGGGCAGCCTCCAAGCCCTTGACTTGTCTACAATAACCGCAGAGATAGACAAAAGTGGGAAGCCTTGGAGTTGTTCACAAACGAAGTTGTGAACAACTCACATAAGACCCTAAGAGTTGACGATCTTGGAGGTGTGAGAGAGAAGCTAGTGGGTAAATTTGTTTGAGACAGGTGCAACCTTGAGGAGTAAGGTAGGGAGAGCTCAGAGTAGAGAAGTGGTGGTTGAGCGAGAGTAAGATAGAGCTCTCAAGAGTAAAGAAGTGGTGGTTGAGCGAGAGTAAGATAAAGCTCTCAATATGGAGCCTCAACTAGTATCTCGTTTGAGTTTAAGCTAGTTGACAGTTGGGCCAAGCCCTGACCAACAGGATGATGAGGAGCATAGCCGAGGGTGAGTGTAGGCAGCCACTCAGTTAGTGACTCCCAATATAGGGAGAGTTCGAGCCAAGTGGGCAAAGGATTTGGTTAAGGGAGATCATAAGAGAGTTGAATCTTTTAGGATCACTTCTAGCCAGAGGAAACAACCACAAAGGTACATAGGGTACATGGCACTTATCACTGAAGTGAAGATTCATAGAGCATGGTGGGAAAGAACAAGTCTTTAGATGAAGTTCTGCAGAAGAAAGCAGGGAAGTCTTCTAGTTCAAAGGGAGCAACTATAGCAGTGGAGAACATGGTAGTGTTGGAGTCAGATCTAGATGGACGAGGTTCTTCCCGAAGCACCTTCCTCGCTAAGAGGGAGTGTTGAAAATAGTAGCGAGAAAGGTTCCTTGATTTGTGCATTAATCAAAGGGACTAGAACGAGTTTCTCGTTAGCATGCTCGAATTCCAATAAGTTAGGAGCTAATTCCTATAAGTTAGGACAAATTCCTGAGATTTAGGATAAGTCCCTACAAATTAGGATGAGTTCCTATAATTTAGGATGAGTTCCTAAAAGTTAGGATGAGTTATGAAGCAGTTAACTAATGCACTGAAGTGGAAGGCCGAGTTTCTTGTCTTCTAGTGCGAGTTAATTTTGGAAAAGGACAAGTGATTGAATCTCAAGTTCTAGAATTGAGATGAAACGAGTTGCATGAGTCAGTTCAAGTCAATTAACTCATCAATTACAAAATTAACTTTCCTAAAAATAAGATGTGCTAACTTTAGCAATTTGAATAGCTTTAAAAGGAGCGAAGGCATAATTGTAAATATAATTGTATGTACTAGTTTGTGTGTGAGCTTGTGAGAGAAAGGCTGCCAAGAGGAGCTTGTGCGAATTATTGAGGGAGATGAATTCTTGCAGAGAATGCGCTAGGAAATAGGGAGCATCACTATTTAATAGGAGCACCTATTGCGCTAGAAAATATGGAGTAACATGCCTCCGGAAGTGTGCAAGAATTCAGGGAGCAAGATCGAGGTTACTTGCAGGTGTTTCAAGCTTAGTTCTAGGAGAGAAATTAGATTGGTTTCTATTGAGACAGAGTTGTATTGTAAGCGATCCATTGCTCTAAATTTCCTATCAATAAAATTCTCAAGCAAGCAGAGGGTTTTCCCAGTTGGGTTCCCTAGAAAAATTGTGTTGTTGAACTGTGTGACTGTGTATTTATTTCTGTTCCTATTCCGCTGCAAATTGAGTATAGAAATTCCGTGTCTATATGAAAAGAAGATAGTTTTCAGCCTGTTCATTTTAGCAGTTGCAGAATTTCGTGGATTTTCTACACCCCGTATATGCCTTGTAGCATAGTGCCCTTTCATAGTAGTCACGTCCTTTCATAATCATTAATTATACTTATTAATTATTATTATTTATCTTATTTATACATATTTATCTATGTTTCGTTTGTTTTCGGTTAGGGGAACGACCGGGACATGTCCCCGGGACGGCTAGAGCTCTCCCCCAAATTTCGGGATAGGTGACGGTGGGTTCGGGATGGCGATATATATATATTCACTATTAGCATCTGTATTTGCTTCGAGCTTATAAGCATAACAAGCTATATTATATAATTTTATGCACAACCCTTACACTTGCCAATTCTGAAAAATATTGAGCAACTTAAAAAGGGTTGAGTGACTTTCCATTATTGGCTGCTAGACATGAGTAAAATGCAGTTTAGCTTTAGGAAACTTAAGTGTAACTTTTTTCAATTTGCAATAAAGTCCATGAATGGTCTATGCAATAGAGAACTGTCTCTATAGCATCTTTCTTCATGTTTCTTGTTAATGATGATTGTGCTAAATGTAAAAAGCGTTCCCTTCTCAAGAGGTTTTGCAAACTTTTACATCTGTATTGAAAACCACTATAAAATACATTGATTCTATAAAGAAATTAGATTCATATTTCATTAAGAAGGTGACTGAGTAGGAATTTATTCAAACATTTAGTACCCAATCCAAGTCACTACTATCTGATTGGTTTTTGTAATGTTTGAGGTTGGGATGGTGGAAGCATTGGACTTGAATGACTCCTGGAAACCCATATACAATATATAAACGCTGAGATGACCTGAAAGATGAGAAAAAGCAGGAGCAATAACCACAAGGATCAGCTCTTTGAAATGTTGCATTTCCAGTTTTCTTGACATAGTTGTTTTGCTTATTGTAATTTTGTTGTTGAAAATACAATATTAAATTATTAGAAACCCAATTGAAACCCATCATCATACAAAACTCATGTTTTGAGCTGCAACTTGTACAACAGATTTAGATTCAGTGCAACACAAAAATAATGGATGGGAAAAGTGATATATTGTCCAATCATCAATGACCATGATTGTCAAAACTGAAGATATATGCCTAGATTATCCCTAAAATCTGCCCAGAAAATCCCTGAAATCTTTCCATTACGTCCCTGAAATGTAAATCTCTCTAGAATGCCTCTGAAATCTGCCCGGAATGTCTTGGGGACAGCATGGAAGTCCCTGTGTTCCCAATGAAGTTCCCAACACTTTGGGGACATTTCCTAAGTATCCACAAGTCCCCGGAATGTGGGGACACAGGGTATGCAGGGTTTTTTAGGGGGGACGGGTCCCTGTGCAACATAGATATTTATGTTCATAATAGATTGATAAATAATGTTTAAAGCTATGTATTAAGTTTTAACATAATGAGGGGGTTTGTAGAAGCATGTGCCATGAACATTATAAAACGTTGAAGCATGCTAGCAAGTGTCAGGCTTTAAATTGTAATGTTCAATCTAATGTCTAAAAATATTAAAAGGGGATTTATAAATAATATTTTAAGTTATTTATTATAATAATGTCCATATGACATATGTCCAGCTTTAACTAAGTTAATCAAGCAGGGAGTTGCATGATAGTTACCTCCACCAACTTTCCAATTTTTGTTTGTCAATTAGTGAGTCCAGATAGATGAGATAATTTTGTTAATGTCCAACCAATGGCCACAAAAGCAGGCCAATAGAACTCAAGAATACAATCAGTATGAATACAATGTGGGAGCGCAAATGCAGCTCCTAGAAAATGCTGAAAATAACATAAAGAGAGAGAAACTCTACAATAGTACATCCTCAAGATAAAACACATGTATATATATAACTGTAGTCTGTGACAAAGGTATGGTGATACAAAATACAAACACTAAGTGAGTATGCCCAAGGCTGGAATAGTGGCATATTTATATAATAATAATGCCATAATTTTTTTTGTTTCTACTTGCTAGTATCCATACATATGCATGTAATTATACTTTATGTCAATTCCGTGTTCTGTTTATATCATTTTGTGTAACTCAAGAAGATTACTGAAGAATAATGAATACTATTGAGATTGTAGTTATGTGATGCAACCTAGAAGTCAATGGCTAGCTGCTGCAATCTTATGTATAAAAGGCAAGGTATCCACTGCTAACAGGAAAGAGGAATCTACCTATGTCATATTGGCTTTTTTGTGAAAATACATTCTTTGAAGTCTTGGTATCTTGGCAAGATAGCTACATTGAATGGACCTTAAAAGAGGTTGGGAAATAGAGGAATATCAATGAACTTGGATTTGATACTCCTTTTAGCTAGTGATTGCAGATGAAGAAGGTATATGACTTGAGTATAGTAGCAGAACCCCTTTGAAAATAATTCCTTCATTATAAATTAATATGGAAACTTTTAGTATATTAAAGGAGGTCTAGTGGAAAAAAAAATATGCCAACCTCGTGCCTGGACTTTTTAATGTCTGTTTATGAGATGGTTCTCTGAATGACTTTTCTTCATCTAACATCTTTTGCTTCTCTCTATTATTGGCTGATTTTGGTTTGATCTTCTTCTTTGGTCGTGCTACTGAAAGATTTGAGCTCCAATATTAGGGCCTATTTACGTTATAGCTTAGCCCTATCTGTAAGATCTGGTAAGAGGTTGTGCCTAGTTTCATTCGACTGTCATATAATTATTTAACCTCCTATATTGGAGCTTGTATACACAATAGCCAGGTCCTACCCAATAGATCTAGTCAGGTGTTCCTAATTTCATTAAAACTGTTATAAAATTTTAGATTATGTTAATGTCAAGTCTCGCTACATTCCACAGAGAAATTTATGGATCAATATCAGAGTTGCAAAAATTGAAAAACGTTGCCTGAAGCCTAGAAAAACCTTGGGAGAATATTTGTTTCATTTTGATTTTGATATTGATTTTGTGAAACTTAGGGATTAAGCATAACTCCAGGTTTATCAGGCATCCATGTTTTTTTAATGGCTTGAGGCATGCACGAAACATGTGTGGCGAAGGTACTGTCTAGGTAACCTGGGGCGTGCTTGAAATCATATTCTCTTGTGAGAAAACAAACAGTAAAATCTCATCAGTATGCTTGGAGTGCTTTGAAGAGAGTATGTAGTGCTCCTTCATGTGCTCTATGGAGTGGATCTAATGCTTAGGGTAATACAGACATTCAACATGTATGGCATAAAATTGTGCTTTAAACTTCAGAGGAAATCATCAGAATTATAATGGCTGAAACAAACTTTTACAAAATGTGCACCTTGAGGAATGATGACAAAAGAAGGAAAGATGAACTGTGATCTATCCAGTCACATTGCGGTGGAAATGATTTGCGACAAAGGATTGTTTTTTTCTTTAAATCAAGTAACATTGTGGTTGAATATGAATCAAGGAATGCAATAGTATGTGTGTGCTGAATGTAGACCAGGAGACGCTGAGGGAAAACTACCTCCACATGGATAAAAAGCTACAAGAAACTAATCTTGTCAAGGTTGTCCTTGCCAGAGAAAGTTCAGAATGGATGGTCATTATCCACTTAGTAAATTTTGACTTTATCATTTGATTTTCTAGGTTAGATTGTATCATTATATGTAGTTATATTTTAGTCTTTCTGGTGCTATAAGCTGTTTGTGAGCTAATAAAAAAATGCTATTGTGTTTTTCAGATAGAAGACTGTAGGACTCGCTATAATGGTGAGACTGACCAGATACACAGGCGAAAGAGATTTTCATTCCCAGCTCGCCTTATTTGTGCAGACTGTTATGAGGTTAAGTATTTTTAATCATTTTATTTATTATCAATAGCAGCTTCTGCTGATTAACTACTCCATTGGGTAAAAGCGTGATGATTCCAAAGCATTTGGCTAAGGGTTCTGACGTTATAATGTTTCTAGAGTGTTTTAGAAGATTCTCGAGCTTCAATAGACACTTCATGCAAGCATTATCCATGGGATTTTGAATGCATGCTATTTTTTACATGAACTCCATTGGGTGAATTTGCCAAGATTGTAAAATATTGGGGAAACAGTTCCAATGTTTGCTATCTTTTTAGTGTGTTTAAATAGATTCTCTAAACTTGATCAAGGCACTTTATGGAATTATGGATGGAATTTTGAATATATTTTAACCATTTCTATATGGTTTTTCTCACCGTATAGTTGTGTTAATTTGTGCAATAATTATAAAAAAGATGTAATGAACCTCATAGCTGGTTGTTCTCTAGATTCATGTGATGAGAAAATGTTTATTGCTTGCATAATTTTTAGCATGTCTCTTGATTGTATGTTCTCTACTGCTGATTCTGTTTTTGATATGCTGTAATGTTCCCTTTCTGAAACCTCTTGAAAAATCCACAAAATTTTCTGAGTTTACATATTCTGGTTCATTGAGGTATTTCAACAAACAGTTTGAATGCAAGTACTGTAGGTGACTTTTTATAATTGGCTTTCAAAAAAAAATATACAACACTTAACACATACCCAAAATGGAACCCCAAATCATCGTGGACTGATACAAGCTCACATCACAGTGAATATAAGCAAGAAACAGTGCCCTTCTTTGATTTAAATTAAGGAAACACTGTGCATACAAGAGAGGAGGATCCTGGCACTATTTCAGCATAGGAACCTTCAATATTTCAATCGTAAGTATAGAATAATTCCAGCTGTACTAACTCAGGAATATGGTCCCAGAATGGCTGTAGCTGATCTTTGACTCTATTAATCTGTCCAGAAATACACCAGCAACCTTTACCCAGCACTAGAACATAGAAACACACCCTCCACACCCAGTGCTTATGAGATTTGACTGCAGAGATGACTCAGCCAACAAATCAGCGAAATAATAGCTGAGAGAAAGGCCATGGCTCGCAAGAAACTTGGCAACACATCCTCCTTGTATACACCACTCACAGCCAGCAAGAATGAAGGCACACTCAACCCATAAAATCAGTAACTTGTCCCTTGTTTCTGTAATATTCTTTTTTTTGGTGTCACCTATGACAAGGCTAGGATGGACTTCCAGAGTTAGAAGCAGACCGGTCACAGGTACAGGTTGGTGTTATCAGCGGGCCCAGGGGCTTTTTGGAGGAGTTTTGAGGAGTTTTTATACGGTCGGGTGGCATTCGCTTGATATATTCTATCATCCGAACAGTTTGGCTTTCGTTCCGGTGCATTCCGATAACTTTCGGAAATTTGAGTTATTTCTGGGCTTAACTCAGCTGATTACGCTCAAGGTGGCATTCCGGGAGGAATACATGATGGAACACCTTAGTGTAATAACTCATTGGAACCGGGACGAGGATACCTACATGGTGGGACGGTTAGACACAGGTTTCAGTGACCGGAAGAGGCGTGGTAGCTGATTTACCCTTTTCTGCATTAAAAATGAATATTTTAATAAGAGGGAAAAGTGCTCCATGAATAAAATAATAGTAAAACAATGCTCTAGAAGGCTCCAAGAGATCTATAAAAGAAAGGGAGGAGGCCATTGGGGGATATCTTTGGATCATATCATTTTATTGTACGAGAGGTGTGAGACGTGGTTCTCTACTTCAGCCGTAGCCCCAGGACGGAAACCCTCGGGTGATTTGTGAGTGTTTGACGAAAACCCAATTCTCTTGAGGAGACTTCACTCAGAAGTTTCACAGAGCTTCAGGGACTGGTGTGAGGACCATTCAGATCTTCAACTTGTGCTTTATCATCTTCGTGGGTTCAGTGACAACTGTTGCCGGAGGGAGAGTGCAGCAGTTCAGTTTTGAGGCCAGCGCAGTGCAGCAGCTCATCTTGGTGGCCAGTTTTTTGTCTCAGCTCTTTCTTTGGGTCAGATGTATTTGTAACCCCAGTTATTATCTATAATAAAATGTTGAGATTCTTCCTATTTGATGTGTTGATAGATTGCAGTATTTTATGTGTTTTTATTTTACATGGGAATCTTCTGTTAAATGCATGTTGATTTTATGGCATAATGTGGAGTTTAGTATTTTTCTGCATTTTTAGTTAAAATATCCCTTCCGGGATATTATAGTGGTATCAGAGCCTTAGTCTTGGCTCAGCCTGCGGGTTTCAGTTCTAGTTGCAGTGATTATTATTGCTGCAGTTATTAAGGGTCTTTCCGAAGGAAAATTCAAGGAGGTGCCAAATCATATTTGCCCGAGTCACAATTTCGCTACAGAAAATATATTTTGTAAGAAAGGAGCTGATTGGCCATTCTACAAATTGGCCATCATATTAAAATGGGCGTAGATCATTAAAGTGGGGCTGTCAAATGTTGAAGGGAGTCAAATCTTTCATGAGGCCATACGAAACCCAATATTGCATCACTGTGAGAATTTTGTCGAGCCACATTGCAAGTTTATGACTGATCGCAAATTTTCAAAACAGAGTTGACGTCTTCGTTTGCCAAAGCCACGCCCAGAAGAAGGATCGATTTGCGAAAGGAGAAAGGGAAGGTGCCGAATCCGATGATGCTCATAATTCGTGGATACAGAGGAATTATTTACAAATTGTTGTGGGGGGCCGTAAGCTCATTAAAAGGAGATGGATAATAGAGTCGGCATAGATAGCATAAAAATAAAAACAAAATTTCAAGCTTAGAGGGCCCATGCCGTTTGCGCTATAAGGAGACTGAAAAATTTGTTGCTGGCAAAGGAATGTGTGTATATTTGGTATGCCGGATTTACTACACGTCGTGAGCCAATCCGTAACCAAAAATTCCAAACCACGTGACTGCGTATGCTTCAAAGTGTGATTTGTCGAGTGCCTAGTTGAAATAAAAATTCACGTGGTCGAGTTTTGTCCTCCCTGGAAGATCACATTACCTGACGGCCGTAAATCCGAGGTCACAATCATACCACCAAACCTTTTTTTTCGTGGTGGACCGACTTTGTATTCGTGCTGGCAAATCGAATAGCGACTGCCGGCAAAATGGAATGGGATCGTTACCTTGGCATGTATATAGAAATGTGCGTTAGTTTGTCAGCGGATGCTCCGTGGGTGATAGGTTGGTCAGAGTTGTGTGCACCCGGTATGCACATTTGTTATTACATCCAAATCGACAACAAGAGTATTGTTGCCTTGTACTTGACATAAAATCTTCAAGCCACATTTCTCTTCGAACATTGAGAATCATCATTGAGACACTGTGTTGAATTCCATTCAAGGAAAGGGTCGAATTACCTAAGGGACAGTGGTTAAATTACAGGGGATTATTCTAAACAATTAACATTGCTCAATGCTCATAGAATGACGAATTCTGGAAATTGAGGTGTCCCAAATTCAACAACACTCTCATTTCCTTAAGGCGGCCGTATCTCAGGAGTCTATTCTCTGAAGACAAAACCTAATAGGGGTTCAAGAGGCCGAGATTCAATTCTTGATGGAAAAATTTCACTGTCATAAAATTTTGGGGATGAATGCACAAAATTATGGTGAAGTCGAGACAGTTTGGAGGAGGCCGACCGCAAAACCACTAGTCTAGAATTATTTTGGAAAGCATATTTGTCAAATCTGGTGTATACTTCACAAAGGAAGATTGTAAAAATTGGACTGATATTATTTTGTTGTAGCGGGACTTGGCTGAGCGAACGCTATACAAGGGTATCATTATTTTGAGTCATATGTGCCAGACTTGGGGCTGAACAGGTGTTGTTTCTACTGTTGAGGAGTATATTGTATCGCTGGTGTTTTCTGGGTATAACGACCACCTACAGCTGTACACATTGATTAGCAAATTGATTGGTATTTATCATTGTATTTCTCTTATTATCGTTGGAGGCTGCTCTATTAGTGCAGACGCTGTCATCCTATCATATATCAGGAAGCAGGGGAATGAAGGGGGTATTCTCGGAAAGCCATCCTTACTGCGATATATGAAGGTTGGACGTAAATTCAAGGCATTCACAACGCTCAAATCCGGAAAACAATGATTTTGGAGATTACAGCAGTAAGCTAATGCACAATAACAAATTGCGACACTTCCAAATCAGGTTCTCTCTCAAAATCACAGTGTTGGTACACTTTTCTCTTTGAACCTGTTTGTTAAGTTATGATATACAATTCTGGGTTTGATCATAGACTAGTCATTTCTTTTCATATACTAGCGTTATATTTTGTTTTGAGCATGTAATGTACGAATGGGAGTAAGTGTTCTTTGCTCCATTGCATATGTAATACTGAGTTACAACAACTTAAAAGTGCAATACTGAGTTGAAACAACTCAGAATTGCACCTACAACACTGTGCAAGTGACCTGTTTGCTAAAACACTTCACTAGGAAATATATAGCAAACTCAGAAAATAATGTTCTCATGCAAACATTCCGTGATGGAGGAACTCCTAAACAAATTGAGAAGATTGAATACAAAAATTAACCATGGTACACAACCAGAAACTAAGCAGAGCAATAGACCTCTTTCAAGAGGGATTTGTGCCATCCTTCAAAAAGGACAGCCAAAAGATTTGCAGGAAGAATTGGGGATTGGTCACAGAATTTTTGCACTTGGGACAGATTTGAAACACATGAAGATGACATGGAGAGCTCTGTCCAAACTAGAGGAGCTTAATGAACTTCTGTCCAAAATAAGCCAAGAAGAAGGGCAGAAACTGATTTGGGCTCTAAAACCAGCTATGCTTGCTCTTATACAATCCAAATTCTTGGAGGAACCATGTGAGGGGGTCAGACTTCCAGTTGCATCATGCCTCAGTAACATCATGAAGTTGACCGCACCTATAGCTCCATACAGTGATGATGTTATGAGGAGGATTATGAAATTGATAGTAGAGGCTTTCCAAGATCTGGACAACATTGCAGGCTCTACCTTTGGGAAGAAGCTTGAGATTTTATGGAGTATGGCCACATTCGAGACGTATGTCATCATGTTTGACCTTGAGTGTGATGACTTGATTCTGCAGATGTTCCAATGCTTCTTCAGCATTAGGAGACATCATTCTGATACGATCATAACACACATGCTGTCCATCCTGTCGTCATGTATGGGAGTCCGTGAGGCCATTTGCTGGGAGTTGTAGACTAGGTTGCTGACCATTTGGAGGAGAGAGTAGTTGGTCTCACCTGCTGTTTATGAACTAGCCCAAGGGCTGGTTGAGCAGAACATTGAGCTTTTCAGGAGACAGTTGACCAGGGAGGAGCTGTTCCAGTTTGGTGGATCATGCAGCAGAAATGAACTGAGAAGGAAGGGACTTTGCTTCATCTGCAAAGGACCTTGGGGGCCTGATCACTCATGCTTGAGTGATGTAAATGATGTGGCGGAGGCAGAACAGAAGGGCATTCCTTTTGTATGCTAGGGTGAGGACTCTTCTTCAGATGAGTCCATGAGATCAGTTGAGGATGCTTCTGCGGAGTGAGAGCAGTTATGCAAAGATGATGACAGTAGACCAGAGCCGTGTTCCAACGTGCAGAGTGAACAGTGAGAGGACTCTGCGGGAGATACTCTGGGTGAGGAGTCACTTATGACGATTTAGCTAGAGCAGCATATGATGGAGCCTGATTCAACAGAGGAGGATACTACGCACATCAGGCATGATATTCCTTTGGGGGAGAGCCAGAGGGAGACTCACATTGAGTCCATGATGGATATGCGGCAAACCTTGGGGTCAGCCATTGAGGAGGGGCAGTCAGATGCACAGACACCGAGGTCGGTGACAGCAATTGCGAATCCATATTCTCTCGAGATGTTGGAGGTTGAGGGGATAGTTCTGTAGGGGGCTAGTAGACAACATGAGCATTACATTCCCGATCAGGAGAGGGATGAGCTGTTGGAGATGGTGGAGCATCCATCTTTGGGTCGACACATTGATGAGGTGCAGATGGATGTACATGCAGTCAGCATAGTTGCAGTACTTTCTGTGAGTAGCACTCTCCAGGAGTACATTGATGGTGCTTGCAACATATTTTGCCCACTTTGGCCAATTATAGAGAGGGGATTTCTTCTACGGGCAGCTTTCGTTGGCAGACAGGGCAGAGTAGTGTGAGTTGATTATGGGCTGGCGACAACACTCCAGGCGTTTTCCATATGCAGTTGTTGCTACACTGGATTCTTCTTCCAGGATGGATTGGCGGGAGGTCATGAGTTGGTACCCTCTTGATGGTATGATTTCCTTCCTAGGGAGCACAACAGAGCAGGGGCCCTTAGACATAGTAGATGTTATAGATTCCAGCTGGCAGTGGGGCACAGGTCGTCGTTTCTTCAGCATTCCATCTCGATTTCAAGAGAGCAGGATCAGAGTGGGATTGAGTCAGGACTTGGATTAGAGAGAGGTGATGAGTTGGTACGTAGTTGGTGGGGCAACTTATACAGTTAGAGGTACAACACAGCAGGAGCTAGGGAGCCTTGATGCTTGTTAGTGGTCTTCACCTCTTAGAGCATCAGTTATAGCCAGAGGCAGTGCGCAGTCTGAGCCGTGGGACTTGGGTGATGATTGGTCATCGTGGCGTGGGGATCCAGGAGGATTGTTTGATGACAGGTATAGTGGGAGATTAGTTTGGGATCCCGACATTGAGGGGTCTATTCTGGGTGGCTTGACACAGGCACATCGTAGCACCAGGGGGTTTGTATGGGATCCGGGCATTGGGTCTCAATTGTAGCAGGCCGACAGGGTGGCCCACATATTTGGATTGCTTGAGGGCAAGCAATCTTGGGGCGAAAGGTCTGTAATATTCCTTTTTTTGGTGTCACCTATGACAGGGCTAGGATGGACTTCTAGAGTTAGAAGTAGATTGGTCACAGGTACAGGTTGGTGTTATCAGCGGGTCCAGGGGCTTTTTGGAGGAGTTTCTATGCGATCGGGTGGCATTCGCCTGATATATTCCATCATTCGAACAGTTTGGCTTTTGTTCTGGTGCATTCCGATAACTTTCGGAAATTTGAGTTATTTCTGGGCTTAACTTAACTGATTACGCTCAAGGTGGCATTCCGGGAGGAATACATGATGAAACACCTTAGTGTAATAGCTCATTGGAACCGGGACGAGGATACCTACATGGTGGGACGGTTAGACATGGGTTTCAGTGATCGGAAGAGGTGTGGTAGCCGATTTACCCTTTTCTGCATTAAAAAGGAATATTTTAATAAGAGGGAAAAATGCTCCATGAATAAAATAATAATAAAATAATGCTCTAGAAGGCTCCAAGAGATCTATAAAAGAAAGGGAGGAGGCCAGTGGGGGATATCTTTGGATCATATCATTTTATTGTATGAGAGGTGTGAGACGTGGTTCTCTACTTCAGCCGTAGCCCCAGGACGGAAACCCTCGAGTGATTTGTGAGTGTTGGACGAAAACCCAACTCTCTTGAGGAGACTTCACTTAGAAGTTTTGCAGAGCTTCAGGGACTGGTGTGAGGATCATTTTGATTTTCAACTTGTGCTTCATCATCTTCGGTGGGTTCAGTGACAGCTGTTGCCGGAGGGAGAATGCAGCAGTTCAGTTTTGAGGCCAGCGCAGTGTAGCAGCTCATCTTGGTGGCAAGTTCTCTGTCTCAGCTCTTTCTTTGAGTCAGATGTATTTGTAACCCTAGTTCTTATCTATAATAAAATGCTAAGATTCTTCCTATTTGACGTGTTGATAGATTGCAGTATTTTATGTGTTTTTATTTTACATGGCAATCTTCTGTTAAATGCATGTTGATTTTACGGCATAATGTGGAGTTCAGTATTTTTTTGCATTTTTAGTTAAAATATCCCATCCGGGATATTACAGTTTCAGCAAACAAATTCAAGCAAACAGTGAGACTGATCCATGTGCATTCCAGCAAGGAAACTTGTCAGTCTCCTTCAACCAGATCGACCCTCTTTCAGATTTAAATGCAGCCCCTTCTTTAGCAAGGGATTCAACCCAAAAATGACGTAACACACCCTTCTATTCACTGTAAAAATCATCCCCTTTAACTAACAGATTTACCCCTGATTTGTGTAACTCGTCCTTGACAATCTGGTTCAAAAATCGACCACCCCAAACTCTTGGTATTTGGTCCTCTTGAAAAGGAATGGACTTGGCCCTTGAAGATGATATAGTCCTGCAAACAAATTAAAATTTCACAATGCTAGAGCTCCTGCAAACATTTGAATTATATGCTGGATATTCTCTGTAATATATATCAATAGAAGATCTGAAATAATCTTCCCAACAAGCTAACTAGGGTGGCACTCGAAGTCCACCAAAATTAGCTAATGAGTTTCGCTTGAAACTTGCTTGAGCTTCTTCACATTGCACAATGTCAAATAGAAATGATAGAATAGAATGCCTTCCAATTGAGTCCAATCCTCTATTTATAATTCTCTATTGAGCCTCCTAGCTTATAGATTCTCCTTTTTCCGTATTATTTTATTTGTGGGATCCATTTTCCACTGGAGACATTTTACTGCTATTTTAAATAAAATAGTAATTTTCCTCCTTTCTCAATAAAATATTATTTTGCCGCCATTCTCCAATAAAATAATATTTTTCCTGCACTCCCCAATAAAATATTAGTTTGCCGCCTTTTTTCATTAAAATAATATTTTGCCTTCCACCTCCATTAATTTGCCGCCATCCATTAAAATCACAATTTCTCCCTTCTCTCACAAAATAATATTTCTCCTTTTAAATATTTCCAAAATTTTGCAAAATTCCCAAGTGATTTTTAAATGCACAAAAATGGGGAAGATCACATATGCTTTATCCTTCCCTCTTCTATCAAGGCTCTTCAATGGAAAATTATTTGCACGATATTGAAATGGGTTAGCACAATCATTTTCTTAAAGCTATATGCTGCAAGATTTTATATGGCCAAAGCATTTGCAGCCTGAAATCAACATTTTACATCAATTGACAATAACCTTTTGTGGATCTATATTCTGGAGTAGTTATAGGGCAAATTTCATCCTGAATAAAATTTTTTGATACTGAATTTTTATTTTTATTTTTTTATATGTCAATTTTTGTTTGTTCTATCCATATTGATCTGTAAAGGGCCTAATCTGTTGTCTATACTGATTCTGATAATGGGTTTCAGGTCCCTTTGGACAAGGTATTGCAGGATGATGCACCGTTTGATATATGTAGCTGCCAGGTGCATGTTTGCTCCAATTAAATGAATCTCTTTCCTTTTTCCTTTCATGCAGTGTATTGCTCTTGTTTCAATTAAAAAATTCTCAATTAAATGAATACTTTTGCTATAGCAATTCTAGGTATGATTGTATAAAAACACAGTTGCCTGATCTGTATTTTAAGATTTGAAACTGCCTGATATGATTTTAGACTGCGTTTGACTCTTGTGAAATAAAACCCAGAAGTATAGAAACAATACAGAACAGGATATGATTATAACACAGTTTGTAAGGAAAATCTAAAATGGTTTTGAATGGAGTTTTGGCAGATTTTTCTGATTATTATTTGACATTAGGGAGGGCAGAATGCTACTTCAAAATCAGTGTTGATGGAATCTTGAAAAGCTGTTTTGTTGTGCCAAAACCATGTGGACATTACCGCATGTCTTTCCCAGAGTTATGTTGCTCAAAATGTTCTATGTAGATATTTTTCTTTGACAGCAGTTGTTTCATAAACATTTGATAAGATTTTTTTGTCTTTGATGCCTATACATGGAAGTAAATTTATCCTACACATATTTCAGATTCCAGCAGATACACCTGATTCTCTCGTTGCTGGGGGTGCCAATGCTTGATATCCAGGCTTTGATTCCTCAAATTCATAATTTCCATGTCTCTGACCTACTTCCCTTTCCTGATCATGCTTCTTTGGTTTTAACTCTTTCTAGTAGTAGCCCATCACCCTTATCTCCATCTCTGCTGATTTTTCTACTTTCACTATATCACTCCATTTTGTTCTCTCTTGGAGCCATCTTCTTGATCTTGGATTGGATATATCTATTGTTATCTTGTTAGTAAATCTTGTTGAAGATATTTTTGCATGAAAAATGTCTAATGTGTGGAAATTTTGTAACTAGCTTTTTCTTTTGTGCACTAATTATTGAATATCATTGTTAATGATGGTTAAATTGCAAATTTGTGCATGTTACTCATTGATAACAAGTATATGAATGTTCCTAGTGGAGTAAAAATTGTTTTTCTTCCATAAAAGTCCATTGATTTGGGTGGGTAAATGTTAAAGAGTGCTTGCTAGGGCATAATTTTTTAGCCTCCTTGAAGACAATTTTGGTCAAATTTCAAATCAAATAGACTCCATAGCCCAAGGATAAGGCACTAATCCATGCAAATTGGTGATCACCCATTTTTCCCTTCTCTTTATCTCCTTTTTCTAAATTTCGACCCTAAACCTAGACAACTTGCTAGGGCTTGATGCAAATTGCATTAGAGAGATGCTTTTGCAAAACTACTTGAAAACCTTCTGTGTTGATGTTTCCTCTAGCTCTCCTCGAAATTTGAGACAATTCCGACGGTCAAGTTGTGAGAAAACTCAAACGTAGCTGCAATCCTGAAAATCACCTTGAACGTCTTGGTGAAGGGTCTTCTTGAGGGTCTTTGCACATAAACCTCAAAGGAAGTTAATCATTTTGATCCTTTTCATTGTCGTAGCTTGATATAGCGTGCACCTAGGAGGTTTTCCTCCCATGATAAAGTCATAAACCATAGATCTTGTGTGGACCCAATCTAGGTCTCTCAAATAGCAAAATCCCACTTGAAGGTATATGATTATCTCACAAAGTTACTTGAGAGGTTCTATATCATATTGGGGGTCTTGGCCTTAGGCATACTCATTGTTGCTGAATGCCCCTAAACACTAGGTCTAACCCTTCCACCTTATATCTTTCTTGGGGAGCAATTAAGCTTCATTGAAGTAGGTGAGCCTCATATTGAGCCTCTCCTTTGAATGGGCTGGGCCTTAGAAATCACATTATAGTTAGTCGTTGATCCTACCATTATTAATGATTTCCTTCATACCGAGACTCCTCCGATTGGTGAAAATCCGTAAAAAGTAGGGGACATTCACTAAGGTGACAGTGGGTCTTTGTCCCATTTGTTGTCATTTGGTGTAGTAGTTGTCCCTTAGGTACCCCTCCTAGGACCCCTTCTAGTTTGTGTGGCAACATGGCCCAGAGAACATCAAGCTCCGGAGCGCTCCTCAAGTAGGCGAGTGAGTGCTATTAGCATCGAGCATGAATGTTACCTTTAAATTAACATGCAGGATTGGTAATAGCTTAGGGTTTCTCCATAGGTCACATGTGTTGACCAAGTTCAAAGTGAAGAGTTGGATAATTGGAGAATTGCTCCAAGTGACGAATTGTGAGCATGATGCTTTCAACGGGTAGTGGATTGACACATCAACATAGCTAGCTCATTCAGGGACTATCATTCTCCTAGGGTCAAGTATGTTGACCAAGATTAGGGAGAATGGTATGACAAAGGACAACCATTCTTCCTAGGCCAACTATGTTGACCAAGATTAGGAAGAATGGTCCTAGAGGCCCAACATTACTTAGTTGAGTAGGTGCCTTTCAACATCAGGCTCAAACTCTCCAAACAATTTGAGTGAGCACATTTAGCATCTGACCTAGAATTATGTAGAGTAAGGCCTTTGGAGTTTCACCATAGGTCAAAGATGTTGACCAGGATGATGGTGAACTAGGACTCATCTGTATACCATGGGTCAACGGGACTAGAATCATGGTGACTAGTTGATGCTAATGATGCACCATATGTTAGTGGTACTGACTAGAATTATGTTGATGATACACCATAGGTTAGAGGTACTGTCTAGAATTATGGTGACTAGTTGATGCTATTGATTTACCATGGTTCATAGTTGTGACCAAGATTATGGTAATCAAATGATGTTGGATGTCGATGATGAATTGTTTTAATCTTTTCTTAGAGAAATTTGTCAACAAGAGAACATCTAGATAGTCATTATGAATACCTCCTTAGCTAAGACTCAGGAGGGAGTGTTGAATTTTTGTAGCTACAATCGGTCTTCATAATTCATACTTTAGCCCTTGAAAAGATATATAATGAAAAATGTAAGACATGTTCTTCATCTCTTTTTCAAAAGAAGAATTTTGAATTTTCCAAAATTGAATTTTTGGCTCTAAGATGTTAAGTCGTCCCTCCAAAAGAATGAAGTCGGTCTGCCCCTTTAGTGACACCATTTCAGGCTCTTTGGATGGCTATACAAAGCCATTTCATCCTTCTCTTCCAAGTAAGCAATTCAGATCACCTTCTCTTCTGCTCATATGAAGTTTCTTCTGAGGCAAAGCAAGTTTGAGAGAGAAAGAGTTTAGCAAGCTTACAAGGAGATCAACGTTTCCTTTCAACAGACCAAATTAGGTCATCTTGTAGAGCAGATCGAATTAGGGCAGAAGGTCAAATTCTAGGCAGATTCATCTTGAGCAACATAACAAAATCTAGGTAGACCTTATATTTGAGCAGACGTAATCTCTCAGGCACAACAGATCGAGCTTATGGACAATCTGAATTTCTGAAGCTACTTATCTTGACCAAGTTCAATCTAGGTTTGTTCATGTTGAGTTTGACCTATGTATCGACTAAGATTGTATCTCTTGTTGAAGTGAATGATTTCTCTTAGGAAAAGGTTGTTGTGGTTTTCCCCCAAGTGTGCTTTCCTGTGAAAATTCCAAGTCTGGAATCCTACTGCAGCCAACTAAAATTACTTCACCTAATTGTTATTAAATGAATAAGTTATTTACAGTGGTCTACTAAAAATACTGAAGAAAATTACTACTGCAACCTTCACTTAAAATATGTCGAAACAAGAAACTGAGCAATAAAGAAAAACATCTCACAGGACACCGTTGTTTTGAGACAAAAGTCCTCGGAAAAACGCAATGTGGGAAAATCGGTGCAGCAGATACGAGGTTTTTATTATTAAGCAACAATTATTTCTGAATACAATCTCTGGATGCCTTGCTGGCTATCCAGTACAAAGAATATCACTCGACAGAGAAAATTAGTGAGTTTATCTCACCCTACACTGCAAGTCTCGGCTAATCCGGTAGCTGAAACAACGTCCTCTTGACACCCTCTATGTTTCCTCTGCGCAGTAGTTACGTTGGCCTGCGTGGGCGACTCTGGGAGACTACATCACCTCTTCTGCTGGATGGATCTGCTCTTTGGAGCCTCAAATCTAGCCCCCCTGGCTTAGAATCTCAATCTCCCAACAAAATCTTGGACTTCTGCTTGGAAACACTGCACTGCCTCTGCGTGTGGCCTTCATGGACCTGCGTCACCCTTTCTGGGCACTGGGGTGCCTCCTCTGCGTATCTCTTTGCCTCTCTGCTGAGTATTCTTGGCTTCGGAGAAGATCCTCCGACCAAAAACTGTCTTTGCCCCTCTTTGCGTGAGAATCTCTTGATCAAAGTTTTCCTCTGAGCACTGCTCACTTCAGAAAATTTGATCTCTTGATATGTTGGTTTGTTTCCAAATGGACCTCAAGCCTTCCTTAAATAATCTTCTCGTTGACATTCAACGGCCCAAATTAGAAGCTAATCAATGCGTAAGATCGTTTTGACTTGATCCTCATCTTCTTCTAGAATTTACACCCACAATTTAGATTAATACCCATTAATTATTTTAATTTCCTAAGTTTAGACTTAAGGTCTCATTAAAAATAATTAATTTATTAAATAAAACTGTCTCCGGGTGGAATTTTCCCAAACGATTTCTAGGTTATCTGGAATACATGCGTCTAAGCCTCTCCACAAAATTTGAGACATGGTGCACTTTTGATGCTACCCCAAATCAATACTCCCTCTTAGAAAGGAATGTGCTCTAGTAATACACTTTGCTGCATACTGCTCTGACTCTGAAGCATATCCCTCTGCGCTGTTGATATCTGACATGCTGTCCACGAACTACTGCGCTGTTGATATCTGACATGCTGTCCACAAACTATTGCGCTGCTGCTGAAACTGTACTGCTGCTAGCACTGCCACTGTCAAGACTGCATCCGTACTACAACTCCCTCTCAAGTGCTGCATTCGTGCTGCTGCTAGCACTGCCACTTCTAACTCTGCACTGCAACTCAGTTGCTGAGAGAAGCAACTGGAAAACATCCAAAATCTGAACTAGTGTTCAATATGGATACATCTCGTTGCTGAAACTCTGACTACTGCTAGTCCTAAGCTGTCCCTCTGAAGCTATTGCGCTGCTGCTGCTACTGCACTGTGCCTCTCCGCACTGCGCTGTTCATACTTAGCGCTCTAGCTACTGCATTTGTCGCCTCAACACTCCTTTGCATCAACTAAAACTCCTCCAGCCCGCTACTAGTGATCTTGGGCTCCCATAGCAAGGTCATGATCCAAGAGGTGGACTCCGCAAGGATCTTGCCCAACTGAAGTTCTTGCGAACTTACAGTACAATGTTGCCCCATCTCCCTCTTGGAGATGCGCGGGCACTCATGGAATACTCATCTCCTTCGATCTTTGTGGACGCAACCTTAAGATCATGCTTCTCGTCCTTGTCCTTTTTCTTCAAAGGACACTGCGTTGCGTAGTGATCGAGTTCACCATAAATGAAGCATTTAATCTTCAAGACGTCCTTCTTTCGTCTCCGCTGCTATTGCTGCCCCTTAGATGCAAGGGCTGCATTCTCCTCCTCCTTCTTTGTCTTCGACCCACTGACACTGTTGCCATTAAGTTTACACTTGACTAGGTCCCTCCTTAGATCTTCTTGCTAAAGAGCAGCTCACATCTCCTCCCAGCTTGGCAGTCTTTCTCAGCCCAGAATACTATGGACGAAGACCTGCCACTCCTCTGTGACTGCGTTTAGGGCTAGGCTTACCATCGTGGTAGGCTAAGGTGTGGACCCAACGGTTGCCAGCTGATCATGAGTTTCCTGAAGTCTCGAGAGGAACGGATCTATACGCTCCCCCTTTTGAATCCGTGTTTGCCACAATTTCTGCTCTAAGTACATCTTCCGCTGCTTGGAAGATCCTTCGTACAATGATGCTAAGGTTTCCCACATCTGCCTAGCTGTGTCCTTGCTGGCTATGTGGGACACTATGTGACCCTTGACTCCATCTAGGAGTAGTCTCTTAGCCTTCGCCATATCAACCTTTTACTTCTTCAGTGGATCTGTATCTGCAAGCACAACTACCGTACTCTCCACGAAAAGCTTGAGATCGTATTCATATAGAAGGCATGAAATTCTCGCCTTCCAGATTACATAGTTGGAGGCTCCCTCCAACCAATCCTGATCTCTAATCCCGTGAGCTGCCATTTCTGCTGTCAAGAAAATTTCGAATTTGCTCCCTCTCTTTCTCCTCTGCGCAACGCTGGACTGGCTTACGCACTCCTTGCTGGAGGTGGTAAATTAACTACCCAGATCTGTTGCTCAGATCTTGAAAAAATAGAATTCCCCGGCTAGGAATCCCCTGAGGAAGAAAATTCCCTCACTGTCCTTCTTTTCTTCCTTTTGATGACTTTCTGTTCAACAAAAGAGGATCTCCCTGCAGAAAATTGCGTTCCACCAGCACTAACGCTGAGGCTTTGTGCTGCTGCCATGACAAAACTTTGATCTGGAAGCCCTTCCTCTCTGTCGACTCACTCAGAGAGAGACTTTCCTCGAAAATTCAACCCTCCTGGCCTGGACTACGCAATCCCTCTGGGGATTCGAAATGCTGCCTCCTGCAGCTATTCGACCTCTTGCCTAACGTTGGCTCTGTTCTACTTGTTCCACCTGCAATGCTTTGATACCATGTGAAAATTCCAAGTTCGGAATCCTACTGCAACCAACTGAAATTACTTCACCTACTTGTTATTAAATGAACAAGTTATTTACAATGTTCTATTGAAAATACTGAAGCAAATCACTATTGCAGCCTTCACTTAAAATATGTTGAAACAAGAAATTGAGCAATAAAGAAAAACATCACACAGGACACCATTGTTTTTGGACAAAAGTCCGTGGAAGAACCCAATGTGGGACTGGTGCAACAGATTAGAGGGTTTTTATTATTAAGCAACAATTATTTCTGAATACAATCTCTGGATGCCTTGCTGGCTATCCAGTAAGAGAATATCACTCGGCAGAGAAAATTAGTGAGTTTACCTCACTCTACACTGCAAGTCGTGGCTAATCTGGTAGTTGAAACAACGTCCTCCCGACACCCTCTGTGCTGCCTCTGCGTAGCAGTTATGTGGGCCTGCGTGTGGGACTCTGGGAAACTATGTCACCTCTTTTGCTGGATCGCTCTGCTCTCATGAGCCTCAATTCTAGCCCTCTCGGCTTAGAATCTCGATCTTCCAGCAAAATCTCGGACTTCTGCTTGGAAACGCTGCATTGCCTCTGCGTGTGTGGGCTTCGTGGCCCTGCGTCACCCTCTTTGGGCACTGCGCTGCCTCCTTTGTGTATCTCTTTGCCTCTCTGCTGAGTATTCTTGGCTCTGAAGAAGATCCTCCGACCAAAAACTTTCTCTGCCCCTCTATGTGTGAGAATCTCTTGATCAAATTTTTCCTCTAAGCACTGCTCACTTCAGAAAATTCGATCTCTTGATCTGAAACTGTGTTTCCAAATGACCCTCAAGCCTTCCTTAAATAATCTTCTCGTTGACATTCAACGACCCAGATTAGAAGCTAATCAATGGCTAAGTTCCTTTTGCCTTGATGTTCGTCTTCTTCTAGAAGTTACACCCACAGTTTAGATTAATACCCATTAATTATTTTAATTTCCTAAGTTTAGACTTAGGGTCTCATTAAAAATAATTAATTTATTAAATAAAAAAGTCTCCGAGTGGAATATCCCCAAACGATTTCTGGGTTATCTGGAATACATGTGTCTAAGCCTCTCCAAAAAATTTGAGACTTAGAGCACATTTGATGCTACCCAAAATCAACATTTCGTAGGGTAAAATTCTTGTCTCTCTTGATTGGTTGTCTACTTTGTGATCCTACTGTCATTTTTGTTCTATAGTTGAAGATATTCTATGTAATTTCTTAATGATGAATGCAAAATACAAGTGGATTAAAGTAAAAATAATTAGAAGTAATTATTAGCTAGATGACCTTGAAAAATCATCAACCACTTGTCCATTCTAGAAGCTGCCACTTGTCTACCTTTGAGACTGCCACATGTCACCTTATAGCCATGCCAAAAATAACATCCCCCCTAAAAATAGGAAAATTAGAAAATCTCTGGAACAAATAGGGGGACCCTCCCAAATATAGTACACCTAAAAAGAGAAAGTTGTTTGCATATCCACAATATCATACTCATTTTACTTACATTTCCATAGGGAGTGCAAACCTGTTGTCATGACCCCATGCAAAGACTACTGAAAATAGAAACATCACACATGTTGTGTGAAAATTCCTTGAAATGTAGCAACTGGAATTAATTTTGCTAACTGATTATTCAATTTATTAATTTACTGATTAATATCGAATTAATCACACTACAATTTCTTCATAAAATAAAATAAACGTTGAAGAAAATAAAATGCTGGAAACTGAGAAATTCTAGCACACAAATTATGACACCATTATTTTTGGACAAATGTCCCCGAAAAAACCCAATGTAGGAAAATCGGTGCAATAGTGAGGGTTTTTATTATTAAACAACAACAAAATTTTTGAGTACAATAAAATGTCACCAAACTGGCAATTCTATACTGGCAAAAATATACTGAGGGATTTCACCCTCTCCAAGCAATCTCGACACCTGATTGCCTCTGAAAAGCTAGCTGTCCAAACCCTCTGCGCAGACCTTGCGTCACCTCTGCCCAAACCCTCTCACACTCAGCCTGAAACTGTTGCCAATCAAGCCATCCTGCTTCCTGTTGACTGGGAAAATGTATCTTCGATACTCTGGAAAATCTTCCCGGCCTCTGGAACTGAAAGCGTCCCTCCCTTCAGCCAAATTGAACTGCTCTGTTGAAGTAACTGTGTAGTCCCTGCACTACTTCTTGAACTATAATTTCGGCGTCCTCTTTCTGACTCTTTGGAAGTGGAAACTCCTTTGGAATACTGCTATGCTGCCCCTCTGCCACCTGCTACTCGATCACTGATTCAATCTGAATTACCTGCACTAGAAAATCGAACTGCCTTGATCACTGGGTATCTGCACTGGTGTTTTCTTCATCTACCCATCGACCTCTTCTTATAATCTCCAGCTGGGACTCCAACGACCACGATTAAAATTTAATTGATGGTTGAGATCATCTCCAAGTCAATCTGTGTGAGTTTCTAGAGAATTCTCACCTTTCTCAATTAATGGCTATTAATTAACCATATTTCCTAAGTTTGACTTAGGAAATTTTTAATTATGGTCGATTAATTTAATTGAGCCATCTCAAGGTGGAATTTCTAGAAACGATTTCTGGGTTTTGGAGAACTCCCGTGTTTTAGCTTCTCACCAAAGTCTTGAGACTAGAACACCATCTGATGCTACAAAAACTAACATGTTGACGAAAAGAACCAATTGGACTTAGTTTTCAGTGGAGAGTCTGAATACGTAGCCAATCTAATATAAGTGTCTTGCATATCCATGAAACCATACTCATTGCTCATCGAACTCAAAATCTTGCAAGGATCCCAAACATACCATTATCTCTGACACACGAGTCTTCGAACCAAACTTATTAAAAGTAGAATGTGCCATGCATGTCACTAAGAGAACTCTCATGTTACGAACAAAGTTCGTATACTCACTAAGTTAAATATTCCAGAAGACTTGGAATATATATATATCTCCATTGAAGATGCAAGAATATATATTAAAATGCATAAAATGAGAATATGATACAATTGAGAGTGAGGGCCTGCTTATATACCCTAGGTAGGTGCCTCTTCATGAAAGGTCATGTCCCATTTAGACATGCCTCTTCAATAATAATTACTAATTAACTAATCATTATTACAATAATTATCATTATTTATATTTAAAGTATTTATATATATTTTTTTCATAACATTGCCTTCCTCTTCAAAAAGCTTTGTCTTCAAAGCTTACTAATGAAAAGGCTCGATCTCTTTTTCTGTTTTGAATGTCTTGTCGTCTTGGAACTGTCATCTTTGTCGATACAAGACAATGTGATCCTCTAAGTGATAAACAAAATTTTCGAACTGAGAATGGACCTGACCATCCTAGATTAATCTTTTGTGGAATCTTTCGATTACTGGAAATTTGTAATGAATTATTAGACTGAATTGTGCAATCTTCAGTATTCTTCGAAACATCATTTTGTTGTTTCTGTTCTAAATATGTAGCTTGATTGAGTTGTCTACTGTCGTGATTCAGATGTCGATAAGGAATTCTAGTGATTTTATTTTCCCTTATCTTGTTTGTATCGTTTTCTTGATTTATTTGAAGTACCTGATTTCCTTTAGATATGGAAGTTGCATGGTTAATTTCTAGATCTTCACTCGAAACTTTTGTTGCTTGAACTGCAATGTCTGAGTACATCTTTACTTCAACTAGTTTGTCCTCTTCTTGAGTTGTGATATTGACTAGATTGATATTTGTTCTCTTATCTTCAACTTGGACTGTTACGACTGGAGACTTCGATACTTCTTGAGTAAGTTGTTCTAACTTGTCTTTTAACGACTTCTTGCCCTTCTTAAGCTTCTTGATTTGTGTAAGTAACTTTTCGCTATGGTCTTTAAGTTGAGAGGCTTCTTCATTTCTATTAACAGTGGTTTTGTCAATTTCACTTTGCATATTTTGTAGTGATTTTTTACCTTTTTGAAAAATTACTTTTGAAATATCTTGTATGTCTTCCAGTGTTACTGAATTTGGCTTCAAAGCAACCTCTTGTAGTGTTATTTTTTTCTTTTTGTATGAAAATGTCAAAAACTTTTTTCTCGTATTTAGGATGAAAGACCCTAGTGTTTCCATCCAGGGTGAACCTAAAATATTGTCACCTTGATCGCTCCATAGGGTTTGAATTGAGTATTGTGATATGAATGTATAATATCCAATGTTTAATTCTAAATTGGTTATGTCATATTTTTAGTTGTCTTAACAATCTAATTTTTCGATTATATTTGACTTGGGAATCACTAATTGGTTTGCGATTTTAGGTTTTATATAATTTTTATTTTCAGCTGGTGAGATAACAATAGTAATATCTTTTCTTGCAATAGATCCTTTAATTTTAAATAGCACTGAAGCTTAGTTATGTTAGGTTTCTGGAAATCTTGGTCATTTTTTTATATATTAATTAAACACCTTATTAAAAAAAAAACTTTTTCACTTCCACCTTGTAATACCCTCTATTTCAATACTACACAATGCTTTATTAACTTCCTCTTTCAAATAAATAATTTTTTGACTTGATTGTCAATTAGTAGCCTCTTTTCTTTTACATACAATGATTGCTTTTAATTCTCGAGGGTTTAAATGTAACCCCCCTGGATTTATGTGGACTATTAAAGTTTAGGTAACTTTGAATAACCCCCTTGGTGCTTCATAACTTCTTTATAACTCTTTTATATATATCTTTTTTCTTTTTTTTTTTTAAATTTTAAATTTTATTTTTTTAAATAAAATGATTTTTTTCCACACCTTTAAAATATTTGTCTTTATAAATGATCCTTTTTGTTTTGCACCCTTTAAATATAAGTTTGATATATATATATTAGTTTTAAATAATTTTCCTTATAACTCCTCGACTTGTACATATGGTATATTTATTATTATTAAATTTTTAGTATTGTTGGCTTTGAATCCCCTTTGCACCATACATATATATATATATTTCTTAATTTTAATTTTATTTAAACAATGGTTATGACCACTTGGAAAAGTCACAATGCATTCGTTTGCCCCTTGATATTAACCCAAAACAATGAACAAAAACAACGATGCAAACTCCCGATTCAGTGTTGTGGTTAAGGCAGAGACAATTATATATGGCAGAGTATCTCTGGATATATAACTGGCAAGTTGAATGGTTGGGGTATCGACCAATTGCTGAACAAAAGTAGAGCGGAAAGGGTGTTAGTCTGTGATGCCTTGGTCGCTGGTCCTCGTATTCGATGGAGGCAGCGATTGGTGGGAGTGGATGTGAGGGTCTGTCAGCACTGCGGCTGCAAACTGTGGTTTTTCTGAATGTGTTTGACGGTTGGTTTCAACCAATTTCGAATTTGGGTGCAAAGGCGGTGGTGGCAGAGGATGAAGTGGCTAGAGGGACGGACAACGACGTCGATGGCGGAGAAAGTCGTTATGGTTGGGATGGCGGCGACACTAGTGGTGTGTAGGGTAGTCGTGGTGTTTGTGTTGGCCGATCCACTGTTTGAGGCAACGGTGCTGCGCGACTGCCGTTTTGTTGCTTTGTCCTTTTTTTCTAATTATATTTTTATATAATGTTCTTTTTTTTAAATAATTTTTTTAATATATTATTATTATTATTATTATTTTTTTGAAATTTCCTATATATATAAATTTTTGAAGTCCTTTTTATTTTTCTATTTTTTTATTAATTTTTTTGAATGGACTTTTTTAACTTTTTTTTTTTTAATAATTTTTTTTTCCTATAATATATGTTTTTTTTTTACTTTTTTTTTTTTTTAATAATATATATATATATATATATATATTTTAAAATTTTATTTCTATAATATATGCTCTTTTCCTCTTTTTATTTTTAATTGGCCAAAGGCCTAATGGAAGGATAGAGAATCTCTAGAGACTATATAGCGAAACGCTTCGATCGCGATTCACAACGACAACAGACAAAAATTCATGGCCAAAGGCCGAATCACACTGGTTCTCTATGCAGCAGTGAAGCGGGCAAAGGATTGAACAACTCTGATACCAATGTTACAAACAAAGTTTGTATACTCACAAGTTCAATATTCCAAAAGACTTGGAATATATATATCTCCATTGAAGATGCAAGAATATATATTAAAATGTATAAATTGAGAATAAGATACAAATGAAAGTGAGGGTCTGCTTATATACCCTAGGTAGGTGCCTCTTCATGGAAGGTGTTAGGGTCCTATAATTATAGGGAATCATAATTTTGAATTGGCTATGATTTTATCAAGTAATATTGTGCATACTTTGCATTTCTACAAATGATTCCCATATTAGAAATGAAAAGCAATGGGTAGGTGCAAACCTGGCTAAAAGCATCATTATGCTTATCTTGAATTAAGAACTCCAAAAATTTAATAAAGGAGGAGAGTGAGAGAAAAAATCTATCCTAAGTATAAACTATCCAAAAGTTTATACTAATTAAATCTCTTTTTTAACCCTAACTTCAAAAAGCCCTATTAATATAAAGTTTTGGACTTTTTATTAATTTTTCCCCAAAATTCCACGAGTTTCTTTATATTTGCAAAAACCAGATTAATATAAATTTTGTCTTTATATTAATATCTCCCCGCAAACCTATACTACCTCTTCCCCTTGCAAAGTCAACCTATGGCCCACCCTGCACTAAGGATTAAAACCCCCTTCATTTTATTTGCCTCGAGATTCGTGGAAAAAGATGAATAGTTAAAATTCTTTTTCGCACCCCAGCTCATTTGACATTTAACACCAAAAATGAGTGCGAAATGGGTACTTTTATTTTTATCGGGTTTTACCAGCTGTCACTCCCTCATTCTATCGCAATCCCTCTCCAAATACCACATACTACTTGCTCCCCATGCGAAAACCATTAACTATTTTAATTTTAAATCTTATGAAATTGTGGCAGGAATGTAGGGTGGATTAATTTCAAGTGAAATACAGAGATATGAGAATGCGGTAATATTTCAGAGCTACGGGTGAAACCATACTTGAGGTAAAATTATATAGCTATAGGAAATATGAGACTAAGGTTGTGGAATGAGATTCAAAGGTAAAATGGTTTTACAGCGACACATGAAATAAAATTCACGGCTGCCATGAAATTATCAGTGAAAATAAAAGGGAAAATTTCATTTGAAATTAATGTACAGGTGAAAGTAAAAGAGTAAAGTGAGAAGAATCTCCCAACCATACAAATCAACACATGGTTTTGCAAAACCATCCAGGTATTCTACAAGGGTAAAAGGAATTTACATGTAGATAAAATGAATTTACAGAAGAAGGAGTGATAGAAACAAAACTACACATGGTTTTGTGAATTCATGGAAAGAGAAAACAAAACCACGGATTGGAAACAACACATGGTTTTGTAGAAATTTAATTATAAATTTCATTTAAAATATTTTGGAAATATTATTCAAATATATATATTATTATATATTTTCCAAAATATTTTGTGACACTAATGGACAATAAAACAACAGAGCAGTCAGAGGATCAACAAGCAGTTGAGTGAATTACTAAGAGAGAGAGATACATCTGCATCTGCTAGTTCATCTGCCAACATAGCCACAAATTTGGGTCCACATCTTACCTGCTCCCACTTCCACAACAACAACATTTGCACAACATAGTCCACCAAAACTATTAATCTGTAGCAGTTAGAGCTTTTTAGTTCATCTATAGTCTAAAAATGTCATGTCTGTTAGAGACAACATTTATTGTAATCAGTGTGTAATATTTCTCTATATATACTTCATCATGCGAAGTATTACAGGGGTTGGTTGGGATTTGTAACCAAGAACCTCACCATCCAGTGTGATGCAATTCACTGAGTTTAAGTGACTATTTGCATTAATAAAAGAGCAGCGGTTTTAGAATTCATGTGACATATCCATTGGTGAAGTTTTCCTTGATGTATATGTGCTTTCCTTTGTTTCCATCTTATTGTTTTCTTAATCCTGAATTGTCTAACAGGAGTATTAGTACAGAAATTGTTGAGATCATACACTCTACCTTTAACTGTTAGTAATTTAGATGTTTTCTTCTATTATCTAGATTAGGGAATTCTTCATTGCTCCCTAGTTTCGATTGAACCTCTATTTAGATATCCAGATTAGGGAATTCTTCATTGCTCCCTAGTTTCGATTGAACCTCTATTCTTATATCCAGACTAGGGAATTCTTAAATTCTCCCTAGTTTCGATTGAGTTTCCTTTCTTCTTTTATTACATTTCATCCAAATCTAAAGGATCCAATAGTAATGTCTACCTTGCCTTGTTTCACTTAACTTGATACTTCTGCAAATTGATCACCCAAGCCTCTTTGACTCCATTGCCCAATGGCCTTCCTCTGCATTTCCAACCAAACCAATTCAAAAACCAACTCTGTATTTATTAACTAGCCTAATATCTATTTCAAATAAAGCTAAATCATACAGAGAGAGCCCTCTCTAAGTTTAGGAGGGCTAGATCCTAAACTCCAAAGTAGGTTTGTGGTTACCTCGGTGATTTCTTTCTTTAGCCTTGAGAAATTACAGAGTGATAACAGAAGGTCATTTCCCATTCAGAGATGCCTCTTCAGTTCTAATTAATAATTAACTAATCATTATTACAATTATCATCATTATTTATATATATTTTATTCATAATATCTCGCTGGAATCCTGGGTTCATAAGGACTATGAATATGTAATCAACACGACCATGCAAGCCTTGGAACTCTGTCTCCTAGAAAGTAGAATAACTGCTAAAAATAGAAACACTTTCCAATATGTGTAAAATTGTTTCTTAATCATCACTGAATAGATACTGTAACAATTTTTCTTGGGAATCAACCCTTAACCCAAGCAAAAATGTATTTGCATATATTTCTAAACTTATAATTTTAATGAAATTTGTTGGTCATTAACCTTGCAGATTTGTAATGGGGGAAAATCGAGGGTTAACATTTCTACTATTCAAATATCTACAACATAATATGATCAAAGGATAATAACAAAAGAGACATAGAACCAAGAACGCTAATCATATTGCTAAAGGGGAAGGATTTGAAAAGGGAAATCTAGTGATAGTAGATGATGGCCTCTGCCCTTACAAGGTTCATGAATTTATCGGAGTTGATTGTTTTTACTTGACTAACCTTGATTGGGTGAAATTGCGATTGCTATTTAGTATTTAGTGCTTAACTTCTTAAACCTTATACTAGCACTTGATCGATTTTGATGTTAGAGTAGATTATGTTAGGTTGTGTGTCTTTCATATTAATTTTGCATCCTTTTTTTATTTTATCATGTTTATATCATTGCGTAGTTATTTTCTTATTTGTTCCAAATATAAAAAGAAATGGCAGTTTAGTTTATATTTTGATAAATAGTTGTTTTTATAATTCCTATTCCAGGGTGACGGTATCACCCTGCTACTATATAGTTTCTCTTGTAGAATCTGGAAAATGTTAGAGTGATGTGTTTTAAGGGTTTGTGAGCACCAGGGGTTACTAGGATTTTCTTGCACTCTTCATTCGAGCACATGAATCATGTGCTTTACGGTGAGCACATGTCCCTGAGTTGGAGCTAGATTACCCATTCACATAGATGGGTAGCCCTAGGAGAATTTTTTTTTCTATGTTGAAGCTTACTAGCGAACAGTGCCTACCATGATCTGCATATTGCCAGCCTCAGATGCCTCTCACCCATTCACTGGTTAGTGCAATCATTGATCTAACTTACTCATTTGATGAAGGTAGGTCATCTATTGTGAGGTACATTAACCATTCTTGCATTCAAGTGATTTCATTTAATGTTCGAGGCATCTTAGTATGGATCACAGATAGAAAATGGATTATAAACTGCTATTGGTTGTGTACTTGTTCCCTTATTTAACCTCGTGGTTATCATTTTCCCCTAGTGTGACCTTCCTTAGGGTCTTTCTTTCACTATCTAGGAGGGGCTCAAATATGATACTTGATATTTATCACCATTTCCCTCATTTCATTATCCTATTTTTTTATTGGCTATTTTTAACTTGTACTTTTTCCTTGCTGGTCGTGTCCTATGGGAAGAATGGGTTGGAAATACCGAAGCTTGATGCAACTGTAAGAAAAGAAAATACATAACCCAAATGTCAAATACTCACGAATAATGTAAACAAAGATTTGATGATGCATGAGATGCATTTCATTTTCATAATGTACATATTAATACATGTCATTGACCCTTGGTTTTCATCTTCCAAGAGGTCTCTTGGACTTCTGTGGCTGTTGGAATTCCTCCACACCAACTCTATTAGATTAGGTGTCCAACATTCCCTTGCTTATTTTGAAGGGGTGTATGAATCCAAGAAAAGAGTTGAAATACAAAAGTGCATGGTAGCCAATGGCCATATGTGCTCTCTAAATGGTGGTTTAAGGAAGACCACAAACCAAATGAGGTAGAAGAGCCCGAAGTTTCTACCTGCGGTGGTTTAGGGCTGACCATCAATTCTGGAACTAGGCTCGAAGCAGTTTGTGGAACAATTTTGAATCTAGCGAGACGCTGAATTCTTTTGCGAAGTGGATGTGCTACTTGGGGATGGTTTGAAGATTACCAGAAAATGATGTAGCATAAATTGAAGTCTTCTTCCGGTGGTGGTTTAAGGCAAACCACCAACCAAGTCATGCTCATAGAACATGAATCTGTCTCTAGCTACAACTATGACTTTGGCACTGGCTAACTCTTGTAGTTGGCTCTGGTTCAGACTGTGGCTCGGGCTTGCTTGATATTTTTTCGAAGCTGGTAGCTGATCATCAGTTCCCCCCTTATCAGTTACAAGGTGAGAAGATGAAGATATCTCCACTGCAAGACGTGTCAATACACGAGATTGGACTTTGTAATATCCCCAAATGGGATATTTTCCTAAATTTGCATAAATTAATTTAAACCCCAAATTATGCCATAAACTCAACATGCATTTTTAATAGAAGATTGCCATGTAAAATAAACATATAAGTACATGCAAATCCATAACACCATAATGCAGGAAATAACTCAACTTTATTATAATATATTGGGGTTACATGCTGAAATGAGAGAGATAACTGAGATAACTGAAATATAACTGGCCTCAAGAAAATCTGCTACACTGTTGTACTACGCTGGCCTCCAAAACTGAACCGCTGCACTTTCCCTCCGGCAACAGCTACCCCTGAATCCATTGAAACACCTATTGAAGGTCTGAATGATCCTCACTCCGATATCTTTGAAGCTATGTGAAACTTCTGAATGAAGTCTCCTCAAAGACAGTTGGGTTTTCGTTCAACACTCACAAATCACCCGAGGGTTTCCGTCCTAGGGCTACGGTTGAAGTAAAGAACCACGTCTCAAACCTCTCACATAAGAAAATGATCTAATCCAAAGATATCCCTCAATGGCCTCCACCCTTTCTTTTATAGATCTCTTGGATCCTTCTAGAGCCTTATTTTATTATTATTTTATTCATGGAGCACTTTTCCCTCTTATTAAAATATTTCTTTTTAATGCAGAAAATAGTAAGTCGGCTACCACGTCTCCTCTGGTCACTGAAACTCGTGTCCAACTGTCCCATCATGTAAGTATCCTCTTCCCCGTTCCAATGAGCTATCACACTAAGGTGTTCTATCATGTATTCCTCTCGGAATGCCACCTTGAGCGTAATTAATTGAGTTAAGCCCAAAAGTAACTCAATTTTTCGAAAGTTGTTGGAATGCACCGGAACGAAAGGCAAGCTGCTCGGATGATGGAATACATCAGGCGAATGCCACGGGACCTCATAGAAACTCCTCAAAACTCCTCCAAAAAGCCCCTGAGCCCGCTGATGATACCAACTTGTACCTGTGACCTGTCTCCTCCTAACTCTGGAAGTCCAACCTAAAACTGTCGTAGGTGACACCAAAAAAGGAAATATTACAGACTTGTTGTTGCCCGGATTGTACAGGCACCGTGACAATGCTCAGGACGGGGGTTGTCACTTTGATCCCAACCCACTCTGTTCTAGCTGTCTCCCAACAACAGGCTATGGGGGTAGTCCCTATGGAATGAAGTGAACAAAAACAAGTTGGAAATGAACTTGTTCGGGAGACATGGATGAGTGACTTAGCCACTTGGTTGAATTTAAGCAAAGTTTATTGATCAGATTAATTTTAGAGTATGAGATCGATGCCTTAATGGAGTCACAAATTATTGCTTATTGTAAATTGGAACCAAACGATCGGATGAACACCCATTGCTTGAATGATAGACTAACCTATATGGCATGCAAATCCTAAGACCTATGTGGCATGCAGTGGTCTTGGTAAATTTTAATTAAATGCCTAGTCTAAGTGTGACCTTTCCCCTAGCTCTTTTGAGAAAAAATCCTCAAAGTAAGTTGTGAAATGGAAGCCAACGAGAAGCAGGAAATGACCTGATTAACGATACCTCCCCCTGTGTTCCACTCACCCAGTGCCTCCGATGCTGCAGAGACTGTGGCTTTGATGACTGCAAGGTCACTGTGTTAACCGCTAGAAGAAGTTGAATCTCTCAAGCTAGATTAGAAAAGGGTGGTCCTAAATCTCTATCAACCTAACTTATGCTAGCAGGTAAGTTATTAGTGCAATCTAGATCTAGTACGCGAAGAATCTGAATGTAAACTTCAACGATATTCCACAAGATACCAAGTAACTAATGAACCCAAGATGCCAAATGCTTAAGATAATCAATCAAGATGTCAAGCTTCTTAAGAACACAACAATTATCCAATGGTGTTATCAATTAGATTCCACAAGATCAAAGACTTAGAACTTAATTGAAAGAGTGCTCTTTAGTGCAGAATTCAGAATTTATTGTAAAGTTTGGAGCAAACCACTCTAGTGTTAGATCCCAATAGTCAAATCAACAATATCACTTCAGAAAATTCAATATTCATTAATATTATGACAACGGTAAGGAAATGCTTAATTAACAATGCTTATGCTTGCCCGATATCACAAAATATTTCCAATTACCAAGCAACTTGATTTACTCGGAAAATAAAATATGTTAGCTTTCTTAAGATGTATTTTTCAGCAAAATTTCAGATATGAAATATTAATTATAGCAGTGAGTAATCATAGATCAACAAACTAATGATTCCAAATTTAGATGACCAATATGCCCAAAAATAACCAAAATGCACTAGAACTTGAAAATTTCAATTTTTAGGGCTTTTGGAGAATTTGATTAAGGAATTTTCAGAGCTTGATTCAACAATTTACACAAAAAATTCCAGCTAGCAAAAAAGTTAGATCTAGGTCAAATTCAAGATGCCCAAGTGGCCAAAAATTATGAAAATTTAGATTTTACTATTTTAAGTGATTTTGACCATCAAAAATGTGATTTTAGGGCTTGTTTATTGATGATTTGACCGCTGTAATAAAAATGAAGTAAAGCAAGGGTTTAGAGGTCAAACCCTAGGCCCAAGGCCTTGAAGATCTCGTAGTTGAAATTCGTTGAAACTTTGGGATCATGTTGCCACTTGAAAAATATGAACTTTGAGACCAGAAGCCTGCCAAACCAGCGTTAAAAATTCAGATTAGGGTTTCAGGTCAATTTAGGGCAATAGAGGCCAAGGCAAAACAAGACCAAGGAAGGCAAATATGTAAGGATAAAATGCCTAGGATGATAGATCGGGGCCTAAAGATGAGTGAAACGGCCACAAAGAGCAAACACTATGCTTAATGAGGCTAGCGTTGGGGATGTGGAGGGTTTCGAGGCCTAAGGAAAGGCCTAAGGCTAATGGCCTATGGTTTAAAGGCCAAAAAGTGAGAGGAGGTCGAGGGGAAGGAGAGGGTCGAGGAGGGCTAGTAGAGGGTTAAGGGGAAGGAGGCCGAGAGGAAGAGGGGCCTACGACAGCCTAGGAGGGATGAGGAGGAGAGGAAGAGGGAGCTCGAAGCCTTGAAACCCCACGACAAGACCACAAAATGGCCCTAAACCAAGGTGTAGAGGGCATAATGAAGGGACGTTGAGGCCTAGGAGGAGAAAACCGGGGCTGGGAGCCTTGAAAAGTTTGAAACACTTGCTTAATTTTTTTTTTATGCTTCAGCTCTTTGATTTTCTAAAATTTTCTCCGTGGGAAATCTTGCAAAAAATCTCAAGAGACTAGATCTTACCCTCGAGGGTAAGATCTAGCTCTTCTCCAATTTGATCTCTTGATCCAACCTGCAAAAATGAAAACAGATAAACACACCTAAACCCAAATATATACAAAATAGATCTTAAAACCCCAACCCAAGTTAGGAAAATAATTTACAAATTTAAAATTACAAAGTTATTTACAAAATATACATGGGTTTTTAAATAGATTTTGAGAAAATAATTTTTATGATATTTTTCCTTGAAAGAATGGCTAAAACGCTTCAGAAAAATTTATGCTCATTATAGCCCGAGCGAAGATTCAATCCAACATATAAAAACTAAAGATCCAAGCAAAGTATCCTTTGCCCACAGTTTGTGAACTTGGAGACCAATGATTGAGTCCCTGCAAACACTATGTATTATCTCAAAATAATAATCATAAGGCACCACATAGGAAGCCCATAGTCAATACATACCACAAATCAACGGACAAGAACACTTTTGTGAAAATTTCTGAATCTAAACATACAAAAATCCTCTTGCAATTAACTGATTTGCATTACCTACTTGTATTTTCCTTTAACAAGGTATTTACAGATTTATTTAGTAAATATTAATGCAAATACTAAGCAGCCTACACCAATATACAGATCAAGTACTGAAAAATAAATGAGACAATCACACAAAGGACACACTTATTTTTGGACTAACGTCCCTGGAAAAACCCAATGCAGGAAAATCGGTGCAGCAAATCTGATGGTTTTTATTATTAAGCAACAATTTTCTGTTTACAATCTCTGTATGCCTTGCAGGCCATCTAGTACAAAGAATTCATGACATACAAAAAATAGTGAGTTGTACCTCACACTGCAAGTCCCAGCTATTCCAGATCCAAACTGGCGAAACCCTAGCTGCCTCTGCGTAGTAGATGTGCAGGCCTGCATGGGGATGGCTGAGGACTACGCCACCTCTTTTCAGAATTGATTTGCCTCTTGGAAAATCAAGTTTCAGCCATCCTGGCTTAGAAACCCCGATCTCCAGCAAAAATCGCACTGTCCCTTGGAAACACTGCACAGTCCTTGCGTGAGCTCTGCGTCACCCCTTTTGGGGACTGCATCACCTCTCTTGGTGGCTGCGTTGCTTCACTCTGTGTGTGTCCTCCAACTGACCCTCAAGCCTTATTTTATACTTTTCCTGTTGAGGAATCAACGATCGTGATCAAATCTTTAGTCAACGACTAAGATTAAAACAGACTTAATCCTTGTCACTTAGAAGCTTTTTACCCACATTTACATTAATTCACTTCAATTATTTTAATTCCTAAGTTTGAACTTAGGCTCCATGAAAATAATTAATTATTTGAATAACATGCACTCTGGGCGGAATTTCTCCAAACAATTTCTGGGTCTTGGAGATCTCATGTGTTCTAGCCCCTCCACAAAATTTCGAAGCTAGAGCACATACGACGCTACCCAAAAATCAACACTCCCTCTTAGCGAGGAATGTGCTCTAGCAACTCTTCTCATCAAAAGCATCACCCTGATCCATGACATCGGTCCTCCGTGCTGCTGATGCTCGACCTACTGCTCCTCATCCACTACGTTGTTGCAATTTGTATTGTTGCCCATGACTCTGCCACTGTCACTGTTGCATCTGTACTGCAGCTTCCTCTCAAAATGCTGCATCATGATACCCATAGCACTGCCACTGCTGCACTGCAACTCAGTTGCTGAGAGTTAAGCAACTGAAAGACATCCCAAATTCTGACATACTAGTCAGTCTGGATCCACCTCGATGCTGAAGCTTCCTCTGCTGCTAATCTGCGCTGACCCTCTGATGCTACTGCACTGCAAGTGCTTTGCACTGCGTAAGCACTGCGCTGCACCACTGTGTACTGTGCTGCAGCCTCTGCTCTGCGTTGCTTCAGACTTTGGCGCTCTAGCTCTGCCACTATCGCTACATCATCCCTCACACCAACTGACTCCCGTCCTTCTGCTACTGTCATTAAGGGCTCCCGTAGCCATATGTGATCCAAGGTTTGGGCACCTCAAGGCTCCTGCCCCTTTCATTTTCTATAGCTCCAAGTACAGCTCCATATCGCCCCACCTCTTCTATAGAGGTGCATGAGCACTCATGGTGCATCCATCGTCATCCTCTTCATCAGCCTGAGCTAGAGCAGCCTTCGAGTCAGACTTATCTTCTTTGTCCTTCTTCTTCAGAGGGCACTGCGTGGAGAAATGCATATGAATTTCGAGAGGTCCTTTTTCTTCCGTCTCTATTGCCCTTGCTGTCCCTTTGATGTGAGAGCCACATCTTCCTCTTCCTCCTTGACTTTGATCCCTTTATCGCTGCTTCCCGCCTTGGTCCACCGTCTAATCTCTTCTTGTCGAAGAGCTGCTCACATTTCCTCCCAGCTAGGAAGAGTAGCCCTGCCCAAAATGCTTTGGACAAAAGTTTCTCAGTCTTCAGTGACTGCATTCAGGGCAGTCCTGACCATAAATCCAACATCTGGTGTAGCCCCTATGGAAACTAGCTGATCTCGGATCGCTTGCAATTTGGTAAGGGATTGATTTCTTCTCCCTTCTGCATCTAAAGCAATCTCAGTTGATTCTCAAGCAACATCTTTCGCTCGACAGAAGATCCCTCGTACAATGTGTTCAAGGCCACCCACATTTCTCTCGCTGTGTTCTTCTCAACATGTGGGATCACATGATCTTTGACTCCATCCATGATCATGCGCTTCACTTTCGCTTGAGCCTCCTCGTACTTCTTGAGAGGATCAACATCTACTGGAACAACAATCGTGTTCAATGCATGATCCTTGATGCGATGTTCATCCAAAATTGCTAGGATCCTGGGTATCCAGCAGTGTGGAAAAAGTCGGCAAAAAGTCCCGACTTTTTGAAAAAATCCCGAATTTTTCCGTGAGCCGACTTTATCGGCCGACTTTTTGCCGACTTTTTCATCCATGAAAAAGTCCCGATTTTATCCTCGAAGTCCCGACTTTTTGCCGACTTTTTCCAAAAAATCTCGAGTGAGGTAGTTTCTTTAATATTTTTTTGAAAAATTTGGGAATTTTTCCAAAAATGAATATTTTTGTATTTTTTTAGTTTTACCGACTTTTTGCCGACTTTTTCAAAAAACTCTTGACTTTATCGAGTTTTTCAACTTTTGGACCATTGTCGATTTAATCCCGACTTCGACTTTTTCCACATTGGTATCCAGATGACAAAGTTGGATGCTCCATCCAACCTGTCCACTTGCGGCCATCTCTGCTCAACTGAGTGTCGAACAAGTTCCTTTCTCCCTCTTCTGCTGCTGCCCCAACAAAACTCGGATCTGGATTTCTTTGGCGCTGAAAATCCTCTAAGGAACAAGCTCCCTCTGAATCTCGATTTCCTTAACGGAAGTCCTTTTGCCAACAAATGTCGAAGCACCCCTCTCTGATCTCTCTTTGCTGTTGCTCACCAGTGGATCTAGACTTCTTGGCAAGAAATCTTTTGAGGAACTAATTCCCTCTACTTTGCTTCTGCTCCACTAAACACTGTTCTACACTAACAGAATGAACTTCCCACCAATAACTCCAGTTAAAGTTTACACTGCACCTCTAGTCACGACAACCGGAAAAATGAGACCAATAGCCTCTGTGCTGGCCCAACAATGACTGCGTTGCCTTCTGCAGCTACAGCGTCACCCAGGCAGGCTGACGCAGGCTCTGTGTGAGCCTTCCTTGGTGACTGCGTCACCCTTCCTCTGCCTCTTTGGGCCAGAACTACACTATCTCTCGGGACAACTGCTTTCTTGCAGTAGAATTTCTTTTGTCCTTTCGCTGATGGCTTCAGTCCTTCTTGATCTGCAATTGCTCTGATACCATGTGAAAATTTTTGAATCTAAACATACAAAAATCCTACTGCAATTAGCTGATTTGCATTACCTACTTGTAATTTCCTTTAATAAGTTATTTATAGATTTATTCCGTAAATATTAATGCAAATACTAAGCAACTTGCACCAATATGCAGATCGAGTATTTAAAAATAAATGAGACAATCACACAAAGGACACTTATTTTTGGACTTACGTCCCCGGAAAAACCCAATGCGGGAAAACCGATGCAGCAGAACTGAGGGTTTTTATTATTAAGAAGCAGTTTTCTGAGTACAATCTCTGGATGCCTTGCTAGCCATCTAGTATAGAGAATTCACGGCAGAAAAAAAATAGTGAGTTTTACCTCACATTGCAAGTCCCGACTGATCCGGATTCAAACTGGCGAAACCCTAGCTCCCTTTGCGCTGCCTCTGCATAGTAGATGCGTAGGCCTATGTGGGGATGGTTGAGGACTGTGTCACCTCTTCTCAGAATCGATCTGGCTCTCGAAAAATCAAGTTTCACCCCTCCCGGCTCAGAAACCTTGATCTCTAGCAAAACTCGGACTTTCCCTTGGAAACATTGTGTAGTCCCTGCGTGGGCCTACGTCACCCCTTCTGGTGACTGCATCACCTCTCCTGGTGGCTGCGCTGCTTCCTCTGCTGTCTCTACTGCCTCCGACCAATAACTGCTTATGCCACTCCACTGAATCACTTAGATCTTATCTTCGTCCGAGCACTGCTCCATCAGAAGAATTCGATCTCCAGATTCACTCTGTTAGTGTCCTCCAACTTACCCTCAAGCCTTATTTTATACTTTTCCTGATGATAAATCAACAAACGTGATCAAATCTTTAATCAACGGTTAAGGTTAAAACATACTTGATCCTTGTCAGTTAGAAGCTTCTCACCCACATTTACATTAATTCACTTTAATTTACTAAGTTTTAACTTAAACTCCATTAAAAATAATTAATTATTTGAATAACATGCACTCTAGGCGAAATTTCTCCAAACGATTTCTGGGTCTTGGAGATCTCATGTGTTCTAGCCTCTTCTCAAAATTTCGGAGCTAGAGCACATCCGATGCTACCCAAAAATCAACAACCTCAAGTTGCACCCCAAAGTCTTTTATTATAGTAGAAAAAATAGTTCCTAGCGGGACAATAGTTTAGAAAAAGCTTTAACAACAATTCTAGCTGGAGATCAAGATGACTAGAGACTCAACTGACTCTCTAATTTATAGATAAATCCTCCCAGTGGAAAAGTAACAGCTAGTTTGTTTGTTCATTGTCAAAATAATCTTGGCTGTTGATAAACACTTCAAGGTCATTTAACCTTGGCCCCTGATTTTTTTATTTTTGAGGAATTTCTAGTTTAAATTTTAATTCCATTTTAATTAGCTCAAAATTAATTATTTTGAGCTAATTTTCTCAAAAATTTGACTTTGACTTAAACACAAATGTCCAAAGGTTCAAATTTTCTTGAAATATACAATATTCCCTTGGTGGATGACCTTTATAAATTGACTCTTTAAGACCCACGAATTTTTCCATTTGGAGAATTTATTTTCCTAAGACAATTTAAATTTGACTCTAATTAAATAATTTTCTGGCTTAAGATTTAATTTAATTTTTCGAGAAAAAATTGTTAATTTACACATGATGGGATTTAATATTTTTCCAACCATCTAATACATAAGATTTTACAAAAGATAGAATACACATTAGGCATAGACCCTCAAGACACAACCCATTTGCGACACAATATGATCTAGTAAACCAAGTGATTTGTATTAAAATAATTAAGCCCACTAGCTTAAGTTATTCCCAAATCACTTTTACATCAGACTCGACTAAAAACACTAGGAGTTACCTAATAATTTGACAATAAATTTCACTCTAGCTTTGGGGGTTTAAACTGGAGGCGAGAAAACTCTTCTGATTACCTGTGTTTCTAAAATCAATGAGGTTAAAAAACCTCCTAGGATGAAATTCGTCATCAAAATTATAGGCTTACCTAGGTTGTTACATAGACTCAAGGTTTTACTAAGATCATTTACATTACATAACTTGCAGAATGGGGTGACCATGATACAGAGACCACTGATAGGTGATCCGATCTTTGTTGAAAAAATAGGCACTTCTGCTTCCTTGAAACTTTGACAATTTGAGTGCAACAAGACTCTAAGGTATGACCAATATATCTTCACTGTTGTTGAATGTTAGGGCCCTATAGTACTAGTGTAGTCACTTATTGTTGTTAATGTAGCCCCCTTATTGTTATTGTTGGACCCCTGTAGTCCCCATATTGTTATTATTGTGCCCTTACATTATTATTGTTAGGTCGGCTAGGATTATATTGTGACCCCATGGACTCCTATATATAGAAAGGAGGTTTTGTCATTTGTGTCATCCAAGAATTGTTCATTTATGTAATGTAAAGGAGGTTGCCCCCTCGAAGAGGCTGATTTCTAAGGCATTGATCTATCTTTTCTTCTATTTTGTGAGTTGGTTTCATAACATTTGGTATCAAAGCTTTGGATTCTAGGGTTTCGTTGTTTCAAATAGGTCATCGTGGCATTTTCGCTATAACTTTGTTTCTACGAAGGTTCAGAAGCTAAAAACAACCCATTTGCGCTAAAATCCGAAGGAACTTCGTGGAAAAATTTCAGATCTTGGTTCACAATATTATCAGAGATATGATATGTGGAAGTTAGGGTTGTTGCAGGGTCTCGAATTTCATCTCAAAGAGGTGACCTTGGGAAAATCGTCATAACTCTCTCTTTGAGCATCAGATTGGAATTCTGTAAAAAGTGGCTGAAAGTATATGGACTTTAGTTTCATGTGTATCAATTTCAGAGCCGAAGGAGGAAACAGTGACACGTGGCACACCGTACAATTTCGCTCTACTTATCCGGTCCATAATTAGGTCATTGTGGGAGATTGGACATAACTTTGTCTTGAAGAATCTAAATTAGGTTTGACCTGTGGCTTTGGAAAGATGATTCAGAGGGCTACTAAAGGACTGAAGATAAAATCTTAGGGATATAAAATTACTGAGATACATCAATTTCAATATAAAGCTCCTCAAAAGCAAGAAAACTTTGTGTATTTTTTTTTTTTTTTAAATTGCATAAGTCATGTGTGAAAAATCAGTTTAAAGTGATTCCAAGGGCACATTGAAGCACATATATCAGTACTGGGTTTTAAAATGCCCTCTAAAAAGAATTCAATACGCATTAAGCCCTCAAAAGGCTCTACTATGACTCATGAAGAGGAAGAAGTGCAACATGATATATCAAAATTACAAGAACAAGTGCAACAAATTTCGCTTTCGCAAAGAGTAACAAAAAATGAAATGGAAGCTAAGATGGATGGTATAGAAGGCAACATGGAAGATTTGAGGAAAGACATGGAACGTTTGGCAAAGTTGATGCAAGAAAAACTTCCTAATGGCGAAAAAGTAGTAGAGGAAACTCACGATGAGAACAAAAGAAATGTTAATCATGATTTCATAGACTCTAATGTCAGATTTAAGACCCACCATATTCCAAAGATAGATATGAAGAAGTTTGATGGCAAGGATCTGATAACTTGGATACTACAAATGGAGCAATACTTTGAGCTCCATAATGCGCAAAACACATAAAAGGTATGCATTGCAACTTTATATTTAGAACAAAATCAGTTTGTATGGTATCGATGGCTTTGTTCTCGTAAACCACTAATCACTTGGTCAATTTTTACGGAGGAAATGATAGCACATTATGAGGATACAAAGAGCAAAACCTTCTTTAGCCATTTGATAAATCTCAAACAAAAGGGTTCAATGATGGAGCACATTAAGGACTTCAAAAAATTGAATATAAGGGTAAATAATATTCCAGAGGAACATAGGATTGATGTCTTCATAAGGACTCTAAAGGATAACATCCAACATGAGGTTCGCCTTTGGGAACCTAATACATTGGAGAAGGCATTCAGGTTGGCAAGAAAAATTGAAAGCAAAATTATGGCGACAAGAAAGCCTACCACTCACTACTATAAAGATGGAAGGTGTTGCTACTACTAGACTTCCACAACCTACAAGGTTGACACCACAACAATTGGAAGAAAAAAGAGCAAAAGGGCTTTGCTATAGTTGTGATAGAAAATACACTAAAGGTCATACTTGTGCTGAGAAGAAATTATTTTACATAGATTGTGAAGAGGAGGAAGAAAAGGAACAAGAAACATCAAAAGAAGAGGATATACACCAGGAACCAACCCTAGTGGAAGAAAAAATGAATCTGACCATATCCTATATGCGCAGGAATTACCACTCCTCAAAATCTCAAGATAGAAAGACATATCAAGAAGAAAAATGTAATATTTCTTATTGATTTGGGTAGTAACCATAATTTTATTCATTGTAAGGTAGCCAAGGAATTGAATTGCTTCCTATACCCAGCGCCAGAGTGTCAAGTGATGGTGGCAAATGGAGGAACTATAAATTGCTCTGGAAAGTGCCATAATATCAAGCTAACCCTGGGGGAATATGTATTGAATAGTCCAATGCTTTCCATTTCAATGGGTGGTGCTGATGTTGTACTAGGAGTACAATGTTTACAATCTTTGGGGACGGTAGCTTTTAATTTTCAAGAACTTTTCTTAATTTTTTTTCGGAAGGAAAGGAAGTCGAATTACGAGGTATCGCAGGAAAGCCGAGAAAGATAATAAGGTCTAATGTCATGACAAAGCTTCTGAAGAAAGAACAACAAGGCTTCATTGCACAATTATGCTCACTAGAAGTTCCAACATTAAAATCATCTATTTCTCCAGATCTCCAAAAAGGCTTGGACAATCATTCCAAGGTGTTTAAAACTCCCAAAGGACTCCCACCTATTTGTGATCATGATCATGCTATTCTTTTGATTCCAGGAAGTGTTCCTCCAAACATCAAGCCTTACAGATATCCTTGTGTCCAAAAGAGCGAAATTGAACGTATGATTGCAGAAATGTTAGAGGTTGGTATAATTCAACCTAGTCAAAGTTCTTTCTCTACTCCAGTAGTATTGGTGCACAAGAAGGATGGATCATGGCGCGTGTTTCCGGATTATAGGGAGCTCAATAAGCTCACTATTAAAGATAAATTTTCCATTCCCGTGATTGATGAATTATTGGATGAATTACATGGAGCAATTTATTTCACCAATTTGGATCTCCGTTCAGAATATCATCAAATTAGAATGAAGACTGAAGACATTCCGAAAACAACATTTCAAACTCATGAGGGTCATTATGATTTTTAGTCATGTCTTTTGACCTTATCAATGCACCTTCTACATTTCAAGGGTTGATGAATTCCATTTTCAAACCCTTCCTTAGAAAATTTGTGTTAATATTTTTTGATGATATACTAATCTACAACAGGTCTTGGAAGGATCATGTTCAACATTTTGATAGGGTGCTCAAACTATTGGAATATCTGGGTCATATTGTATCTCAGGAGGGTGTTAAGATAGGCCTTAACAAAATTAAAGCCATTAAGGAATGGAAAGTCCCCACAACCATAAAGCTGTTGCGAGGATTTCTCAGGTTAACAGGGTATTATCGCAAGTTTGTTAAGAATTATGAGAAAATAGCAACACCTCTAACAACATTATGGAAGAAAGTTGCATTTTCATGGACTCCTGAAGCAACTAAGGCCTTTGAACATCTTATAGAGGCAATGTGCCAAGCATAGGTCTTAACTACGCTAGACTTCACAAAAACCTTTATTGTGGAATGTGATGCCTCAGGAAATGGAATTGGTGCTGTTTTAATGCAAGAAGGAAGACCCATTTCTTTTGAAAGTCGTCCAATCAAAGGAAAGTATTTGCAGAAAGCTATTTATGAGAAGGAAATGTTGGGAATACTACATGCACTAAAGAAATGGCGACTTTACCTAATGGGAAGACATGTCAAGGTAAAAACTGATAATAATAGTCTTAAATACTTTTTGGAACAAAGACTATCTTCAGAAGAGCAGTAAAAATGGGTCACAAAGATGTTGGGTTATGACTTTGAAATCATCTACCAAAAAGGGAAGCTAAATGTTGTTGCAGATGCACTCTTAAGAAAGGATGAGGATGTGGAAGCATTGCTTTGTGTCATTTCTATTATCCAACCAGATTGGATAATCGAAACAAGGGGGGAATGGAAGAATGACCAAGAAGTATGGACACTCATTCAAAAGTTGCAGCAAGATCCTAGTACATCTGATACATTTAGTTGGAAAAATGATTACTTATGGTACAAAGATCGCTTATATCTTTGTAAGAATTCCCAACTAAAACAAAAGATTCTTTTGGAATTGCACACCTCTCCTCTCCCTTAGGAGGACACTCAGGATTTTTAAAAACTTACCACAGGGTGAAGAAAGATTTCTTTTGGGATGGCCTTAAATCTGATATTCAAAAGTTTGTGGTGGAATGTTTGGTTTGCCAGCAAAACAAAGTTGAGACAATTAAGACCTCGGGTCTGCTACAACCTTTATCTATTCCAAATCAACGTTAGGAGGAGGTTTCAATGGATTTTATCACAGGTTTACCTAACTCTAAAGGAAAGAGTGTCATCATGGTGGTAGTTGATAGCAGTGTTGATAGTATCGATATCAGCAAAATATCGGCGAGGGTCCAGAAAAGATCTTATCTGCAATATCAGCGAAAATATCGGCAAATATCGGCAAGCATAAAAAATGCATAATATATTCATTTTTTTTCCAGATTTTTAAACATATAAAGCAATAACAACATGAAATAAACGCATTGAAACATTAATATAAAGAAAGCACTGATATATATGATGTAGTGGATGTAAAAACTTACCACAGGGTGAAGAAAGATTTCTTTTGGGATGGCCTTAAATCTGATATTCAAAAGTTTGTGGTGGAATGTTTGGGTTGCTAGCAAAATAAAGTTGAGACAATTAAGATCCCGGGTCTGCTACAACCTTTATCTATTCCAAATCAACGTTAGGAGGAGGTTTCAATGGATTTTATCACAGGTTTACCTAAGTCTAAAGGAAAGAGTGTCATCATGGTGGTAGTTGATAGCAGAGTTGATAGTATCGATATCGGCAAAATATCGGCGAGGGTCCAGAAAAGATCTTATCGGCAATATCGGCGAAAATATCGGCAAGCATAAAAAATGCATAATATATTCATTTTTTTTCCATATTTTTAAACATATAAAGCAATAACAACATGAAATAAACGCATTGAAACATTAATATAAAGAAAGCACTGATATATATGATGTAGTGGATGTAAAATAAAAAATGATATATCAAATTCGATACCAAATCTTGCTGATCCTTGATATTTGTTCAATCAAGGACTCAAATGTGGAGAAGCAATACAAAATAACATCACATATATAAAACTTAAAAGTATCTCATCATCATGAGTTATATGTAGCAAAGCTGCAAAACAAATAAAACTAGCAACTAGCTATCTGAGATCAGGGTTCAGTTCCCTCTCCCTAGCAGCTATCTTTCTATCTTTTCCAGCAATTGCTTCAAGAGCTTTTTGGACAATTTCCGCACTAGAAACTGTACAAGGTATAACATCATGTCCAGGGAGTCTAGCCGGACGGTATTTCAATCGTGTAACCCCTCTTGCCATCTTGGTTCCACACAATCTGCATGATAGACGTGTCTGATTTGTCCCACCATCAAGCTCGCCATACTCCTAAAATGGGTCCAAGGATTTTGGCATATTTGCAATGAACTAATTCGAATTTCAAACCTAGGGCACCAAAAAACAAATAATTGGCATTAAACACACATACACAAAAAATGGCAATAAGAGGGTGCATAAGAAAGTAAAAAAAAATGAAGCTTGTTGTCCAAATATGGAGAAAACCCTTGGATTGGCTCATGGGTATGAAAATCATAGCAAATGGAAAAAAACAAAGAAACAAAATCTTGGTAGGCAAAGAGGCAAGCAAGCATAACGCTAAATATATGAAAAAAATCATTAACATAGGTTTTTAAGAACATACCTATTAATGGAAGAAATGAAGTTTCTCTCACTGTTCTTCAATATTTGATCAACAAAAAATTCTGAGTTGATAGTGATAATGGCTCTTTGATCCTCAATCCTTCCTTGACAACCACCACAAAGCTCTTCCCCTTCCTTCTCCAAGCCTCACAGACGAAAATGACAAAAAAAAGAAGGCAAATTTCCCTTTTATAGCCACGACCCAGGAGTGCCCGGCGATATTTACTGCCGTCGCGTGATATTTTCGGGAGAGAAAATATCGCGATATTTCTGAATATCGCTGATATTTCGGTGATATTATCAACATTGGTTGATAGGCTTACCAAGTATGCACACTTTTGTGTATTATCTCATCCATTTAAAGCAAGTACAATTGCTACTGCATTTATGGAAACAATTCAAACGCTACATGGAAACCCAAATATTATTGTAAGCAATATAGATCCCATTTTCACTGGAAATTTTTGGACGGAATTATTTTCTTGTTTGGGTACTCAACTAGCTCATAGCTCATGTTATCATCCTCAATCCGATGGGAAAACTGAGATAGTGAACATATGTTTGGAAGGATATCTTCGTTGCTTTGTATCTGATAAACAAACACAATGGGTCAATTGGTTAACTCTGGCTGAATGGTGGTATAACACTTCCTTCCACACTGTAGCAAAAATGACCCCATTAATGGCACTTTATGGATATCATCCGCCGTCCATCACATCATCTTTAAGAGAAAATTCTAAGGTTCAAGTAGTGGAAGATCACATCAAGCATCATCAACAAGTTCTCCAACTCTTAAAGGATAACCTAAGTTTGGCACAGAATTGAACGAAACAACAGGCAAATCAACATCGCAGGTAGAGAATTTTTGATGTAGGCGACTGGGTATTTTTACGGCTACAACCATACAAACAAATGTCCCTCAAGCAGGCTAAGAAGGATAATAAATATCGCCAAATTACTATGGTCCTTACAAGGTGTTGCAAAATATTGGTACTATGGCATACAAATTGGAGCATCCTGCATCTTCTCGAGTGCACCTAGTTTTCCATGTTTCATGCTTAAAGAAGGTTATAGGTGACAAACTTCCAGTTCAAACAATATTGCCAGAACTTGATGAGGAAGGAAAAATCATATTGGAACCTGAAGCAGTCACAGAAACAAGAACTCGACAGCTACGAAATCGATCAATTTCAGAGTATCTCATCAAGTGGAAGAACTTATCCATTGAAGATTCCACATGGGAGGATGAGAATTTTATACAGAAGCATCCAAAAATACTCAAGCGTTGAGGACAACACTTTTTTGAAGGAGAGGGGCATGTTAGGGCCCTATATTACTAGTGTAGCCCCCTTATTGTAATTGTTGTACCCTTGTAGTCCCCATATTGTTATTATTGTGCCCTTACATTATTATTGTTAAGTCGGCTAGGATTATATTGTGACCCCATGGACTCCTATATATAGAAAGGAGGTTTTGTCATTTGTGTCATCCAAGAATTGTTCATTTATGTAATGTAAATGAGGTTGCCCTCTCGAAGAGGTTGATTTCTAAGGCATTGATCTATCTTTTCTTCTATTTTGTGAGCTAGTTTAATAATATTGAAGACCATTTCCAATAAGAAATCCGTCTAAGGTGAATCTTTGTTCTTGCAGGAGTCTTGTGTCTGGAACATCTTTCTGAATGACGAGTATGTTTGCAACAATGCTCACAAGGGTGAAGATCAAAACACTGATATTTCAGATGGCCAACTCAATTACAATGTTGGCATCTAACAATTTGACTTAGTGATTGTGGAAGAGGAGCAAGTGAAGATGAACTATCGTGAATAATCTGAACACTCTGACATTGGATGTGTTTGGAATAGTCTGGAATGTGAAATGAAACATCCTTGTCATATCCAAGACCATTTTTGTTCTTGTTGTCGATAAGTTCTTCCCAAGGTCTAATGATCAACTTGCGAAGTGCAACTTGATCCTCTGCATTTTCATGTAAATTTTCTCCTGAAATGGCCTCACTGATCTGATCAATTTCTGGCTGCTGATGGGAGTCCACTTTAAACTAAAAATGAGAATTGTTCTAAACAAGAACTAGTTCAAACTTCAGACTGATGACTTTTCTGCTATATTTTATCTCACTAGAGCTAAGATTCGAGTTGCAAATACTCAATCTTGTCTTGTGCATCCTGTAAATAGATTCGAATACTAGTGAGAGTGGCCTTGCTGATTTTGACTGTGTTATCTACAATTGGTAGGATTAGAGTGTTCAGAAATTCTAATAAGTCATCAATTTTTGCCATTAGTTTAGTAACTCAAGCTCATCAATTGGAGGGTGGTAAGATTAATTATGTGGAGGAATAAGTTATGCACATGTATTTCTTATGAACATAAATCACTATTTGACCCTCCCATGAAGCTCACTAAGACGTGGCTCTTCAAACTGATAAAATGGTTGGATGATCTATGAGGAGCAATTGATATAGCAGTAGAGATGCAAAATCTCGATAGAGAGATTCAACGAGGCATTGAAAGGCCCAATTTGCGAAACAAGTCTTGTAGACAAGTTCCACACAACCTACCATATACAATAAATTCAAGTAAAGCGACTAGAAGAGTAAGTCTCATTGGCATAAAAAACCTACAAACTTGCTTGGATCCTTCAAATACTTTCTTTGCCAATGGAAAGGAATAATCAAGTTCAATAGCAATAGTTATTGCTGTAATATGTAACTAGGTTTGGTCTTTATAATAACATATGTAATCATGATTTTATATATTTAATGTAAAGAGAAAAATAAATATATTATTGTTGTTTTTGAGGCATGGGTTTCATGCTCAAGGGAGATTTATTTTTAGGTCAAGCACCCATTGAGTGCTTCTAGGTCAATTGAGTCATTGTCATGTATTGAAGACCCATTTGGGCATGCTACATATTGTAAAGAAAAAAAATTATCTGAGTCAAACTAGAGTCAAAGACCCTCCAAGACCTTGTCATGATGCAAGCAATAAGTCGAGCTTATTGAGGACTCAAGGAAGCCTATATATAGGAGAACTTGGCCTCATTCAAGGATACACTCAACTCAACTACAAAGAAGTTCGATTAAGATAAGAAAGAGACCTAGAAGGAGCGAGGAAGAAGAGGTGAAAGTTTGTAGAAGAAATCGAGTTTTTGGGCCATCTTTCTCACACGTGTGAAGTGTATTAGGGCATCCTTTTGCAACAACAAGTACCAAATTGCCATCACTCCTAGAGAACCGAGCTTTGGGTCAAAGGAAGTCGCCCTTGCAAGCTGAGTTGATAAGGAGAAGGATTCATCTCAAGAAGGAAAAAGGAGGACAAAATCACTATTATTCTCTCACACATGTCACATAGGGTTTCTGCAGAAGAAACTACTGTAGGTTGAAGTTGCAAAAGAATCTACTGCGAGGTCGAAGTTGAAGAAGAATCTGCTGGGGGGTCGAAATTGCAGAAGTTGCTGAGGTCGAAGTTGCTGGAAGGAAAGCTCATCGAGGAGGAAAGGTTTGACTTGGTCTTGGAGGGGTCTTGCTCAAGGGTCATAGGTATTGGAATTCGTCAATTGAAGTTCTATAAGAACATAATAATTCTTGTGGGTTTTCCTCTCAAGAGGAGAGGTTTTGGCCCTGGTTGATAATTCTTGTGTCCTCTTGTCTCATTGTTCTTTATGGTTTGTTAGCTGTTTGATGATAAGAACATAATAATAATAAGTGAAAGAAGAAGTTAATCAAGTAAAATTTAAAATACATCACAAGCAGTTATCAAAGTAAGAGAAATCAACTAGTTTGGTGCCTCTAGATTTCTCAACAGTTAGAACATGGCAACATGCATATTGCAATATATGTATAACCCATCAAATTAGAATTTTTCCTATTTTCCTTATAAAAGAGAGGCCCTTGTTATTTATCTTCATGCAACTAGAGAGAGAATAATTGGCCATACTTATCGAGGAGACAAATCCATTATTTGTGATATTGCATTTTGAGATGTCTAATTCTTGCAAGGCTGAGAAATAGTGAGAAATAAACCCAATATTTTGAAAAGGTCTCTTCCGATGACTCCCAACAATTTTCTCTTGGCACACTTTTGAGGAAGCCTAAAAAAAGGGCTTAATGGACAAGGGCTTGATGAAGCTGTAGAGATGACGCAATGCAAATAATGGAACGAGATGTAAAACCAAGGTTGCTGGGAATCGTCCCCCCCAATCCTGCTCCCAAAATGCGCTCCGTTCGGGAGCACTTTGGGAGTGCTCGGGAGTGCGCTCCCGAAAATGCTTCTTGAGCGGAGCGTTTTTGGGAGTGCGCTTTCGAGCTTGAATAAATGGTCCCTGTTTTCTCGAGAGCTTTTAAGGGAGCGCTTGGGAGCAAACGCTCCCTGAACACTCCCTCCATTAAAAAATGATTTGGGAGCGTTTTTTAAATGGAGGGAGCGGTTGGGGGGAGCGTTCGCTCCCGAACACTCCCCGACGAAAAAAAACCCTCCCCGGCGCAGAAAAAAATTCGATGGTGAATTTTCTGAATTTTTTTGGGAGAGGGGGGGGGGTTGGGTAAATAAAAGCCTTCCCCCTCATTTGTTTGTTATCATTTTTAGTTTGAGAGCAAGAGAGAGCTTGAGAGTTTGAGAGCCAGGAGAGAAGGAGAGCAAGGAGAGAGCAAGGAGAGAAAGAGAGAGCAAGGAGCAAGCTGCAAGAGAGAAAGAGGAGGATTGAAGGAGTCAGGACTCAGGACAAAGAGGTAGTACTTCTAATCTAGTTTTTTATTTTCTATATTGCATTTTTAAGTTGTTCAAAAATGAAAACTTGAATTTTTTTCTCAATGTTGCATTTTAGTGTGTTGAAAAGTGAAAATTTGAATTGTTTTTTTTCTACGTTGCATTTCCTATTCCCATTTGGCATTCCTCCATTTTTTTTGCAGGCTAGAAACTTGAAACTTGAAACTTGAAACATCATGGCTATATGGCTAGAGATTTTCTTCATGTTGGTTCCTTTATTTGTAATAATGGTGTTGGAGAGTAGAAGAAAGAGGCCCATTAGAGAAGAGGAGGATGAAGAAGTGGGTTATAGTGGATTTGATGAAAATCTTGAAGAGGAGTATGCTGAGGAGGAAGGGGGGAGTGGAGAATATAAGGCTACAGAGACCCCAACTAAAGAAGACCAAATTCAAACACCATTGTGGAAATATGTTCAGAGGCAGGAAGGAGGGTAAGGTGGTGGAACCACTAAATTTCTTTGCCCCAATTGCAATAAAGAATACACACGTTCATACACCCATGCCAGAAGGCACCTTTGTGGGAAAATCCCAGGGGATGGAGAGAAAAATCTAGGAATCAAAATTTGTGTAAGTGTGCCAGCAACAGAGAGAGAGAAATACAGAAAGGAAGAGGAGGCTGCCCTACATAGATCTAAAAGATCTAGGGGTTTCATTGATTCTTATGCACCATCAGGTCCATCACATCATGGACAAAGAAGTCCATCAAATTCCACCAATGGCAGTGGATATAGAGGCACACCTGGACCAAACATCTCCTTAAGGCGTAGAACCATATCAAATTTCCTTGATGAAGGGTGTAGGAATGATGTGGATTCAAAAATTTTCTGGTTTCTCTATGCATGTGGGGTGCCATTCAATGTTCTTTGCTCACCTTATTAGCATGAAATGGTTTCTGCCATTAATGATGCCCCCAAAGGATACAGGAGCCCTGGGTATGATAAGGCCAAAACAGTGGGACTTAATCATGAAAAAGCTAAAATAAGTAATTGTTTGGTTAGAATGACAAATTCTTGGAATGAGCATGGGATGTCCATTGTATTTGATGGATGGATCAATGTAAAAAGAAAGCCATTGATAAGTGTTCTGGCTGTGTCTGTTAGTGGTGCAGTATTCCTTTCAGCATATGATTATTCAGACAAATTCAAGATCGGCTTTAACATTGCAGAACCATTACTTGAAACCATTGAAAGTATTGGGCCATACAATGTCATCCAAGTCATCACTGATAATGCTGCTAACTGTAAGGCAGCGGGAGGAATTATTGAGGATAAATACCCCAACATATTTTGGTCTGGGTGTTTGGTTCACACAATGAACCTTTTGATGCATGATATCATTAAAAGCAAACAACCTCAATACAAATGGCTTGGTGATTTGTACAAGAGAGGTAAAAAAATGATAAAATTTATTACAAATCATATCAATACCCATGGGCTTTTCCGCACTCACTCAAAATTGGAGTTGTTGAAGATAGCAAAGACTAGATTTGCTAGCTATTACCTCACCTTCATGCGCCTTTTGAAGGAAAGAGAGTCATTGGCAGCCATGGTATCAATTCCACACTGGCAGGTATTAAAGGACAGGGCAACAACAATAGTTGACAGGCAAGGTTTTGAACATGTGGGGGAGACTGCCCTTGATCCTTTGTTTTGGGCACGTGTGAGGGAAATTTTGAATTTCACCAAACCCATTTATCACATGATTTGTTCTTCAGATACAGATAAACCAGTGATTGGGCAGGTGTATGAGCAGATGGATAACATGTTGGGGCAAATAAAAGATGTTGTTAAGGAAAATGATCCAAACTTGTATGCAATGATTCACGACTATGTGTGTGCACAGTGGAATAAACTTGTTAATTTTGAACATGTTCTATGCCATTTCAGATTAGGGCACAAAGCTGAAGCAGATAGAACATATTAATAGATCGATAGAAGACAAGCCAAGACAGAGATGATGAATGGTGGCGTTACGGCGATCAGCAGGATGCTTCTACCAGCAAAGTCTCCAATAGGTCATTCAGCCAAGCGTGTCACACATAACCCCAGAACAACCCAAACAAAGAACAACCCATATATTACGCAGCTCCAATGCTATCCAGAGAGAGAGAATTCCTCCACACAAAAGTGTGTCAAATGAACTCTAAGTCTCTCCAATATATAGGAATCTTTGGGAGTGTGTGACACGTCCTTTAAGACATTTAAGTCTATATTTTATTCCAGGCCAACCTAGCACATAAGTGGAATAAATTCAAAGTACATGTTCTGCTCATCCGATCGAGATGATCTTTAGATCAATCTTACACCTCTCAGAAAGAGGAATCCAATAAAAATATTGGGATCGTCATCTGAGCAGCACAACCCGGAGTTTGGACCTAGTTGTCCAATTTTAACACTCCCTCTCAACTAGGGAGAACTCCGTCCACTAGTGCAATCCAAACATCGTGCGTCATCCCACCGTAACTTGCTTTGCTGGCCTCTTTATTTCAGAACAGGAGTGGGTCAGTCACAAAGACATCATACCCTGCTGACAGATTCAACCCAGAGGTCCGAAACCTCTATAGGACTCACGAAGAGTCTCATACCAACCTGAAGTTGGTTTACCTGACACAAAGTCAGTTGGAGGTCCGAAACCTCACTAGACTTGATCCTAGATCAAGTGGTTGGACACGTGCCATCCTAGATAGAGAGTACGACAATCTCTGATGCATCCATCAGTCTTTGCTACTAGTCTCTAGCTTTTCCCACCTCATTGGCCAAATGAGAGGTACTTCCCATGAGCCCTGAACTCAATGGGTAGGATGCATACGGGGCACAGATAATGAGAGGTGAAGCAACTCAATAATCACAACGGTGGGGTCCAAGCACACCAACAAGGTTTGGCAAGCCTAGCCTTGTGGTTGCTCATAGCTCTGAGAAGCTGTCCCCAAAGCCCCCAGAGCTCCTCGAGCTCATTGTCCAACAGGACCCACATCATAGGGTCGTTCCACGATACCAAGTCTCTCACGGAAGGTTAGGAACTTGACCTTCCCTAGGGGCTTAGTGAGAATATCCGCGACCTGCTCATCAGTTCCTATATGATCGAGCCTTACGGCGCCTCGCTGTACCATATCCCAGATGAAATGGTACCTGATATCAATATGCTTGGATCGGTCGTGGAACACAGGATTCTCGGTCAAGCAAATCCCACTCTGATTATCATAGAGTATCACCATGGTATCTAGCACATGCTCGAACAACTCACTGAAGAGCTTTCGCAACTAGACTGCTTCATAACAGGCCATACTTGCTGCAATGTATTCGGCCTTTGTGGTGCTCAAAGCCATAGACTTCTGCTTCCTGCTCATCCATGAGATCGAAGTAGAACCAAGGTTGAAGCAGCATCCCGATGTGCTCTTACGATCCACCACACTGCCAGCCTAATTGGCATCAGTATAACCAAGGAGTGTCACGCTCCCGACAGTGTATCTCAGCCCATGGTTTATTGTGCCGTAAAGATATCTCAGAAGATTCTTGGCACCAACCCAGTGAAAGTGATGAGGCTCAACTATCTGTTGACTCAAGGTGTTCACTGCAAAACATATATGCGGACAAGTGTTCACTAAGAACATCAAGGCCCCTACGAGTTGACGATACTTAGTAGGATGTGCCAATACGGGCCTAGCAGCGCTGCCACTCAACTTCTTAAAGTTGAGTTCCATCGGTGTCGACACGGACTTACAGTCCACCATTCTAGATCTTTCCAGAAGCTTCACAATATATTTTCCCTGAGAAAGGAAAATCTCGCCAGGTCTCTGCCAGACCTCCAGGCCTATGAAATAGTGCATCAGTCCTAGGTCCTTCATCTCGAACTGAGCAGCGAGCTCCCTCTTACATTGATGAATGAGAGGGTCAGCACCTGTCAGGAAGAGATCGTCCACATAGAGAACCAGAATGAGAGGCTTTTCTCTATCAACCTTGAAGTAAAGGTTTGGATCAGGATAACTATGAGTGAAGCCCAGCTTCATCAGGTAGCTATCTATCCTCTCGTACCAAGCTCTGGGTGCTTTCTTCAACCCATAGAGGGTTTTCTTCAACCTGCAGACATGGGTGTCCCTATCCTGGACTTCGAACCCTAGAGGTTGCTCTACATACACCTCTTCCTTTTTCGCACCATGCCATAAAAAAAACGGTCTTTACATCCATCTGTAGCAGCAAGGGAAATAATAGATTATAGGTGCAATAATAATTAGTGCCTTCAGGCAACACATTTTCCCATCAGATCCATGCTTGATCTTAAATCGAGGTGACACCAACTTTGATCAGTGGTCTAGGAACCATATCCTAGACATCACCCTCGCATCCATGCAGACTTTGATGCTTTCCAGTTTCTTCAAATGATCCAGGCTCATATGGTAGCTAGATACCTTTGGTATTTATATGGCTTCTTGGTATTGTTTTGGAATTCCCCCCTCTAAAGCCATATGACTTTGAGCCATGAGGGTTTTCTTTCAGCAATGATATAAACTCAGAAGCATATACAGATGTATTCTCCCTCTTAATGCCAGCTTCTCTTTAGAGAAGACATCTATGAGGGCATCCTAGACACCAACTCGGAAATGGAGTCTTATTCTCCCACAGTCAAAATCATTCAAGACCATAGTCTTTTGCAACGTGTTTGAAGGCTGAAGAAACACATTTTACTCCAATGTGAGACTGCTACTGTCACATGCTTACTACTACATACGTGTCTATCTATGTCACTGTCTAACAGGGAGAATATATCAACAAGCCCTAGCTTGTGTTAGAAGTCCTGTTATTCTGAGGAGATCTCCTGAAGCTTCCTCAACCACTCCTCTTTATTGTGACCCACAGAACTAGGAATCCAAACATGATTCCTTCTTTCATAATTCTGCACTTGAGAGCTTCATCTATTACATCTGGTATCTCATCCAGCTCTGCTTCTCAATTTCAGATTTATAGTTGATTTATCTAGGACTTCAAGTCTTCAGATTTCAGTTCTGCAATTTGTCTCCTAAATTGCACAGATCTAGGAACCAATCATACAATGTTCCAAACACAGAAATTTACCCTTCTTCATGTTAGTCGATACCTTAAGTGATACCTTTCTGTTAAGCAAATCTAGCTCAGATATAAGTGCCCAGCTCCTGAACATGTGGTAAATGACACAATATGTCATCTTCTAAATATCATTGTGGTCTTGCTTATGCACAGATCTGGGAATCATTGTGTTTGTGACCAACTTCAGCTTGGATCTGCGGTTGCAATCTACAACAATGTTCTTATTTACCACCAGTAGGATCTTTGACCATCCTTTCCCACGTGTGAGCCTCCAAGGAGCTCGAACTCAAGATCAGAAAACTCAAACCAGGGACAACAATCTAGAATCTCGCAAGGAAACACAACTGTTACAGCATGTTCGAGACTTTCATGAATTGTAGTGAATTATTCCAAGTCTTTGTACATATGGATGACTGCTTCCAGACAATTTTCTCAAAATGATTTGATTCACAACTGCCATTCGATATCAGACCCAGAAATTCTTATCAGAATCGGTTCCAACAGATTGATCACTTTCCAAGTGTATGCATAGAGTGTCAAATGACTTGAAGACACCTATGTGTAGCTCACAACCACCAGCTTGAAAGAATTTGGTAAAGATTTTCCTTGTCTCCATGATCTCCTAAAAAGCTAAAGAGTTCTTGACCTTCCATGTGAAGATTCCTCGGTTTATAGTTTTTCTAGCTTCACTTTTAGAGACAAAATCTACTTCATGATCTGTGCACTCCTACATTATAGAGGTCTCCTTTAAAATGAGAACCTCTGCAGAAAAGACCATTGAGTCTAGCACCAAGTACACTGAATCTTGGTCAAAGAGACTAGTCAAGGTGATAAATTCACACCAATCATTGGCATGTAATCGTTCCATCCAAGGCTCGTATTATCACCACTCTTATTATTCACTGCGAATCGGCCATAGGAATCCTGATGCATATGGTTCATCCCTGCTTGCAGATTTAGAACAGACATACGAAAGAGACAGCAATTGCTATATATATAACAGCCAAAAGATGCGTGGCCTTGCCTAAGGAATGATATTCTGCCAATTTATAAGCTTGCAGGGGCCAATAATAAGCCCGATTATTCTGGTAATTATACTAGAGCTTTGAGGATCTTGCAACTCCTGAACGCAATTTCCACGCTCACCTCCTCTAGTTGCTGCGAGCATCGGGCCAAATGTTAAGCCCAGGAGAACTGACAGAGTATCACTGTGTTCATCATTCATGCTGTTCGTAATCCCATCAGAGTGTCCGTTGCGATATAAGATTCGATCAGTAGTGGGTGACCGAATAATAAACCGTAAGGCCATCCATCTTTACTGCAAGAATCTATTCAGTTCTGCTCGGTTGTCCCAAAGCGACTTTGGCACCAATCTCTCTGCGAGTAGGGTCACCCCCATGAAGCAAGTTACATATCGAAATAATTTAGAATATAATTCTGCTTCGTCAGACATCTTACGCGGGTTTTCTCCAGAACATCAACCAGGTCTTACGGGTGGATTTGTCTTTTTTAATCGATTCCGGAATAACCTTCAACTGCACACAGCAGCCCGATGAATAGGAATATCTCCACCATATTATTGCAGGCCATTTCCTTTTATTAGCTGAGCTATTTTACGCCCAGAACTTCGAATGCTTATGTGAGTTGGTCAGTTAATTTTTTTTTTTTTAGGTGTGAATCTATTATTCAGTGAGTCGTATAAACGACAAAGCCAAGCACATTACCGAGCTATGGGTGAACGAAAGTATGCTGAGGGTTTGCGCAGCTATAGAGAAGCCGTGGAGTGGACTAAACAACATCACAATTATTCAATAATCAAAGAAAGTCAGAATCGTGGGTAGATTGAACTGATAAACAGAAGCACGTGACACAGTCTCGATGATGTTTCTGCATATGTTCTGAACTCTAGACCTCGAGGTGGCTGATACTTGGACAAAAATAATTTAGCCATTAAATAAATTCCTCCACCATCTTTCAAAGTTCATATTCAAATTCATACAGCAACATGGCGTCCAGAACCCTAGGATCGATTGGGGTTGTTGCGTTAATGCTGCCTACAGCTGCTTGCTATGGCCTGTGACCTAGCATAGCAGTTGCTGTAGCTGCGACCTTCTTCATATGCCAACCCTTGACCACCCTACGCAAGCCCAGCTGTAGGGCCATGGCCCCTGGCCTAGCACAACGACACTCCTCGACGTCCAAAACAGTGCTATTCATAGCTCCAAACAATTTTACCCTACAAGAACTCGGCCTAACAGTTAACACAGTCGGCTTCTCCCATAGCAATTCAGACCTTGTCTAACCCTGAAACGGACCCTTGTCCCTACGCTGTTCTGCCTTCTCTGTGTTGTGGCTATGGCATAAGATCCTCGTCTCTAGAGGTAATGTTGCCCACAATGGATCTAATAAATCGATGATTAACATAAATTTGGCTTTGTCTTAACCCAGCTCCGATACCATGTTAATTTTGAACATGTTCTATGCCATTTCAGATTAGGGCACAAAGCTGATGCAGATAGAACATATTAATAGATTGATAGAAGACAAGCCAAGACATAGATGATGAATGGTGGCGTTACGGCGATCAACAGGATGCTTCTACCAGCAAAGTCTCCAATAGGTCATTCAGCCAAGCGTGTCACACATAACCCCAGAACAACCCAAACAAAGAACAATCCATATATTACGCAGCGCCAATGCTATCCAGAGAGAGAGAATTCCTCCACACAAAAGTGTGTCAAATGAACTCTAAGTCTCTCCAATATATAGGAATCTTTGGGGGTGTGTGACACGTACTTTGATACATTTAAGTCTATATTTTATTCCAGGCCGACCTAACACATAAGTGGAATAAATTCAAAGTACATGTTCTGCTCATCCGATCGAGATGATCTTTAGATCAATCTTACACCTCTTCGAAAGAGGAATCCAATAAAAATATTGGGATCGTCATCTGAGCAGCACAACTCAGAGTTTGGACCTAGTTGTCCAATTTTAACAAAACTTAATGTTCCACTACATGCCTTGGCATATATCCTTATGCCAAAATACTACTCTCCATCTTGGTTGGGCCAACCTGCACCTGGAGGTGGGGATAGGATCAAACCTCACACAGATCTAGAGGTACAAGAGGGATACATGAGCGCATTAGACAAGTTGGTCCCCGACAGGGAGGAGTGTGCTAGATTGCGCCTTGAATTAGGAAGATACTTCAGTTGCACTGGTAACTTTGGTTCTTTCCATGCAATGGAAGACATACACTGATTTGATGCTCTCACATTGTGGGAAGCATATGGCGGCATGGGACTTTTGCCAAAGTTGGCAAAAAAAGTTCTCTCACAAGTTGTGAATACTTCTTCTGCAGAGAGGTGTTGGAGCACCTACAGCTTCATACATAATGTGAGAAGAAACAGGCTGAATGAAAATCGAGCAGAAAGCTTGGTTTATGTGCATTACAACTTGAGGTTGTTGAGTCATTACTGTGATCGGGCATATGAGGATCAATCATATAAAGTTTGAGACAACAACCCAGAGGATGATAATTTGGAGGACAACACTGTACATATGGAAGAATTGGAAGCAGAACTTTTGAGGGATGATGATGAAGCAACAACAGACATGCCATCGCCACACATAGGGCCAGTCTCACCCACCATCTAGTAGCAGTGCGGGTGCCAGTGCCAGTGCTCGATCTGCAACTATTGTTCCTTTGCAGATTCAGCCTCCACCTACATCCTCACGTTGCCCTTCGCCTTCTAGTTATGGTCGTGGTACTCCTGAGAGTACTAGAAGACCACCATTGCCTTGTGGTTCTCACAAATTAGACATTTCTCGTGGGCATGGCAAGGGGCCAGCCAATAGATAAAATAGATTTGCTGTTTACTAGTCTTTTCTATTTTCTAGTAGTTTTTAACTTTCGTAACTGTTGAATAGTTGAAACTTGACTCTTTCATATTTATTATGATAATTTTTGTAAACATTATATGACAATTTAAGTTTGAAGTTTGAATTTGAAAGGTGAAACTTTGAAGTTGGCATTTATAAGTTTATAAGTCATTATGAATTATGAATATGATGCTTCATGAAAGTTCATTTTGTTTCATTTTATAACATTTCATTTCATGTTAAATATTCTTTGTTGTAATGGTTATTGGTTACACTTAGCTTACAAGTACAACTATGGTGATCAATGAATCAATGATGATAAATGTTATATATCAATGATGATAAATGTTATATATTGAAATTTGAAATCAATGAATCAATGATGATAAATGTTATATATCAATGATGATAAATTTTATATATTGAAGTTTGAAAGCTTGAAACCTTAAGATTGATGATTCGTGAGACTCAAGAGTCAATATGTTGTATGTTTCCAACTTGTGGGCGTGGTTGATGAAGATTAAAACTTGAAACCTTAAGATTGATGATTCGTGAGACTCAAGAGTCAATATGTTGTATGTTTCCAACTTGTGGGCGTGGTTGATGAAGATTAAAACTTCTAGATGATTGATGTTATATGGTTCAATCTATGTTTTTACATTTTTAATGTCTAATTCATCATTCTACATGCTTTTGTTGACATATATGCATCAAAATATAAAAAAATATACAAAATATATATATTTAAAATAAACGCTTCCCGAGACGCTCCGGACCGGGAGCTTTTGAAAATGGCGCTCCCGCTCTCGCTACCGCTCCCAAGTAACCATGTTTAAAACAATAAAATTCCAATTATAGCTTGAGATCTACCCTGTCTGGGGGCTTGGGAAAACAAAGGCGAGGGAAGGCGACTCAAGCAACTAAGTGATCTCTCTACAAAGGCATTGGATATGGTTTAACATAACCTAGTATAAGACTATGACACCTTTCATGAAGTAAAATCCAAGCCAAAAAATATCTCTCTTGTACCTATCATTTGAAAGGGTTAGCCTAGGATTAGTTCCTCCCCTTAAGGTTGGAAGCACCTAATAGGGCCATAATATAACCCTTTCATACTTAAATATGGTTACTTGTGTACAATAATAAGAGCTAGTAAGACATTTGAAGATGATATTTGTGTGAAGTACGTTGATGGCTTTGACATTGAACATGTTCAACTTTGATGCTCTTATAGTTCTTGTACCTATGATGTCGATTTCACTTGATTCCTTGAGTATGTGTTAGATGATTCTTCCAAGTGCAGCGAAGATACCCTAAAGGACGATATGATGCTTCTCGAGCTCTTTATGGATGATGCCTAGCCACTTTGATGATGATATAGAGCACTTTGATAGAGGATGTTGGGCACCTTTTGAGGGACGTTGACCTTGAGGATGACTTGGTGTAGTTGATTGGACCCTCCCTCAGCCTTAGGAATTTGGATATGGTGATTCAGGCTATGATGTTGCTTCGAGATGACAGGATGTCCCCAGGCTAGCATTGTACCTTCGTGATGGACGTTACTCTTCTCTTGGTGATGAGGATGTTGATGACTTGGTATCCCTCCAAATAGGATTTTACACCTTCCACCCTAATGATGACATTCCCTAGCATGATGATGTCACCTTTGTGATGCATTTAATGATGATGTGGGCTTTTTAGACAATGACATTGGTCTTGAGAGGGTTTTCTTTGGTGACGAGGTACCATTTTGATGAGGAGACATGACTTCTGAGATGATACAAACCCCTTGGGTCATCCCTTGCACCTTTTCATGGAGAACATGCATTTTGGGAGATGATGTTACCCTTGGAGGATTTTATACTCTCACCTTTGTATAAATTGTGGCTTATTTTCATGTTATTTCATTATTTTGGCTATTTTTGGGGGTTGACTTGGTGACTTATCCACCTTGTCTCATGGAATTAATACTTTTTTTGGGTGTTTAGCCTAATTTGAGGATAAATCGACCTAGATACTTTCATATAATTAGAGTGTCGATTTACCTCTTGGATTTACTGTCACACTTGGATTATAACTTCTCATGATTAGTGATTTCTCTCTCTTGTACGCAATGGAGGCCAGTTGAGTGACTTTCTTGGGTGGATTTTGTGATGTGATGTGATCTCCTTTCATGGATGCTTATGGTGAATCTTGGATATTACATGGTGAAGTAAGTTAGTTTATCAGCTTTATCTTGGTATTATGTTCTATGGGATTAATGTTCTTGTGCTAAGTTAGTTTACTTGGTATTTGTTTCATTGTCCCTTGTTGAGCTAAACCCTTTCTCCAAGTATTTAAGGAATAGAGATAAGGTTTTCTTTCCCTTAGTCATATGGAAGATTGAGAACCTAAATCTCAAACCCTAGGGTAAAAGTTAGTTTATTTTCCCTAGTTTTGTTTGTTTGAAATATCATATTTTCGTTTTTTCTTACAAAATTTATTTGCATAAAACAACTTTTAATATTCCAAGTGGTAAACCTAATGCTAAGCAAGGAAAAATGCAAAAATTGCACAAACCAAGTTTGTCTCATGCACTTATTAATTGTCTATGAGAAATCTCTTCGGTACTTTCCAAACTTTAATGCAAACCCACAAAGTTACATAGATTATTTTACTAGAAAGGCAAGATACAACTTCAAAATAATGTATTGGTTTCTTATACAACATAATTGTGTTTGCTTTGCTGTATGTTTTTGCTAATCATTTTAATTATAACACAAACATCCTTGCTAGTCCCAAACTTATTGTGTAATGATAGTCAAATCAAGTTGGTTACACAAACATCTAATGCCTTCAAATTTCTTGTCTTGTCAATCAAATCTATGGTGTAGCTGTATAGTCCCAAGTGGTGAATATGTTGTAACTTATAAACAAAAGTCTTTTTTCAACTCCATTATCAAATACTTTCATTTATTTTTAATGATATATTCTTTACTTGACAAGTATTAAAATATTCATTAGATTTTTGTCTTCCTCATCATATTAAAACAATTGGATGTCATTGCTTGTTTGTGCAGCGTATGAAAATATGATATAGTGGCTTCATTATCGAGTGATCTTTTATTCTATCTTTTTATAACCATTTTAATTCACAAGATTATCCTTGCTAGCCCCAAACTTATTGGGTAATGATAGCCAAATAAAATTGGTTACACAAAAATTTAACACCGTCAAAGTTGTTTTCCAAACCAAGTGGCAAGTATATTATGTAGCTGTATAATGATGTGCCAAGTGGTGAATAAATCGAGTCAGATAAATGAAAGCCTTTTTCAACTCCATTGTTGAATACTTGCTTTTCTTTTTGATGATTTATTCTTTGTTTTACAAGTATAATTGCTTAAAATATTCATTAGTAATTACAGTTTTGTCTTACTTGTCATTATAAAAGAATTGGATGACATTGCTTGGTTATGGTTTCTATTAAGATGTATTATTATCTTTTAAAGATTCTATCTACTTGACTACATCATGTAGATTAAAAAATTTGTGCTTTTCTCACTGTTTTGCTCACAATTTATACATTTTGAATTGAAATGGGCGTGCTTTCATCTCTTGTGAGTCGAAATGCAATTTTTCTTATGTTTGAACTATTAAATGATACAGTTTGCATTGCATTACTCATGGTCAACTGAGGAACGTGCACGCCAGGCCTTAGAAAATGTCTCTTCATTGCTTCGCCCAGGAGGCACATTTATTGGTACTATGCCAGATGCAAATGTCATTGTCAGAAAGCTGCGCGAAGGTATTAATCCCTTTTCTTGACAAGCTTGAATGAAAAGTTGTCTCATAGAATGCATTGAATGCATTCCATGATAATTTACTTGTTGAAAAGTAATGTCAAAACAATGGCAATACTTACAAATGTATGTTTTGTAGCCATTATTTTGAAGTGAAACTCTTTTAGTTCCTCTAAGCTTCCATTAGTTTGGTTTAGAGGATAGACAGTAACAGAATCTTTTCTTATGAATATGAAATGAGTGAAAAAATTATCAAAAGGGTTGCACATCACAAAGTTTCTTTGTTCATTGAGAGACTTTGTTGGCCATGGATGTTAGGAGAGTTAGAATCTGGATTTCCTGATGTCTACCATGATAGCCGAAGTGAAGCCTCTCTTTCCTTAGGTCATTCTCTAAAGGACATTATTAGGCTTAACATGGATGCTCTCATGGTGGTTGACAGAGATGTTGACACCTCCTTTGATTCAAAGGCTAGCTGGGGTCTCACTGTTCATGGCTCGACCAACTTTTTTTGCTGCAAGAATGGTTCTGCTTATAAAGTTTTTGTTTATACTGCATGGTCTAGTCATAAAGTGACTAATGTGATAACACAAGTCACATTATGACTCAATAAGTTGGGGAAAAGGTGTGCAGAACTTGCACTAGGTATGCCTTCTTTATTATGTATTATAACATGTCTTCATTGAATAATATCCAATTACATTCTCTCTTTTCCATTTCTCCTTTGTAATTCTACCTAGGTATTTGTGTGGATCTCCGACAGAGAACATTTTTGAATTTCCTTGTCTCTTGTCTTAGAGTCGGAATGTTTCTTAAATTTGTTTGCACTTTTGACCAAGTGAACAAAAGAGAACATATTTGAATTTTCTTGTCTCTTGTCCTAGGGTCGGAATGTTTCTTAAATTTCTTTGCACTTTTGACCAAGTGAATAATGCCTGATTGCTTTGTCAGATAATAGAGTTGACTGTGTGAACACTGTTTACAGAGGGCTGATTGTTATGCTTTAGAAGATTGACAATTTGGATTGAAACCCCTGAATCATACATCTATGGTCATAGGAAATATTCTTTTCATAGGTGGATTATGATGTAGAAATGTTAAATTTGATTAAATATGGCTTTGTAATTTAAAGAGGTATCTCATGATAGAGGGTCTGTGCAAACAGTAGAAATAAAGGAAGAAGAAAGAAATTATATTAATTGCTGAGAGTGACCAGATCAGGTCAATAGGACTAGAAAGTGCATATGTAATAATATCAATGAGAGAGTGCCTAGAGCATTTCCAGAAATATAGTTCCTAGACCTTTCCTAGTTGTATTCGTTCAATCAACTTGCTAAATTTACTTAAAATACAGCCTGCAAATGAAGTGAACGTAAGAAAAGCCTCAAAAAATGGCTGGGTATATTCTTTGAGGACCTGGAGCCTAGATGAAAACAACAAATTTTATTGTTTCCAGGTCTGGCATTTTGTAGATTTAGGAAGCACTTTGTAGAGCGATTATATCTAATTCTTGTTGAAATGCCTATCACTGATTTTGAGACACAAATATCTGTTTCTGTGCAATTTTCTTATTCGTAGCATGTGTTACTATACATTATAGTGCGGGATAGTGTGTTTTTCACTCTAGGTGTAGGTATTTATTTTTTGAATCTCCATTTCAGAGCATGTGTTGCACTACATTGGAAATTGTAAATCTTTACATTAAAATTCAGTGTCATTTATAAAGTATATATATTGAGTGAGAGTGAATGGGAGAGTGATAATAGTACATTTAATGACACGAGCTAAAATGCATTTCTTCCATTCAAATTGCATTATCTTTACAGATGCGTCAATGTGTTAATTGTATTTATACTGCAGCTGAGGGGCCAACCTTTGGAAATAGCGTTTATTGGATATCTTTTGATGATGAGTACAAAAAAAAGGTAATGGCACGCTAGAGTCTTTGTTTTTTGGAGAGTTTTTATTAATCCTTACCAAGTTAGTGTGTGTGTGTGTGTGCTAAATCTATACTTTTTGACAGCTAGTTGTCTTGTTTTATGCTGCAGAAGTTCAAGTCTTCCAGACCTTTTGGGATTCAATACAAATTTCACCTCGAGGTAATGCAAATTACTTGTCTTTCTTGAATAAAAAAATTTGTCTTTACATGCATACAAATTGGTCCACCTAGAATGATATTGATCTGCCATCTAGTTGTTGGTTCTTAATCTTGGAAGTTTTTCCAAAGTATTTGTTTAATTGGAGCCATCAAGACTCAATATTTCTCTATACTGAGTTCTTTCTTCTAGTGCTTTTTGACTCGAATCCACAAATGAAGTAGGAAATGAAATGAAATATGGATGTCCCCTTATGTCCAAAAGTTGTTACAGGGACTTTATCTATGATTTGCATCAAATAGAAGGGGAGTGCAAAAGCAAACTCTATTGTAGTTGAGATAAAAATGAAAGGAAAACCTAAGACACATCGAAATGAAATGAAATTATATTAAGGTCCATTGAAGATGGCTCCAAGTCCTTTCTCCTCGGGGCTTGTTCCTCTTAAGGCTCTTTCTAGTCCAAAGGGTCTTCAATGGTTCTCCTCAAACCTCCAGAAACATATCTGGCTAATGGATACAAAAGGTGCAAATTAGGCATTCCTTTGAATGCGAAGAATTTTAGCATTTAGGATTACATGGAAAATTCTTGCACAATGTTTGGTGTGCCCCATGACATTTTGGGTACATGGATTATGATCAAACCCTTGATGACACTTGATGGATTGCACATAGGAGATGGTTTGTGATGGATTTAAACATTGGGGATGGTTTTCCCAGTGGTGTCTTGACCTCAGTTTGGTTCTCACATGATATTATTCCCCAGGGTCTTGGAGATATTTGGGCAACTTGGTAACATTTTACATGCTAGTCACATGGAGATGGTTTACCCAATGGTGTCTGGACCTCAGCTAGGTGCTCACATGACATAATTCCCTAGGGTCTTGGAGATGTTTGGAAAACTTGGTGACATTCTACATGCTAGCCACATGGAGATGGTTGGTTGCTTGGAGAACAACTTTAATTGTAGGAAGAGTGTTTTTCATATTGAAGGAAGGCATTGGGCCATAGATAATGTGGGGTAGCTTGGGTGCTTGCATGGAGTTGACTTGGGGATGCTTGGATTGCAATAGTGTTCATGTAGGGGGAGTGGACCCTATGGAGTACATGGTTTGTTAAAGCTTGTGGTAGCTTCAGAAGGTCTTTTGCATAGGCTTGGTGTCTTAGCATGTAGAAGATGATTTATTGCCTCTTTAGGTGCTTCCTTGATAGAGTAAGTGATTTATGTCTTCCTTCCTTAGTGGCTTAGAAATGATCTCAACCATTGATCTCCTAGATATTCTAGAAGGAAGATTAGGGTTAGGGATTTGGGATTGATGAAGATTATAAATGAAATCCTAAGGGAGAGGTGAAGACACAACAAGAGAGAGCTGCCACTATTGCATTTTTTGGGAAAGCAATCTTCTCAAAGAGGGAGAGCGAATTCTCCAGAGTGAGTCTCATCTAGATCGAGGAGAAAGAGGAAGATTACAGGTTGATTTGGGAGCATTTCCAATAGGTCGAATTGTTGGATATTGTAGGTTCGAATTGCTAGAGAGGCTAATTTTCCCAAGGTGCAGAGGCTGTTTGAGGGGAAGGCTAGGGCCAAGTTGCTAGTGAGAGGTGGGCTGATATTCTCCAGGCTAGATTTCTTCAGAGGCTAATTTCTATCTCAGATTGGAGGCTTATGTGATTCATGATTTAAGCAAAATTCTTTCGGAAAAATCACATTGACAACTTAGGGTCGACGCTTTTCGAACCGCTACTGAGGTTCATCATTAGGACAAATTTGGAGAGCAAGATCAAAAAATAAACTATTTATAGTAGAGATGCAATGGTAAATTTTTTAACAGTCACTAAGTTAAATATTATAAAAATTAAAATGGAACGTTATAGGATTCAAGAAATAATTCAAATAAACAATTTATTATTAAATGAATTAATAATCTATTTTTAATCTATTTATTAAATTATTTTTATCTATCTAATATTTATCACTAATATTATATAACTATAAAAAAACATCAAAACAATAATACTTATCACTAATATTATCTAACTATAACAAACCAAAAAACAATAATACACATTCATAACTCTGTAGGCTGAAATTCCTAGGGTTCTTCTAGTGGTGTTGAGTTACAGGTTCCAGTCTGCATATATCCTTGTATTTTCTTTGTGGGTCGAAACCTTGATTTTCCTGAGATTAATTAATGAAGGAGAATTGTTGTGGGTACTTACCTGTTGTAATGTGTGATTGATCTCTTTGATTTTATTTCTGTTGCATGTAAATTTCTAGAAGTTAAAATGCCAATGATTTTATTTTTTCAACAATTTAGAATTTATTTGGATGATAAAATAAATTGTTGGGAATAAATAATTGTTGCGAGAAAATAAATTTGGGCTATTATTAAGAGATTTAATATGGTATTAGAGCACTAGAAAACTTTAAGGGAGAGATCTGAGATCACTAGGGCTTGTAGCGATGAATTACTTCTTGTTACAACCTATGTCACAGGGTTCCTCGAATTTCGAACCAATTTTGAATTCGAACAAGTTTGCTGAACCCGAACTCAAACTTGATTCGAACCTCAAATGAACACGAAATTGAACATGAAGCCGAACCTAAAGGCGAATTTAATGAAATTTTCATGAGGTTCGATGTTAATGAATTTTATGGTTTTTTTGATGATTTTATTACAGCGGTTTTAAAAGCAATGGGGAACCCACGGTTTTCTCTTCCCGCCAATTATTTTCCTCGGTGCCATGATTTTCCATTATTTAACAATTAGTTGCTGATTAATTCTTACAAAGCGAATTCATTTTTCAACTGAAGTTTGAGAATGCTCGAGTTTGGCTTTGGTTTGTCGTGTTGCTGCCAATCACTGTATTCCGGAATCCCTAGCACTTGCATGCTGCGGGTCATTTTTGGACGCAACTTCATCAAGCTTGCTCCGGCTCCCAACTCAGGACTGTATTCCAGAATCCCACCTGCATGTTGCGACTCGTTTTTGGATGCAACCTCATCAAGCTTGCTTCGATTCCCAACTCAGGACTGTATTCCGAAATCCTTGGCACCTGCACGCTGCGACTTAACCTCATCAAGCTTGCTCCGGCTCCAACTCAGAACGCAAGCTCGACACAGTCACAGACTCACATAGGTTAGTTACCGACGCCGTCGATGAATCATTGTTATATGGCATAGTTAGTTCGTGAGACTTCAATTGCTTCTTTTGTATGCTATGATTGCTATGATTGTCCACGGATAGAAATCCTTTTGAATGACCAACCTCGTTTGCTAGCTGTGCTCTTCCAAGTTCCTAGTGACATTATGGTTCTTCATTAATCTAGAGTTGAATATGGAGTGTCGCATGCGTCCTTCCTAGTTCCTGCTTTGATTTTCATTAGCTAAAGCCGCGTGTGTCCTTCCTACTTCGATTTTCAGTTCCAAGTTCCAACTCCATCCCTTTTCGAGGGTAAACAACATATTTTTCAAGGGTTATCTATTACTATGACTTGTGAGTGATTGTTTGGGACGTTGATATGGGATTTGTGTTTTAAGTTTTAACTTAATAGCTGAAGCTATGCGTCAAGCCTTCAATTGAATAATGCCACTTTTTTTTTGATGTTCTTGGTTAGACATGGTGTCGGCGGTCGCTGTGATTTGTGCTTCTGCATTTTGTAATTTCTTTTTTGATGTTCTTGGTTAGAAAATGTGTCATTGTGATTTTTGCTTCTGAATTTTGCATATTTTTGAAATTTTGAATTCTTTACCATTGTCGATTTATAAGGCCGACATCTGAGAGACGATTTTGGATTTTAGTTTAGTAGATTTAGCATTTTTATATCAGTACAATTTCTGGTAAATTGATAACTATACCGTATACGCTCAACTGTTCATTAGTTTCTTTTGTGTTTATCCACCCAAACCAAATTACGATGCCATAAGAGGAAAACTCACTCAGTTGACAGATAGTAAAAGTGTGAAAGCAACTCTCTTTCACATTAAAAAATTCAACAAGTCGTCTTTCAATCCATTGAGCAAGGGGCCTGCTCAAAACCACAGGGTTCAACCCAACTAGCTTCAACCTTCAATAGCACAAAGGAGGCCTTTCACTAACCTAGCAGTGCCCTCAATGTCTTTGTGCTCACTCAACGAGACACATAGAAATTCACAAACCTAATTTCCAGATCAAGTTAAAGACACCCACGCTTGATTTCTTCAAACAAAAACGGATTTAATAATTGCTCACAGTTCTGCTATCAATCAAAGGGGTTTTTGGAACAAATTCTCACCCAGATTTGGTCTTCAAACCCATTCATGTGTATGGCATCTTCTCTGCTCATAGATTTTCTCTTTTCACAGATCCAACTCCTCCAGCCAATCCTTTATACACAGATTCTTTCCTTTATACATAGATTCGTTATACACAGATTTTTTCCTTGTACTTTACTCCTAAGTGTTATAATTCTTTTTGGCATTGAGATAGTTGAATAGTTATTAACTTATCACTATAGTTAAATTGTTTTATGTTTTTAATTTTTGTATGTTTTATATTAGTTTTATAATTTATACAAAATTCAGTTAGTTTAAAAATGTGTCTTATTTGTATTTCATAATTTTTATCATTTATTTAAATTTTAAATAGTGTGCAAACAAAATGCAAAAATATTTGCAATAGCACCTCCAAAATCAATAGCAGAAGCATGGATATATGTGGAGAAATTGGATGGGTTTCATGGGAGACATCTTAAATGAAAACTATGCAATGATGAGTTTGTTGGGTCTTTAACTAGAGTGATGGACCATTTGTTGTCTATCTCTAATGGTAAAGGAGGTGGTGTTGGTGGTTGCAAGAATGTGTCTGCAAAGCTCAAGGAGATACTTCAAAAAGACTATGATAAACTGAAAAATGCCAAGTAGGTGAAAGAAAACAAAAGGCAACGTGTTCAAACAGAAATTGCAATGAATTATAGCTCATTTTCCTCACTCTCCTCAAGCATGGTTGGCATTGGAAGTTCATTTAAGCGAAAGAGCATTAAATCAAGTGGCACAACAACATTAAATTCTCTTTGGAAGCCCAAGCAGAAGCAAGAAGTTGATGATGCTGTAGGTGATATGTTCTTTGAATTTGCCATTCCATTTAATGTGGCAAGAAGTCCTTATTTCCTCAATGCATGTAAGATGATGGCAGATTTTGGTAAATTACATGTCCCTCTCAGTTCTGAGACTATAAGGACCACTCTTTTGAAGAGTTCAAAAGAATGGGTGACAAATAGCTTGCAAAAGATCAAAGATTCTTGGAGGGAAACATGGTGCACAATTTATCAGATGGTTGGTCAGATATGAATCATAGACCTCTAATTAATGTATTAGTTCATTGCCCTAAAGGGGTACTTTTTTTGAAGGTAGTTGATGCATCAGGGAATAAGAATACCTCTGAATACATTTTCAAGATTTTAAAGGAAGCTATTCTTGAAGTTGGAGAAGCAAAAGTGATCCAAGTTGTCACTGATAGTGCTTCAAATTGTGTGGGAGCTGGAAAGCTGATCATGGAAAAATACAAAAAAATATACTGGACACCTTGTGCTATTCATTGCCTTGACTTAATGTTGCATGTCTTGGCAAAGTTTCTATGGATTAATGAAATGGTTTGGAGGGGAAAACAAATTTCGCACTTCATATTCAACCATCAACTCACTTTGAGTTTGTACAGGAGTAAATCTTCTAGAGAGCTACTAAGGCCTTGTGAAACGAGATTTGCTACATATTACGTCACTCTCAAAAGACTAGTTGAAGAAAAATAAAGTATAAGAGGTGTTTTTTGCCACAATGAATGAGAAAGCTTTTCCCTTTCACAGGAAGCTAAAGGATAGGAATTGGAACAGGTGATTTTAGGAAATGCTTTTTGGGACAATGCTCTAAAGGTCTTAAAAGTATGTGAACCAATTGTTGATATGCTTCGTATGGTTGATAGTGATACCCCTTCCATGGGCCTTGTTTATGAAGGCATGGATTGTGCCAAGGAAGCCATTGCAAAATCTTTTAATAATGAGGAAAATGAATACATTGAAATATGAGAGGTGATCGATGGAAAGATGGAAGATGTTACATAGCCCTTTGCATGCAACGAATTGTTATTTGGATCCTAGACTCTTTGGGATAGAAAGAAAAAATGATGCAGAAGTCATGAATGACCTTTATGAAGCAATTAAACGATTGGTTCCAGAATTAGAAGAATCCAGGAGAATTAGAGAGTAGCTTCAGGCATACAGGTTAGAGGAGGGAATGTTTGCAAGGACTAGTGCTATACAAGATAGGCCTAATGTTTCGCTAGGGAGATGGTGGCAGTTTTATGGATCAGAGATCCCTGAATTGCAAGGTTTTGCAATTCGTGTTTTAAGCCAGGGATCAAGTGCTTCTGTTTGTGAAAGGAACTGGAGCAACTTTAACCATATTCAGTCCAAGAAAAGAAACAAATTATTGTCTACAAGGTTGGAAGACCTTGTTTATGTTCGCAGCAATTTGAAGTTGGCCTTGAGTAGTATGGCCAAAGATGAATCTAGTTCCTCTCAGTTGTTGTTTGAGTCCATACCAGAAGAATATGATATTAGCATTGATGATGAATCACTAGATGAGTCAAATGATGAGTTTGATGATCACCATTTTAGTGGATTTACGAGGCCATGTGCTTCTGATGATTTAAAGATTTAGAGCTTTATGATGTTGCAGCTTGCAAGTTGCAAGTAGGCCATAAGGATAGATAATCTATGTCTTTGAATTTTGTAGAAGAATTTTATGGATTATAACTACTTGACATTATGGACTTTCTTTTTACAATTTTGAAATTTGTAGATGTTCTCCATGGTTTTGAAATATAGCTTTATTGTAAATTGTAATTTTTATGCTTAAATTCTAATTATGTTTTGATTATGTGAATTTTTCAGAGATTACAAGTAATTTACATTATAGACATTTTTTTTCTTCTTTTAAATTTTGGAAATTGAAAATTATGCGATTCTTTTTTGTATTTGCAAACTACTATGGCGTATCGTGTATGTTTACATTTAACTAATGTCATTGATATAATTAAATTCTATTATGATTAAGTTATTCATGTGTGTTTAATAATCAAAATCCGCACTCATAGTTTTATAATTTATTAATTGATTTTGATTTTTTATTATTTTATGCCATATATATTTATATATGTGTTGAAAAATATGTATAGTCGAACCTAATGTCAACCTCATATCGAACCTCAAAGGAAAATTCGAATTCAAATTGAACTTAATTGTTGCCGAACTTGAATTCGAACCCGAACCGTGTGACATAGGTTACAACAATAGAATTGTTTTAAATTTTGTAGCTAGGGTTTTGTGGCTAGGTCGGTTTTTGAGATGGCATCACTGAGTAGTTTGAGATATGAAGACATGTTGGATGGGGCTACTAACTTTAGTCCTTAGAAGGAGCATATCACCATAGTTTTAAAAATGAATGGTTTGTGAAATTTTGTGAACACATAAATGTAGCTTCCTTCAGATTTAGAGCAAGTAGCCGAGAACAACCTTAAGGATGTGAAAGTGAAGTGTATAATTTGGATGGTGTGAGAGATGATATAATTCCTCACATAACAGGGGAGGATATAACTCATCAGATGTGGGTAGCCCTAACCAATCTTTATCAAAGCACAAACAAAATTAGGAAGATGACGTTGCAAGAAAAATTAAACAACATCATGATGAACAAATCAAAGGCTGTAACATCTTACCTCACAAGGGTCCAACAAGGGCTCATGATGAGCTAGCAACTATTCGGGTGGCAGTGAATGATTCAGAGCTTGGGAAAGTAGCTCTAGAAGGATGTGCCAAGCATTGGACCCCCTTTGTGGATGGAATCTTGGCTAGGAAACAAGTTCCTGCTTGTGGCTGATGTGGGATGATTTCATCTAGAAGGAGATTTGGTAGAATTAATTAATTGGAGGACAACGAAGGAGTGTTGAGGAGAAAGAGGAGCTTGCTGTTGTTGCACAAGCGAAAAAGGGAAAAGGGAAGGCCAAGCGGAACTAGTATGGAGGTGGATCTTCACAAGTAAAAAGGAGAAGGACATGAGAAAATTTAAGTGCTTTAAATGTCACAAGTTTGGACATTTTTCCAGTTAGTTTCCAAACATGAAGAAGGTCAAGGGAAAGACAACCGCAACAACCATTGCATAGATGGATGAATTGGCTGAAAAGTTCAAGAAGAACTTTTCCTTGGTGTCATGCCTTTCTGGAGTCGCCATGAGAGGTGTTTGGTTCGTGGACAATGGAATGTTTTGTCACATGACGAGATCTTGAGACATTTTCACCAACATGACCAAGGAGCCTAGAAATATACATGTAGAGCTTGGTTATAATGCCAAGTATGCAATAGAGGGCATTGTTAGCATTGAGTTTCAGATGGGCTCAAGAAGTATCATGGAGGTGTATGAAGTGTTGTTTGTATTGGGTTTGGAGAAGAATCTCTTATCAATTTTGGCCATGGAGGATAGAGGAATAGACGTGAGCTTTATCTGAGGTGAAGTGGTTATTGGGATGAAAGAAGCTTGTTGTTGCCTAAGATGTACACCTAAGTGTGAGAAAAGTTTCCAACCCCACAAGGTATAGTCAAAAGGGGTGGTCCCTAAAGATGATCTAAGGCAAGGCAATTTCTTCTCTAGATAACTTGATTTAAGATGAATTAGCAAGTAAGATATTGAGCAATGTAGTTATCAATAGATAGATTCGATTAGATCAATGTGACACTCAACAAGATATAGAGAGACCAGTGCCTTATAAAAACGCTAAAAAATGAATTGCAATACTTGCAAGTAAAGAAATGATATCAAGCTACAAGAAGGTTAGTACAAGAGATCAAGAGGTTATAAGCAGTTGAAACTATGAGCAATAAGACTTTAAATATAACTTGCAAGGAAAGAAAGCTTGTGTTGAGAAATCCTTAGGGAAACTTATTAGGGTTCCTTTAATTAGATTTCTCTTACCCTGATAAGTTCTTGTGAAGTTCTTTTACTTATTTAATTAGATTCTTCTTTTGCTTATTATTATTAAGTACTCTATCATCAAACAACTACCAAAAACATGAAGATCATCAAAGACAAATGGACACTAGATGTAGGTGCTCAGCCAGGGCAAAACCCCTCTCCTAGGGGAAAACCCAAAAACTTCTTCTCTTCAAAAATCAAATCAAATGAGACAATCTAGAATTTTGACCAAGATATAGACACCCTCCAATCCACCAAGTCAACCTCCTATGTAGACAAGTTAAACTTTAAGAGTCAACATAGGTCATCCTTCCAATAGCTAAGTCAAATAGGGTATTGACTCTCAACCCTCTTTGAAATTCTTGAACTTTGGCCCGCAACAAATCAGATTTGAAATAACCCTAGCTCACACTTGTGACTACAAAATAAAGAAAATTCGGCTCCCTCTCTTCTTGACATGTGTCTCTCTATCCTTTGCTTTAGACTTTCCTTTATTTCAAGGTTCTTTGTATCCCTTTTCTTCTCTTTAAACTTTAGATCGACTTGCTTGATTGGATCCTCAAAATAGGTCGAGTAGCATGGCTATATATGGTGGTTGTATCTCCATTTTGAGGCTGACTTGACAGAGTGTTTGAGGTTGACTTGACAGAGTGTTTGAGGTCAAGTAGCATGGCTATATATGGTGGTTGTATCTCCATTATGAGGCCGACTTGACAGAGTGTTTGAGGTCGACTTGATGAATGAGGAAGCCGAGTTGGTGGAGGAGGGACAAGACATAAAATAATTTTCTTTCTTGACTTAAAGAGCCCAAGAAGGGTCTGATACATAATGACAAGTACAATTATTTATGAGTCAACCCTAGAAGCCTTCAATGGAGGCTTGACCTAGAAACAAAATACATAGAGCATGAAGCCCATGGTCATAAAATAAATTTTCCTTTTGTAATAATTTTCCTTTTCTTTGTTTTGACAAATACATTACACCATGACTCAAATACAATTACGAAGACCAATACTAGTTACATTCTTCAACAACTTGTACTTTCAATAAAGAGAAATGGGTATGAAATTGATAAGTACAAGAATATAATGAAAAGCTTGCCAGAAAATAATTGATTTAGCCCACAATTCTAGTTACCAATGACCAATTGAAGTGTTAGATGAATGAGTGCAAGACTAATCTATGTGAGATGCAAAGTCTTGGTTAATTTTGGTTGTAGGCCTAGACTAAGGTGAAAGCCTTCTCCTCAATTGTTAGAACTTGTCTTAGAACAAGGTTGTTGGGAAGGAGGCTATGGCCTCATTAACGATACCTACCCAAGATTTCTAGCAACCCCAGTGTCTCCGTTCCTACAAGGGCTCGACCACAAGAGAACTGCAAGGTCACATGTTTTAACCGTTGTTTAAGGGTCAAATTCCTTAAATTGAATAGAGAGAAGGTGGTCTTAAAATTTTCTATCAACCAAACTTAAGCTTGGAGGTAAATTTTAGATGCAAATCTAAGACTAATATGCAAATGTAATGCTTTAATGAGATTCAATTTCAACAAGATGCTTCAATGAGAGAAATGCTAACCCAATTATGATTGGAATTACTTTAAGGACAAAATGGGATTAGCTTATAACAATGATTAATGAAGCATACGACAATTACTCAATGAAACAAGGCCAATGAAAGAGAATTAGATGGAATGTTAGAATAATAACCCAAATGCCTTTAATTGAAAGTGTTCTTAAGGATGTTGTTCACTTGAAATAATGTTATGACAATTAAACCAAGTGAGAATTATATCACAAAGCACAAGTAAATGATGGCAAATGAGACTGCTAATTAGAAAAAAAATATTTTAATCCAAAATACAAGTGAGATCAAGACAATAGTTACTCAAATGCACTTTAGATCAAATTATTGAAGTGAAAATTATACTAACTAGCCATTGAGACCACCAAATAGTTAGATTTAAAAAATGTGTGATTCAAAGCTATTAGCAAATGATATGAAATCTAAATCTAACACTTAGATGCTATGAATTAATAAATGCAAAATGAAAATGTTAGTAATGAGGCCTAATTACTAGGTTAGCAAGTTAGTAGAAACCCCCCTACCAAATTAGAGGGTGGGATACCATGGAAATTAATCCTAAGCTTAGGTTAGCAAGTTAGTAGAAACCCCCCTGTTGGAAATACTAAGAGGGGGGTCATTGATGTGCTCATAGGTGCACAATCTTCCATCCCATATCTTTTAAGCATGTCTTTAAGATATTTTGCTTGAGATATAAACATGCCTGCAGAGGTTTGAGATATTTGTAGCCCAAGAAAGTACGACAACTCACCAGTCATTGACATCTCGATTTTTTTTGACATATTTAGAGCAAATTCATGGCTCATTTCTTCATCATTGCTAGCAAAGATTAGATCATCGACGTAAACTAGAGTGTTCAGAAGTTTTTCCTTGTCCATCTTCTTGTTGCAGATAGTGATCCAACTTTACATACCATGCTCTAGGGGCTTGTTTTAATCCATACAAGGCCTTTTTTAGTTTGCATACAAGGTCTTTTCTTTCAACAAGATGAAATCCTTCTGGTTACTCCATGTAAACTTCTTCCTTGAGATCTCCATTCAGGAATGCTGATTTTACATCCATTTGATAAACCTTGAATCCTTTTGAGCAAGTAAATGCTAGAAACATTCTTGTGGCTTCCATTCGAGTTACTGGTGCAAAGGTTTCTTCGAAGTCAATTCCTTCGATTTGCGAGTATCCTTTGCAAACAAGTCTGGCTTTATTTCTGATGATTTGTCCATCTTCATTCATCTTGTTTTTGAATACCCATTTTGTTCCAATTATATTTTTATCTTTTGGGCGAGGTACCAGTTCCCAAGTCTCATTTTTTTCGATTTGAGACATTTCTTCTTCCATGGCCTTTATCCAATGAGGATCTTTGCTTGCTTGAGAAAAATTTTCAGGTTCTATTAAAGATAATAGAGCCACATCATCTTTTCTAGGGGTGCTTATCATCCTTCTTTGAGTTTGGATTCCTTCATCTATATTTCCGATGACCTGTTCTTTTGGATGATATCTTTGAACAAACTTGATCTTGGAGGGAGTTTGTGAAGATTCATTTTGAGGTTCTCTTTGAGGTTCTTCATTCTCTTCTTTTTCAGGTTCTTCTTCTTCACTTTGTTCAAAGAAAGGCTCAACTTCATGATCTTCAATTCCTTTTTCTGGAAGGCCTTCATCAATATTTACATCAATGCTTTCCACTATTCTTCGTAGATGATAGTTGTAACATTTGTAAGCTTTGCTCCTAGTGGAGTATCCAAGAAATATTCCTTTGTCAACTCTTGAATCAAATTTACCTGGCGAGTCATCAGTTATTTTTATGAAACATTTGCTTCCAAAAACCTTGAAATATTTTACTGAAGCAGGTCTCCCTTTCCATAATTCATAAGGAGTCTTTTCATTATTTGGTCTTAGTTGAGTTCAATTTAAGGTGTAAACTGCGGTGCCAACTGCTTCTCTTCGAAATTTTGGTTGTAAATCGACTGCTAGTAGCATTGTCCTTGCCATTTCTTGAATGGTTCGGTTCCTTCTTTCAACTACTCCATTTTGTTGGGGTGTCCTAGTAGTAGAGAGTTCTCTTTCGATTCCATGCTCTTTACAGAATTTATCGAACTCTTTTGAGGTGAATTCTCCTCCTCTATCCGTTCTAAGACATTTAATCTTAGAATCTTTCTCATTCTCAATGAGAGCCTTAAGATTTTTAAAACATTCAAATGCTTCGGATTTATATTTTATGAAATATATCCACATCATTCTAGTATAGTCATCAACAAATAGAGCAAAATACCTTTCACCCTGAAGAGCTGGAGTTCTAGTTGGCCCACACAAATCTGCATGAATAATTTCCAAAGGTTTTGTTGTTGAGAACTCCTTATTTTTGTGGCTAGTTCTGGTTTGCTTTCCATGTTGGCATGAGCCACATACAACTTGATTTGGTTTGCACAATTTTGGAATATCCCTTACTGCATTAATTTTGTTGATGTTGACTAGCATATTAAAACTTGTATGCCACAATCGCTTGTGCCATAACCAACTTTCTTCTGTTTGACTTAAGTAACATTTATCTTCTTGGAGTCTACTGAGAATGTAAACATTATCTGGTGTTCTTACTCCTTTTGCCACAAGCTCTCCTGAGGACGAGTCTCTTATTTCACAATTTTTTGTACTGAAGACAACATTATGTCCTTGGTCACAAATCTGGCTGACACTTAGATTGTGTTTGAGCCCTTCTACCAGCAAGGTATTTTGAGCCTTTCCTAGTCCATTGACAAGGGTAGCAGTCCCTCTTCCAGTGATTTTAGTAGATCCACTTCCAAAGGATACATTTCCATTTTTCTTGTTCAATGAGATAAACTTCTTTTGGTCACCTGTCATATGTCTCGAGCATCCACTATCCACGAACCAATGATTTTCTTCACTATGAGCACATAGAGCTAGGCCACATTTGTCAGTTTTGAGACTTACGTTTTTAGCTTTTTCCCTTTTGAGAGGGCAATTTTGTTCATTATGATCATAATCATCACATAATGAGCAAGACGGATCAAACTTAGCCAAAGGATCAAAGGAATTGTAAGTTTTGATTTGTTCTTGCTCTTTAGGCCCACGCAGTTGGTTTGGTTGATTATTCAATCTTGGTGCTTCATTCTTATGAGCCTTAAAATGCTTAGTTTGATGGCCAAAGTTTTTACAATTGTAACAATGCCCAAGAAAAATAGTTTGATACCTGTTGTAGTATCCATAGCTTGAATCAACATTCTTCCTTGGAGTTGCTCTTTCAAATCTTGGTTTTGAGATGTGACCTTTTTCCTAAGATGATTTTTCTTCTTTGGATGGCAAGAGAGTGCATCAGCCTAACTTCTGGCATTATTCTTCGTACTTGATGATTCTCCTTTGAAACCAATTCCAGACTTGTCATGTTGAGGTCTTTGAGTGTTAAGAATGTTGTCAAGAGCTAGAGAGCTTTGCCAACTCCTTTTGATTTGCTCTAATTCCTTTCTTAGGGACACTATTTCAGCTTCACGTTTTTCACAGATATCATCCTTCTCTTTTAACTTGATGTTCAAGAAGTCTTCCCTTCTTTTTGCTTCCTCTCTTTCTATTTTGAGAGAAATTATCTTCTTTTGTAGATTCTCATTTTCTTCAATGGCACTCTTTAGCAAACTATCCATGTTTCTTTCATCTTCTATTTCTGAGTCATCATCATTTGTAAATGCCATGAATAACGTTTCTTTGCTTCCAACATAATTACTTTCCTCATTTGATTCATCATCGCTTTCTTTGTACTGATGCACATTTCTAGTTGATTTCCTCTTTATGACTACAAATTCATCTTCATCAGACTCATCTTGTTTAGAGAAGAAGTTCTTCTTATTAAACCCTTTCTTCTTGTACATCATTCTTTTAGGGTCTTTTTCATCATCACTATCATGTTTATGAGGACATTTTGTAGCGTAATGACCTATTCTTCCACAATTGAAAGAAATAAGAGGGTACTTACCTTTTAGCTTAGATCCCCTTTTTAGTCTTTGTACAAATTGAGCTAACTCGTTTTCTGTATCTGATTCATCGCTGTTGTAATTCCATCTTTTTCCTTCTTTTGTAAATTTTGAGGCTTTGAAAGCTGCTTCTTTGAAATTTGGAATCCCTTTCCTCATCTCATAGGCAATAAGGATTCCATGAAGTTCATCCATCTTGAGAGTATCTAGGTCCTTCATTTCTTCTATGGCACTTACTTTGGAGTCGAATCTGTCAGGAAGTGATCTCAGGATTTTTTGAACTATGGTGCTTTCTTCAATATTTTCCCCTAGTCCTTTAAGAGAGTTAACCACTTCAACTACTTTGAGGAAGTATGATGCAATATCTTCTTCATCATCCATTTTCATACTCTCGAATTGTCTTCTATAGGTTTGAAGCTTTGCCTTCTTAACTTTGGAGTCCCCATCATATAGCGAAACCAATTTATCCCATACTTCTTTGGCTGAGTCACAGTTCATGACTTTCGTAAATTCTGAATTGGTGATTCCACTAGTGATGGAATTTAAAGCTTTGGCATTAGCAATGTAGGTTTTTCTTTCATCTGGATCAGTTGGAAGACCAGTGGGAGCTTTGCATCCATTCAAAACAGAGTGCCATACTTCAGGGCCAAGGGACATTAGATAGTAGGACATCCTCTTTTTCCAGAAACTGAAATTTGTTCCATCAAAGATAGGGAGTTTCCTTGTTGCTTCCATGTTCTTCATTGTGCCTAAGAATCCTTCTTCCAGCTGTTAGACTGATAATGAAGAAGTTGGCTTTGATACCAATTGTTGGAAATACTGACAGGGGGGTGAATCAGTATTTCTTTTTAATTGTTAATTATTGCCAGTTAGATTCTTCACAATTAAAGACAAAGAGATATGTATAATAATAATATTAAGAATTAAAGAGAACTTCAATCTCCTTTTAATAATAGTATACAATAGATCTGAGAAGGGCACCAACCCTTTTAATGAAATAGGCACCAACCTGTTGCCAAGCACCAACTTGGACTTTGATGAAGCTCCGACCTCTAGGGCTTCGACCCTATCTTCTCAAGGCATCAACCTTGTGTTTAGGGGCACCTACCCCAAGGACACCAATCCCTCAGTCTTTTTAATAGAAACTGTGTCATGTACTTACTTGACTGTCATCAACAAGATTCTTCACTGTTATTTCTTTATTGTACTTTGTCCATCATGTGACTTCAATAGTCCTCACATAAGTCTGAGCCTTCAAGGGTAAGTCCAATCCTTCTACAAGTTCAGATCCGAAGTATCACAGGTTCACTAGCTTGCAATTCTGAGCCTCCATAAATAACTGTCCTTGGGTCCAAAATTTATGAGTCCTCTAGAGAACCAAGATGTAATTCCACAAGTCTATTCGAGCTACAGTTTCTCCACAGCTGTGTCCGAGCTACCACAAGTATATTCGAGCTGAATGCCCACAATTCAACCTTCTTACATGTCTGAGGTACTGAGGTTAAGGCACCGAGTAGGTGACTGTCCACTTTTCCTCCACAGGCAGACTATTTATGCACCTGTCACAAATTCGAACCACATAAAAGGTGACTGTGTAATCTGTTGTCCGAGCTTGAGGAAGAGTAACCCAAATAAATGTGCTTTTTAAGTCCTCCTCAGCCTTAGTTCACAAGATGTGAACTCTCCTTAAAGTTCTGTGCTTCTTGGATATTCTTTACCGAATCGCTGACTCTGAAATGGATGAACGCAGATTTATATATATAGTAGTTTGTCCCTATGAAGATACACATCCATTGGAAGAAGGGCCGACATTATATGACTGCATAGGTCGGCTTGACTGTAAATATATATTTTTTTAATCTTAAAAATTCAGTTTCTCACAAACTAATGGGAGTTTCGGAGCAAGTAAGAGCTTGTTGGAAAGAGGGAAAAATCCTCTTTAATATGGTCTAGGATTCATTGTGAAAGGATGCCTCCAAGGTGTCTAAATTTATTTTTCTTTGTGACTGTTCATAAAATTGTAGTGCAGAAGGTGATTGGGACAATAAGAGATCATTAGAGCTTCTTCATCATGGTGTGTCTTCCATGTCATCATATGTCATAGTGCAGCATCTATCAATCTTCCATTAAGAGAGCTCATCAAGAGAGCTTATATTCCATCAATGACAATTATTGACCAACACCCCCTACCAAATTAGGGGGTGGGATACCATGGAAATTAATCCCAAGCTTCCCTAAAGATTTTTTATTTTATTTTATTAAAGTTCACAAGCAGAACCCTTTAGACAAGAGAAAGGGTTTTAAACATTAAGCAGGGTATACAAATAAAATTTTAAATACCCCTTCTCAAAGTAGCTATCAGGGAAATTTTCTTATAATGATTTTTACAATATTTAAAATGAAGTAATTTCTCCAAAGAATAAATTGATTTTTCCTTAAGAAAAATTTGCTGAAAACGTCAAAGCTTAATGGGGAAATACCCAAGATACTAAGGAAATAAAACTTCATGGCTAAGGAAAATTAAAAAATCAAATTTCGAGCTTGATTTCTTCAAAGTCACTTAAATATTTCTCAAGAAAAATTCGCAGAGCCTTCCGAAGCCCTCGTTCACAGAATTGTTTGCGGCGGAGGAGAAGATACCAAAAAATGAAGATGGCTTCTAGAAAAGGAATCGATCTGCTCAAAGGAAAAGGAGGACGACTCAAATTTTAATTCGATTAACAAGAAAACCCTTCAGAAAAATTCGATTTGTCTTGCCCGAGGAGAAATTCGCATGAGATGAAGAGATCAAGTGCTTAGGGCTTGCGTCCAAGGAGAGAAATGCCTGCAAAAAAGCTTACGACTGGGCAAATAAAATAGAAACAAATTTCAATTAAAATTTGCTAGATTTTTTATGATTAATTTCTCAGACTTTAATGCTCCAACCCTTGGAAAAATCAGTTATCACTGCAAAAAACATCCAACTTAGCAAGGGTTTCACACCAGAGAAAAGGACGGCCTCCAGAAATGCATGTGGCTTCCTCAAAAGTGATTTGCGAAACAAAGCTGAAACCCCAAGTAAGATTATGCAAATCGATTTTGAGAAATGACTTAGAGAAATTTCACAAAATCGATAGAATAAAAGCCCTTGAAAAATATTCGATTTAATTTGCAATGGAAAGCTCTTTTAAGCTTGCGGCTAGGAAAAATAACCTCTTCAAAATCGTAGACAACTTCTGAAAATTGTAGATCAAGCTTCAAAAATATTAATCTTCAAACTTCAAAAGTTGAATCTTTGCCAAATCAGATTTTAGAATTCAATCAAACCCTAGCCATCTAGGGTATCGACAAATCGAAATGCTGCTATAGGGTTTGAGAGCACCTAAAAAAAATCGATTTCCTTGAGAGCACCTGCAAGAAATTTTACGATGATATCCCAAGTGAAAATCCTTGTTTGGCCAGATCTGCGTAGATCAAGACAAGTAGAGAAAATAAATACAAGAAAAATGGATCTATATACAAGGGCTAGAAAATATTTACAAAAAATACTTACAAAACAATTACAAAATATCTACAAAATAAATTTACAAGTGCCAATAGCAAAAACAAGCTCCTAAAATAACAGATCCATTTGATAAAAGCACAATAAAATATTTTGAAAGAGATTTTAAGATAGATAAATTTTTGATCCAGAGCAAATGGTAAGAACACCCCTTTTCATATTTCGAATGATAAGTCTTCAGGTGACCCACTATGGGTTCCTCAACTTCTGTGCCCTGAATAGTTGGTTAATTCAATCGAGAATGTCCCCAAGTATCCAAGATCTGATGAACATTATTATTTTCTACACATTATTATTTGGGCAAGATGTACCATGTAAAAGAATTTATTTTGAGTCAAGACAATCAAAATAAGCCTCCTAGTACATGTCAACCCTTCCAGAGACTAATTGGCCCAAAGAAGGCTATTCAACCTCCATTGATGAGTATAAATAGAAGCTGCTCGACGTCATTTGGAAAACAATTCGATCTGTAATCAAGGAGTTCGATTTGAGGTGCAAAATTCAAGAAGGAAGTCAAGAAAGGAAAGGAGAAAAGACACTGAAGCAAGAAGGAAGGAAAATCGAGTTTTTGGTCAAGGTTTTCCCTAGTTTTCTCTCATACATGCAAAGATTTTGAGTTGTTGCATTGCAGACCTATTGCAAGTCCGAAATATTGAAGCTAGGGGCCAAAATTCTGAGTTTGGTGCAGCTCTGGAAGGGTTTGATTCTTGTTGACTTGGCTGGAATTTGGCCTAATTGGAAGGGTTTCTTGGAGGGCTGACTTGGTGCTAGAGGGGGCTTTGGTCTTCGGGTTTGGTTCTTGGTTTTCTCATTTGAAGTAGATTCTATAAGAAGATAAGAGTTTTTCTAGGTTTTCCCCGGGCTTGGAGCCTAATTTCTATGTCCATTGTCTTTATTGGTTTTGCACTTAATAATTGTTTAATGAAGAAGATTTAATAAAGAAACACAAGAAGATAAATAAAGTTCACAAGCAATTATTAAGGTTAAGGAATTAATAGTTGCCCTATTGCATTCTCCAACATAGAGGATAAAGAGCGAGAGGCTTCTAAGGTTGAGCATGGACCAGTAGCAATAAAAACAGGGACATAGCTTGTAGATCTCGAGGACTTAGATGTTCCTTTGAGCTCTACAAGAAGGAGGCCAAGTGGGCCGAACATACCTTGAGGGATGTTGAAGAGCATGTGGAGACTCCTAGGAGAAGTTTCGGGAACATCATGCCACCAACGAGATTTTCTAATTACATGGCCTTGATGAGAAACATTAGTGTTTCCAAACCTTCTACTTTTGAGGAGGATGCAGATGTGTAGGTTTGGAGGGATGCCATGGTGGAGCATAACTCCATCATGAGGAATGAGGTGTAGGACATAGTGTTGAGGCTTGAGGGAAAATCAATGTTCACTTCTCGATGGATCTACAGTATCAAACATGCCGCTAATGGCAGTGTCAAGAAGTACAAAGCCAAGTTCATGGCGAGAGGGTTCTCCCTGTAGGAGGGTGTGGACTATGAGGACTTAGGGGACGTTCGGGCCTGTCACCAGAGGTGCATCCATTAGAGCAATCATGTTCACTGCTTCAGAGATGGGGTGGAGGATACATCAAATGGATGTGAAGACTACCTTCCTTAACGGGGTGATTGAGGAAGAGGTGTATATTCAAATATTGAGCAACCTCAGGGTTTTGAGGTTCATGGGAGAGAGTCTCATGTGTGCAGATTGAAGAAGGCCCTTTATGGGCTGAAGTAGGTTCCATGCACATGGTACACCAAGATCGATGGATATATTCTTTGTTTTGGCTTCACCAAGAGTGAAACAAACTCTAACTTGTGCTATGTACTTGTTGAGGGTGAGCCGCTCATCTTGGTTCTTTATGTTGACGATCTTTTCTTTGATGGGATCAGAGAAGCTCATAGATAAGTGCAAGGAGGATCTTGCTTTGGAATTTGAAATGAAGGACATCGTCTTGATGCACTACTTTTTGGGATTGGGGGTGTGGCAATAACCGGGAGAGATTTTCCTTGGGCAGGGAAAGTCTGCAATTGGGATCTTGAGGAGATTCAAGATGGAGGATTACAAGCCTATGTCTACATCGATGATCACTAACTTGAAGAAACTGAGTGCTTATGAGAGTCAGTTGATTGCTCCCACGCTATATAGATAGTTGATAGGTTCCTCCTTTTATTTGGTCATCAATAGGCCAGATATCTGTTTTGATATGAACATACTTACCCAGTTCATGGTGGATCCTAGACCATTGGGTGGCAGTAACGCATGTGCTGAGATATTTGTGAGGTACAGTGGACTTTGGGCTCATATGTAATATCTCGAATGGGATATTTTAATTAAAAATGCAAAAAAATAACTAAACTCCACAATATGTCGTAAAATCACTATTTACTCAACAGAAGGCGGCCATGTAAAATAAACACTTAAGCACTGCAATCTATCAACACATCAAATATGAAGAATCTCAACATTTTATTATAGATAATAACTGGGGTTACAAATACATCTGACCCAAAGAAAGAGCTGAGATGGAGAACTGGCCACCAAGATGAGCTCCTGCACTGTGCTGGCCTCAAAACTGAACTGTTGCACTCTCCCTCTGGCAACAGCTATCACTGGACCCACTGAAGATAATGAAGCACAAGTTGAAGATCTGAATGATCCTCACACCAATCCATGAAGCTCTATGAAACTTCTGAGTGAAGTCTCCTCAAGAGAGTTGGGTTTTCGTCCAACACTCACAAATCACCCGAGGGTTTTTGTCCTAGGGCTACGACTGAAGTAGAGAACCGCGTCTCACACATCTCATACAATAAAATGATATGATCCAAAGATATCTCTCAATGGCCTCCTTCCTTTCTTTTATAGATCTCTCGGAGCCCTATAGAGCATTATTTTATTCATGGAGCACTTTTCCCTCTTATTAAAATATTCCTTTTTAATGCAGAAAAGGGTAAATCGGCTACCACGCCTCCTCTGGTCACTAAAACCCGTGTCTAACCATCCCACCATATAGGTATCCTCGTCCCGATTCCAATGAGCTATTGCACTAAGGTGTTCCATCATGTATTCCTCTTAGAATGCCACCTTGAGCGTAATCAGTTGAGTTAAGCCCATAAATAACTCAAATTTCTGAAAGTTATCGGAATGCACCGGAACGAAAGCCGAACTACTCGCATGATGGAATATATCAAGCGAATGCCTCCAGACACCATGGAAACTCCTCAAAACTCCTCCAAAATGCTCATGAGCCCACTGATAACACCAATCTGTACTTGTGACGTGTCTGCTCGTAACTCTGGAAGTCCAACCTAACCTTGTAGTAGGTGACACCAAAAAAAGGAATATTACAGACCTTCCGTCCCAAGATTGCTTGCCCTCAAGCAATCCAAATATGTGGGCCACTCTGTCGGCTCGATGCAATTGAGACCCAATGCCCGGATCCCATACAAACCTCCTGGTGCTACTATGTGCCTGTGTCAAGTCACTCGGAATAGACCCCTCAATGCCGGGATCCCAAACTGATCTCTCACTGTACCCGTCATCAAACAATCCTCCTAGATCCCCATGCCACGATGGCCAATCATTGCCCAAGTCCCATGGTTCGGACTACGCACTGCCTTTGGCTATGACTGATGCTCTAAGAGGTGAAAACCACGTCTCCTGTTGCGCTATATCTATGATGGTGTAAGCTGCCCCACCAATTGTGTACCAACTCATCACCTCTCTCCAATCCAACCCTTGACTAAATCCAATGCTGATCCTGCTCTCCTGAAATTGGGATGGAGCGCTGAAGAAATGATGACCTATGCCCCACTGCCAGCTGGAATCTGTAACATCCGCTATGTCTAAGGGCCCCTGCTCTGTTGTGCTCCATACGAAGGAAAACGTACCATCAAGAGGGTACCAGCTCATGATCTCCCGCCAATCAATCCTTAAAGAAGAATCCAATGTAGTGTCAACCATGTACGAAACATGCCTAGAGAGTTGTCGCCAACTCATAATCAACTCATGCTGCTCTGTCCCGTCTGCCAACGAAATCTGCCTGTAGAAGAAAGCCCCTCTCTCTATAATGGGCCAAAGTGGGCAAGATATGCTGCAAGCCCCATCGATGTACTCCTGGAGAGTGTGACTCCCTGAAAGTACTGCAACTCTGCTGACTGCATGTGCATCTATCTGTACCTCATCATTGTGTCGACCCAACGATGGATGCTCCACCATCTCCAACAACTCATCCCTCTCCTGATCGGGGATGTAATGCTCCTGCTGTCTACTAGCCCCCTGCAGAACTATCCCATCAACCTCCAACATCTCTAGAGGATATGGATCTGCAACTGTTGTCACCGTACTCTCTGTCTGTGCATCTAACGGTTCCTCCTCAATGGCTGACCCTAAGGTTAGCTGCATATCCATCATAGACTCAATGTGAGCCTCCATCTGGCTCTCCCCCAAAGGACTATAATGCATGATGTGCATAGTATCCTCCTCTGCTGACTTAGGTTCCATCATATGCTGCTCTGGCTGAATCGTCACAAGTGACTCATCACCCAGAGTATCTCCCGTATAGTCCTCTGATAGCTCACCCTGCACACTGGAATACAACTCCGGCCTACTGTCATCATCTCTGTATGACTAGTCTTGCTCCCTAGAAACATCCCCAGCTCATCCCATGGACTCATCTAAAGAAGAGTCCTCATCCTGGCATACCGAAGGAACGTCTACCTGCTCTACCTCTGCCACCTCATCTGCATCTCTCAAACATGAGTGATTAGGCCCCCAAGGTTCTTTGCAAATGAAGCAAAGTCCCTTCCTCCTCAGCTCATTTTTGTTGCCTGACCCACCAAACTGGAGCAGCTCCTCCTTGGTCAACTATCTCCTGAAAAGCTCAATGTTCTGCTCAACTAGCCCTTGGGCTAGCTCATAAGCAGCGGGCGAGACCAACTGCTCTCTCCTCCAAATGCTCAACAACCGAGTCTGCAACGCTCGGCCAATGGTCTCATGGTCTCTCATACATGACGACAAGATGGACTCCATGTGTGCTATGACAGTGTCAGGATGATGTCTCCTAATGCTGAAGAAGCATTAGAACATCTGCAAAATCAGGTCATCACACTCAAGGTCAAACATGATGACATAAGTCTCGATTGTGGCCACACTCCATAAAATCTCAAGCTTCTTCCCGAAGGTAGAGCCTGCACTGTTGTCCAAATCCTGAAAGGTCTCTACTATCAAGCTCATAATTCTCCTCATAACATCATCATTGTATGGAGCTATAGGTACAGTCAGCTTCATGATGTTATTGAAGCATAATGCAACTGGAAGTCTGACCCCCTCACACGGTTCCTCCAAGAATTTGGGTTGTATAAGAGCAAGCATCGCTGGTTTTAGAGCCCAAATCCGTTTCTTCCCTTCTTCTTGGCTTATTTTGGACAGAAGTTCATTAAGCTCATCTAATTTGGACAAAACTCTCCATGTCATCTTCATGTGTTTCAAATCTGTCCCAAGTGCAAAAATTCTGTGACCAATCCCCAATTTTTCCTACAAACCTTTTGGCTGTCCTTTTTGAAGGATGGCACAAATCCCTCTTGAAAGAGGTCTGCTATTCTACTTAGTTTCTGGGTGTGTGCCATGGTTAATTTTTGTGTTCAATCTTCTTAATTTGTTTAGGAGTTCCTCCATCACGAAATGTTTGCATGAGAACATTATTTTCTGAGTTTGCTATATATTTTCTAGTGAAGTGTTTTAGCAAACAGGTTGTTTGCACAGTGTTGTAGGTGCAATTCTGAGTTGTTTCAACTCAGTATTGCATTTCTGAGCTGTTGTAACTCAGTATTACATATGTAATGGACATTCCACTCCAAACAACCCTCTCTCTTACATATATGACTCATTACATGCTTAGAAATGTACAAACCCAAATATTAAATGCAAATAGTAGCACCACTGGCCAATTATATTTGCATTTTTCCTTTATTGGAAATTAATTACATTGGAAATAAAAAACCAACAGCTTGAATTGTTTCTGGAATGCATACGAGCTTAAGCAAAGATAGATATTAAAATAACAAAGCCGTAGTACAAAAGATAACACTATATATGAGAACCTGGAATTGATGCGCTGGATTAGCAAGTGCGTGATAATCTCCCCCACGTACAGTGAAGTGCCCATCGTTCCTTTCAATGCCCAGATTAACACCCGGTCTGTTGGAATTTATATAGTGGCGTGATCTGATATTCTGTTGTGAAAATGCTGCCCCGGAAACGATGCATAGGTTCGACACTTGTGGCAGTCGAGATTCTGGAGGATTTAAGCTGCAAATTGACGTAGAACAACGTCCACGTATTACACAAGATTGAGCTTCCAATCTAATGTACGCTCCTAGCCCTGTTGAGGGTGGAATTCGAGATAGTTGTGACGTATGTCGACGGTTGTCCCAGCCGTTGCCCGACACGAGGGAAATTTGCTTACTGTTAATGGTTTGAACCTTTCCTGACCGGAATTGGCACTGGTTGCAACTCGATCCACAGTCAAAGATGGCGGCTTGGTAATGGTGGCTCCAGTATGTTCCGGTAAATAATTTGCATCCCTTTACTTTAGCGATAATCTAGATCTCAACATTCTAAAATAACACTGTTCGCCTTGACGTTATAATGTGGCTACGTAACAAAGAATGCGGCCTCCCAACCACTTTCTTGTCATGACACTCAAGCTCGGATTTTAGCTGCACCCGCAAGTTTGAGTTCTGCACTAAAATTGTATCCCCGACAAACAGAGGAAACTAATACAACACCAAGGAATTTGTTGTTCCACACGCCATATGATTGTGGACTCAGTTCGACCTTGGCTGCCCATAACTGTCAACTAAACATAGCAAGCGACCCAATTGTGCGTCCTACTACATCTAATTTCTTCATCGCGCAACACACCAGTTCGATGCGCAGGTGTCCAACAAGGTTTCCACTGGAAAATCGGGATATCCCAGAAAATTACGGCTGTGGTTGGGATAAAAATCGGGCAGGGATGCGTTCTTATTTCCATGACCCCCACTTAAAGTTTCGATCAAGCCATGTATATATATTGGCTCTTACAATTTTCTGCCTTTCTAAAACAAGTCGGCCCATGTAAGAATTAAATCGTGGCTCCTTAATTCTGACGACGCCTTGCAATTTTTAATTGCGAAACTTCAAAAGAAGCAACACCCGTCCCTTCGCAATCTGCAAAAACCCTCCTTACTCGTAGGAAGAGTTCCCCACGGCTGAGGTAAGATCCGATTCCTTTGGAATAGATCTGCAATATATATTGAGCTTCCAATAAAAAATTTGGTCCTCGAATTGCCTCCGTAATACCTTTGTCCAAATTTTCTAGATTGTCCAGTAATTATTAAATAGGAGACAATTTTGCCAAAAATTTGTCAAAATTTGTCGAGCCCTTCTAATAAATCTTCATTCTACTGCAGAAGCTTGACCTTTTTGGCAAACCCTCCCATAATAATTGTTGCAATTGGAAACTAAAACCCCGTAGGCTGAGCCAAGATCAAAGCTCTGATACCACTGTAATATCCCGGATGGGATATTTTAATTAAGAATGCAGAAAAATAACTAAACTCCACAATATGTCGTAAAATCACTATTTACTCAACAAAAGATTGCCATGTAAAATAAACACATAAGCACTGCAATCTATCAACACATCAAATAGGAAGAATCTCAACATTTTATTATAGATAATAAATGGGGTTACAATTACATCTGGCCCAAAGAAAGAGCTGAGACAGATAACTGGCTACCAAGATGAGCTACTGCACTGCGCTGGCCTCAAAATTGAACTGTTGCACTCTCCCTCCGGCAACAACTGTCACTGTACCCACTGAAGATAATGAAGCACAAGTTGAAGATCTGAATGATCCTCACACCAATCTCTGAAGCTCTGCAAAACTTCTGAGTGAAGTCTCCTCAAGAGAGTTGGGTTTTCGTCCAACACTCACAAATCACGCGAGGGTTTCCGTCCTGGGGCTACGGCTGAAGTAGAGAACCGCGTCTCACACCTCTCATACAATAAAATGATATGATCCAAAGATATCTGTCAATGGCCTCCTCCCTTTCTTTTATAGATCTCTTGGAGCCTTCTAGAGCATTATTTTATTCATAAAGCACTTTTCCCTCTTATTAAAATATTCCTTTTTAATGCAGAAAAGGGTAAATCGGCTACCACGCCTCCTCCGGTCACTGAAACCCGTGTCTAACCGTCCCACCATGTAGGTATCCTCGTTCCGGTTCCAATGAGCTATTACACTAAGGTGTTCCGTCATGTATTCCCCTCGGAGTGCCACCTTGAGCGTAATCAGCCGAGTTAAGCCCAAAAATAACTCAAATTTCCGAAATTTATCGGAATGCACTGGAACGAAAGCCGAACTACTCGGATGATGGAATATATCAAGCGAATGCCTCCAGACACCATGGAAACTCCTTAAAACTCCTCCAAAAAGCTCCTGAGCCCACTGATAATACCAATTTGTACCTGTGACCTGTCTGCTACTAACTCTGGAAGTCCAACCTAACCTTGTAGTAGGTGACACCAGAAAAAGGAATATTGCATCATATATGTTTGAGTTGGTAGAGTGGAGTTGCATGAGTACACAGATTCTGATTGGGTTGGGAGTGCTATGCATAGAAAATACCACATCTGGATGTTGTTTGAGATTGGGATCAACCATGATCTTGTGGCACAATAGGAAGAAACAATCATTGGCACATAGTTCAAAAAGGGTAGAGTACATGGTGTTGAGAAATCTAGGGGCAACTAGAGTATATGATTCCTCTTAACTTGATAATTGCTTGTGATGTATTTTTACTTAATTGGATTAGCTTTCTTCTTTCGCTTGATTATTATTAGTATACTCTTCATCAAACAACTACCAAACCATAAAGAACAATAAGACAAAGGACATAAGATATAGGCGATCATCCAGGGCCAAAACCTCTCAAACTGAGAGGAAAACCCACAAGAATTCTTCTCTTTATTTAGACCTTCAATTGATGAATTCCAAGACCTATGACCCTTGACTAAGACACTCCAAGAACAAGTCAATGCTTTCCAGCAACTTTTGTAATTTCGACTTCCCAGTAGATTCTTCTCCAATTTCGACTTGCCCAACAAATTCTTCCCTAACTTCGACCTGCCCAACAAATTCTTCTGTAACTTCATCCTGCCCAACAAATCCTTCTGCAACTTCGACTTGCTTAGCAAATCCTTTTGCAACTTCGACCTGCTCAGCAAATTCTTTTGGAACTTCGACCCAATAGTTTTCCAACATTTTGACTTACCCAACAAATGTAGAAACCCTAACACGAGAGAGAGAGAGAGGTCCAAAACTTCGATCTTTCTTTTCTTTTGCTACTTTGTCATTTTCCAACTTCTATTTTGAGGAGATCGAACTTTATTGAGAGTATGTCCAAATGAGGTTGAGTTCCTTCTTATTTATAGGCTTTTGGGGGGTACGAATTGCTATCTTTAGGCCGACTTGTCCCTTCATGTAGGCCGACTTGATCTTTGCACCATGACGAGGACTTGGAGGGTATTTTGACTCAACTTTGACTCAAATAAATTTTCTTTCGAATATGTAACATGCCCAAATGGGTCTTCAATACATGACAATGACTCAATTGAATTTATGACAAACCTAGAAGCACTCAATGGGTGCTTGACCTAAAATAAATTTCTCTTGAGCATGAAACCCATGCTCAAGAATAACAATAATAAATTTATTTTTCTCTTTTCATTAAATACATAAAATGATGATTACATATGTCATCATGAATATCGAACATAGTTACATATTTCAACACTCCCTCCTAACTAGGGAGGTATTCATAATCCATACAAGGTACTTAGATATTCTCAATTTGAAGAATTCTCATAAGAAGAGTCAGATTGGTAACCTATTTTTTTAGCATCATATCAACAAGAATTGTCACATAGCAAGGCCTTGACTAACAACTCTATCTCTCCAAAAGATCAGAGCACAATGCTAGCGAGAGCAATGATTTATAGACACCTTCATCATTATCTCTCAAGAAACATACCCCACCCGGGTGTTCAGAGGGTATGTCCTCCCAGGACTATTCTTATCTTCGATTCCCAGTCCTCAAAAAATATCGGTCCTTTACGACTACTCTTATCTTGGATTCCCTACCACATTCTCAAAGAGTATCGGATGCTAGATGCTTACTCAATCCTCCATTCTTTCTTCCCAAGTGAAGACAAGAATGATTTGTCTATCTCTCCCTCTCAACTTAGGGAGTATATACCCATTCTTATGAAGGAATGTATCTAGGCTCCCTCTCAACCAGGGACTTGTCCAAGCTCCCTCTTAGTTAGGGACTCGCTTCCAAGTTTCTTAATCAGAAACTTGCTTCTAGGCTCCTTAACTAGGGGCTTGTTTTCAGTAGCAACTATTTCTTGTTTGGTGGAGATCATGGGACCTTCAGCTGCTTGTAGAGCTCCTCCATTCGATGTCATGAATTTCATTTTCAATATTATGGAACCTTCATCTTTTGGAAATTCTTCGCAAGGCATCGACCATCCATCACTTTCCTTCTCAAATTTTGTCAGTCATGTCATCCTTGCTTTCATCGGAAAGTGATCCATTGAACCATATCTGGCCTTTCTTCATACAACTACCTTTTCTACATCATGTATCCTTTAATATATTTAATCCTTCTACATGAGTACCAGTTGTAGATGACATCCACACGTCTCTTTTGGTAGCCCTGTATTATCCCATCCAGATATTGTTCAAAAATCAGAAATGAACACCAAATCATAAAATACCTTTGTGATGGTCCTTCATCATGACATCTGCTTGTATCAACATCCTGCATACATATTGACACATCTCCAAAATATTCAATGTCAAGGGTCTTCTTTCTTTACCAAGGTCTTCATACCTTTTCCATGGAGATATCATGGCTAATTCTTTTAGTTATCAAATGTTGATTTTATTTTCTAAGTGACCATTGTTGCATCTACCATGATCTCTTCTTTCTTTCTTCACATATTTCTCTCCAGGAACTTCTATTTATAGTTCCTTCATCCTTGTCAAACACCTCATATTCCATATGAGGACACATTATGTTGATTTCATCTAGACAATATGGGACCCATGCCTTCATACATTCTTCCAACGAAAGATATCCCTTTCCCATGATCATACTCATGAGGTAGAGTATCTATCCTTGTTAGCTGCAACTATATGATGACATGACCTATCTTATCAAACGTATGCATACATACATCTTTTCTTATTTTGGTCGTCAAGACTTCGTTCGACAACTTCTTTTGATTGAGAGTGCTTCAACCAACTCGACATGTTGCATTCCTCTGTTATCATACTATCATTCGTTCACACAATGAATCCCATCCAAGGTGGAATTCTTTAGCGAGAGACTTGCTTCTTCCAAGAGATGAACCTTCTAATGAAGATTCCAATGGAGGATTTTGATTATCCTCGTCTGTAAATGTCCTTTCCAGTGATGTATGATGAGTTTTATATTAGATGACTTTCTTCTACTCATAAGTACTTCCTATGCTTTCAATGAGGTTTGCAAAAGCTACTTCCTTGTAATCATGACTGTCATGTTGGAAATACTGAGAGGGGGGTGAATCAGTATTTATTTTCAATTGTTTATTTTTGTCAGTTAGATTCTTCACAATTAAAGACAAAGAGGTGTATAATAATAATATTAAGGATTTAATAAGAACTTCAATCCTTTTTCAAATAATTGTATACAATAGATGAGTGAGGGCACCAACCCTTTAATGAAACAGGCACCAACTTGTTGCCAAGCACCAACTTGGACTTTGATGAGGCTCTGACCTCTAGCGCTTTGACCCTATCTTCTCAAGGCACCAACCTTGTGTTTAGGGGCACCTACCCCAAGGACACCAATCCCTCAGTCTTCTTTTTAATAGAAATTGTGTGATGTACTTACTTGACTGTCATCAACAAGATTCTTCACTGTTCAACACTTCTTGATTTTGGCTTCACTATTTCTTCACTGTACTTTCTCCATCATGTGACTTCACTGCTGCAATCTTAGTTCATAGTCCTGGAGTGACACCAAGGTCCAGCTATGTCACAAGCATCAAGCCTCTGCATTTGAACCCTCTTTGACTGTGCCAAATGTTATGAATATAATTCATAACGAATATAATAAATATAGTTATTAATAGTTAAATAGGATTATGTAAGTAATCATTAAGTTAGTGAAAGGGCATGTCTAAAAGACATGCCCATTAATGAAAGGCCACCTGCGTAGGTATATAAGTAGGGCCTCATTGTAACATTTGGGCATCATCTCTTATACATTTTATGTATAATATATTATTATTACAATACCTCTTGTGTATTTTACAATTAAGTCAACAAGCCTACAACTTTGTTGTTCCATTTGGTATCAGAGGAGCGATCTTCTCACCTGGAAGGAAGCACCTATGCCACTGTTGGGTGCCTTCAGCTGTTACATGCGGTGCCTCGAAATCACTGCCGCTCGATGTCTTCATCAATGACGATGGACGATTTCAACAAAAAGTTTATCTATCTTGAGAGTAAGATCAATAATAATTCTGATAAATTCACTAAAAGATTAATCAATCTTGAGGATAAGGTTACAAGAAATTCCGACAACATTAAAAAACTTCAAGACACAACAGATCAGATAGAGAGACAAATTTGGCTAAACCATAGAGAGGCCATAGACAATCATAACAAAGCAATGTAGAAGATAAATGCCATTTTGGACAAGATTAATCTGATGCAAAAACCAATATTCCCGAATATTGAACATAGTCAACAAAACAATTCAACTGATTCAGAGAATTTAGATGATAATCATGAAGAGTCACTACATTCTGCAGAAGATCAAGTTATGAGAATTACAAATTCAGATGAAGAACATCCACATGAAGATGAAGATGATCTCAACAACTGTTGTGACATGAATGACAATCAAAGTGGGTATATGGAAACTAAAGAAGAAGACCACTCAAACTCTGAATCCAGTTGGGTATATGAAGAAAAAGAAGAAAATGCTTGTGATGAGGAAACTGATATGAATATGAAAAAATTTGAAAATGATGAATATGAACATGATGTAGAACAAGAAGATGAAAAAGGCAGTAACAATGAGAAAGATGTTGAAGTAAAAAAAAGAATCACGCAAGTCCATTGTCACAAATCCAGTGGATGATACTAATATTCTTCATTCTACTACTCCCAGTTATAGAGCTATGAACATGGAGGCTGTCAGATTGGATGCAGATTATGGCTCTTAGTTTTTTGGTGTACTGGCAGATCGAGGCAGTGTAAATTTTGATGCCGTTGGTTATGCAATTAGGAATAAATATTCATGCACCACTCTTAACAACAAATACACAAACCGGTTGTCTACCAGCTATATTTTCAAGCGTCCCAAACTTTTGGAAGATAATGAGAGGCTTTTATCTTTTAGGTATAAGTCTCCTCCTTCTCGTCATATGAAGCGAGAAAAGTCGCAAGGGACTAATTTTGGAATAAATATGCAGAAAATTAAAATTAGGATGTTTTTACATGACAAAAGGAAAATCTCAACCAGAGGCTTCCTCATTGGATCCGCAATTTCTATAGTGAATAAATGTGACCTACTCCTCTTACGCCAATTTGCTAGGGAAATCAAACGTAAACCATGGGTTCTGAATAATGGGGGTGGCCAGTGGTGCGTGGCCACATTCTTATCGTGCGACGACCCCTCTGTCCAAGGGGTGACCACGACGCTCTGTATCGCTGTCGTTGCTAAAGACGATGAACAATTAATGGTGCCTGAAGGCATAGACATAGGCATACACCCTGGCTACTCCATCCTCGACCCAATAAAAAAATCATTACCACAACGCGGTGTACATGTGCATTACAAACAGGATTAGCAAATTTAATGCATAGGATTGTCATGAGCAACCCAAATATCTCTTTCAAGGAAGTTAAAATGGAAGGAATTGTAGAAGCGCTTGTTAACAACGTGTGGCCCCTGCCCCCGGATTCCGAATTTAACGAGCACCTCCTGATCAAACAATTGGACTCCTTAGAACGCCTCTCCAACAACCATAAATTCGTGGAAAGGATGATTGATTCAGACATCATAAGCAGGTTGCTCTATTTAATGAATTCAAGAGTTGAAAGCATTGAAAAGAGAGATGGTGTAGGATCATCAGCTGCTTCGCTGGCTATTGGGACGTGTATGAGAACTCTAGAAACACTGTGTCATCGTTGTCCGCAAGCACATAAGATTTTCGTTGAAGTTTTGAAGACGAAGGACGCTCTTTCTCCTCATTTGAAACTTGTGGGGAATTATGTCGAAGGCTCTGACTTCCTTAACCACTTTTTGGGTGAGCCGTGGGAGCAGCAAATAGAAAACCATTCAAGCGGTGGAGGATAAGTCGTAACTCACCATGGGTCAAAACGTCATTTCGAATAAGTATACCGTTACAATCAATTAATTAATTATATATATATATATATATATATTAATCAATTATATAGTTAATAAATTAATTAATTATATAATCCTTCTATTATATAATTAATTAACTTTTAAATTAATTATATAGTTAATTAATAAATAAAACTTAAGGTATATAGCCCCATAAAAATTAAAAATAAAATACAATTGATTACCCTAAATTCAAGATAAATATCAACCACAAAAATTATACAAGATGAAGTACGAGGGATGAAGAAAAGCACAAGAAGAAAAAAATATTATCCATAAAACTTTGAGGACAAAGTTCTGAAGGATGGGCCAATTCATAATAAATAAATAAATAAAAGATAATATATTTAAATTGTGACGAAAGCAAATGAAGAAAACTGTGCGTGATTGAATTGAAGGCAAGTGTCAACTATAAGCTTTGAGGACAAAGCTTTTGAAGGAAGGGGCAATGTTATTAATATAATTCATAACGAATATAATAAATATAGTTATTAATAATTAAATAAGATTATGTAAGTAATCATTAAGTTAGTGAAAGGGCATGTCTAAAAGACATGCCCATTAATGAAAGGCCACCTGCGTAGGTATATAAGTAGGGCCTCATTGTAACATTTGGGCATCATCTCTTATACGTTTTATATATAATATATTATTATTACAATACCTCTTGTGTATTTTACAATTAAGTCAACAAGCCTACA